>CATIWC010000717.1:0-356399 GCA_948472305.1 Vicia faba
GTTCAGATACACATTTCTTGAAGCCAATATTGTTTAAGAAATATTTTATACTTTTGATCAAGATCTTGGAGCTTATTTCAATGCATATAGTTTTTTTCTCAACTTATAGAACCTTTCTTCTTGGTTTTTTACAACAAAACTAAAGGGTTGTTCTACACACAATTCTTTTTTAAGAAGGTTGTTTAAAAATACATATTTCACGTACATTTGATAGATGGGTCAATTGGTGTTATTCACAATACCAATAATTATCCTTATGGTTTCAATTCTAGCAACTGGTGCAAATACCTCTTCAAAGTCTATGTCTTCTCTTTGCAAAAATCCCTTTGCAACTAATTGAGTCTTATGCTTGATTATTTCATCTTTTAGATTTTCCTTCAGCTTATAAATCCATCTTACACCAAGCAATTTATTTCCATTCGGTATATCAACTAACTCCCACGTATTGTTTTTCTCAATTGATTCCAGCTCCTCTTTCATAGAACAAATCCACTTTGGAACACTCAAGGCCTCTTTTGTCTTAACGGGTTCAGATTTGGTCATAAGTGCAAAATGGATGAAATCACCATCATCATTGACTTTTTTATGACATAATACCTTATAATCTTAGAGTCTTTGAGGAGAGCCTTTTTTCCTAGTTGGTCTACTTACATTTTCATCAGTTTGAGCTTCGACGCGTGACACTTCTGCACTTTCCATTTCTCCAGAATCTGAAATTTCAAAGTTGTAACTAGTTATTGGCTGCTGGTAACTGGTTATAGCCTATTGGTAACCAGTTATAGCCTACTCATAATCAGTTACAGGTTACTCACTTGCTTCAGTTCATCATTCATGATTTCTTAGCTTATCACGATACTTCTGTTTGCAGCATTAGATAGTGTTGTACCCCCAAAATTTGCCCTCTCATTTCTCAAGGATTCTCTCACAAGATCTTCTATGACGTCAAGTTTGTAGTACTGACACATCAATTTAGACTTGGAATTGGCACAAGGGCAAAATAGTCATTTACACACTGAAAAACCAACTTTGACTTTTGATCAAAATCAAGTTTTAAGAATCATATTTAATCAAGGACATGTTGAAATATGAAGTTTTGTTTCATCAAGGGGTTCAAAAGTCAAAATTCTAAAGCAAGACATGTTTAAGAATCATATTTAATCATGACAAGCTCAGAACTTCTGATCAAATAATCACCATAATGCAAGATGATTCTGGAAGAATTTCTAACACAAGAGTTTTATATCTCAATAAGATCCAAAATATTATAGAACATAATTTCTCCTAGAAATGATGGAATTTCAAGTTATAAATGTTCAAAGACACGCCCGTGAAACTGAAACACTCAGCAAATTCTGGACATTTTCAAGACAAATTTGGTTAGAACTGCTGGGCGAGTTTTCACGAAGGTTCAACCAGAGTTTGCAAAAGTAATTCAAAGAAAGTCTACAAAGAATGTTACAAACTTTCAAAGAAGTCTGAGAACTTCTTCAGAACATGCTGGAACGAAAAGATTAAAGGATCAGAAGTTGGATGTTTTGTTCTAAGTTGCGCTGATGCTGAACTTCTGGCGCAGATCTGAGCTATGATACACAATCTCATAGCGCATGATTTTTGGTTTGATAAATATCATCATCATTTAATGCTCACAACCACTTTTGAGTTTTTATCCAAAGGATTTCCCCACGTGTGAGATAAAAGTACCATTGTTGTCCTTGAAAAGCAAACTTTTATATAATTTTATGTTAGGCCCATGCTTTGCTTTTGCCTCTGGGAGTACTTTTTCTCAATCCAGGCTTACAAATCCAGCTTAGGCACGGCTAAAAGCTATTAATCATACTTGTTTGAACTTTCTTCAAGAACAAGTCAGCGCCTATTGTATGATGGCTGTACTTTTGGCTTCTCCAAGCTACTAAATCCTTGCCTATAAATTGAACTTCATTTGCAGATATAAGGGGAGAGAGAATTTTAAAATTAGCCTAAAGACCTTGTTGAAATTTCAAAGAACTGGAAACTAAAAGCGTAAACACAAAAACCTTCTAAGCTTCTATTTCTTTTCACGCCCAAGCTCTAATTTTCTTGCACACCTCTTGGCCAAATTAGAAACAATCCCAACTTCTGTTTACAACTGCAATTCCATCTCCACCAACTTCTATTTAAAAAAATCAAAACTTTGATTCTTGGTTGTTTCAATATTTTCCAGCCATTCCTTATCTCAAGCTAAAGATTTCTCCAGCCTTCTGAGCACGTGAGAAAGCTGACCAGAATATCACAGCAGCCTGAACCAAACTATAATTCAGAATAATCTCCAGAAGCAAGGTAAGTTTGTTCTGACTTGTATCTCATTGCTTAGGCATTTCTAGACTTGCATTTTCAAAGATATAATGTAGATATCATGGCTCTGATTCTGTACATACTCAGATTTCATGCATTTTTGCCTAAATAGGAAGAACATCAGTTCATAACTTCTTAAGGAAACTAGGACTAGCAGATACATGATTGTTTCTGATTTTTGGTCTTGACATTTTTTATGCTTCTGAAACCATGATGGAAAAACTGCCATAATTGCTATGTCTGTGTTTTCTGTTCTGCTGAGATTTAACTAAGTTGCAGATGTTCTGATTAGCATGAAGAAAGAATTGGAGTTCATCATTAGAGTTTACTTTGTGATACATGTTTATGCTTTTGCTTTTAATATCGGATATACAGCCACCTCAGTGGCAGACAAACGTGCGCATAAGACATTAGTGCTAAGGGTCCTGGGTTCTAGCCCCAGAAGCATCTTTTTTAGGTTTATTTAGTGACATTTTCACCCATTTACTTGTCAAACAATATTCCTAAATCAGAACTTCTAGATATCCTCACCTAACAGCATAATCACTTCACTCTCTCAAACAATCAGAACTTCTGACTTGCTAGAGATATATGAACTTCTAGGTTCACGGCTACACTATAGCTTCTGAACCCCCCCTCCCCCTCAACAATCAGGGCTTGTAGGTTTTCCTCTGCTTCCAGCAACCTCAGAACTTGGTGTATCTAGGCCCAAAACTTCTGACCTTCTACTTGCCTATTAACATTTTCTCTCTTGCAGCATATCAGAGTCAGAACTTCTGATTCCGTCTTGTTTCAACAATGTGCTGGTTCTGACTCTTTTTTCTCTTATTTATCTTATTTTAGCTTTCATTAATCAAAAACACAAAAAAAAAAAATTTATTCACATGTTTTATTTTATTTCTTTTAGAACCAAAAGATCAAAAATATTTTCTTAAGCAAACTAATTTCTTTCTTAAAACAAAACAAGTCTATTTTTCCCTTTCTTGTACACTATTTCAATATGGTTGTAATAGATAATTAGGACTTTAATTTCTTGCAATCCCCATTTGTAAATTTGTACACCCTATCTCCCTAATGATTGTAATAACGTAAAATATTTATTTTCCGCAATTTATCGCTTTCATATAAATGCCAGTAATTAGGATCTGTATGGGAAGATAAAAAATCAATCATAGAGAACACTAATCCAAGATAAACCAAACATGAAATGCAAACAATATTCACACATGCACCCTTAGGGTGAACCCACTTTGTTGCCTTGCAAAAATTGTCATATTATGCATGTGAGGTATCTTAGCAAAAACAAACAAAATATAAGATCATAGTCTCTCGATGACGCTATCAAAGTTGCCTTTCAAAAATGATCTTAGTACCTAAAGAAAAATTCTAAGATGCTTTGCAACATTGCTAACCATGGTTATACAATGACCCACACCCGTCCCTTTTACATCCAAAGATATGGTTACTTACCAAAATCAATGGTAAGATAACAATGTCAAAGGAAAGAGGAAATAAACCTGAAAGACTTTTGAGTAGGTAGATTGTTCCTAGTTGATTTCTCAAATTCAAAACAAAAACATCCTTGCTATTTCCAAAACAAGCACCAACACTTTCGAAACATCTTTCAAACTTGAAAACATTTTCAAAAGATCAAACTTTGTATACATTCTTACGAACAAGAATCATTACAAAGTTTGCCTAAATGATGGCATACAAAATACTTTCAAAAATCACATAAAGCATATTTTCAAACAAAAGCAAGTGATCTAGCAAGTAACTAAGAGCCCATGGAAAACCATGGATGAAAAGGGTGCTAATACTTTCCCTTTTCATAATCTACCCCCCGAACTCAAGAAACAATCTCAAAGGTATTTCCTGTGCTTTTTCACCTTTCCTTTTGGATAAAAGAAAAGTCGGTGGCGACTCTTGCTAACCGCAACATTGGCGATCGAACGCAAAACCTCAAAGTCAGTTCTCCCACCGCATCACAGAACTGGTGACTCTGTTGGGGAGATTCAAAAAGTGGGGTTACCTTAGGGTTAGATCACATTTACTTGCTTTCATTGTTTGATTTGTATGCTTTACATTTTGGTTCTTTGTTTGGGTTTTAATCCTCTATCCAAAATTGGGATATCTTATAGGTAAGTAGCAATACGTTATGGAAACTGTGCAGGGTATACCGACATGGTCTAAGCAATAGCTATGTTAGTGCTACATATTTGTGGGTACCGGTAGCCCTTGAGTCGTCAAGGAGAATACGGGGCCGCTGAGTGATGTCATGAAGCACTAATGAACTTTTAGAACCTTTACTTGACCAACTTGGCCTTTAGGACATAGTGAGATGATCGACTTCGATGTAGTCCGAAGTTGGTAGATACTCAATACTACACTCATTGAGGTTTTGTTTTTTTTGGATATTTCGGTCTCCATTAAAGAGGCTTGTGCTGAAACAATGATCAAAGAAACAAACCAGTGATATTGAGCTCCTTAGAGCCCGGTTACTATTACTAGGATAGGTTTGAGCCAACTAAACTTCAAGAGGGTACTTACCTATGAGACTCCATGCAAGCTTAAACCTAAGGACTTGTTTTCTTTGTGTGTGTATATATACTTGTACATAACATCATAAACATCATAACATCATAATCATACTCACTAACCATTTCAAGGATTTTTTGGATTTATCTTTGATCTATTTTGTAGGACATGGATTCTATTCGCAGGAAAACCATTCAAGTCAATCTTGTAAGGATCCCTCCTCAAATCAAAGAGTTAGCATCAAGGATTCCTGAAAATTCTCCATTTACCGAAAGACATGATCGCCTAATTAACTTGGTTACCTCCAACACTGATGAAGACATGATGAAGGTGCTCTTTCAGTTCTTTGATCCCTTACACCATTGCTTCACATTTTCCGATTATCAACTTGTGCCAACTTTGGAAGAATTCTCCCAACTCTTGAGGATTACCATTCTAAATCAACTACCTTTCAACGGTACGAAAAGAGATCCAAAGCCAGAAGAGATTGCTCAAGCTCTACACTTGCTACCATCTGATGTCACAACTAATTGGGAAACAAGGAGTGGTGTCAAGGGTTTCCTAACAAAGTTCTTGTTTGAGAAAGCCCAAAACTATTAGAACTCCTTGGATTTGCAAGCCTTTGTGGAAATTGTGGCTCTCCTCATGTATGGGATGGTTTTGTTTCCAAATCCTGACCAATTCATAGATGTGAATACCGTCAAAATCTTCATGTCTCGTAACCCGGTGCCTACTTTGCTAGGGGACGTCCTACATTCCTTTCACACTTGCAGTATGAGGAAAATGGGTATCCTTATGTGTTGTACTCCTCTCTTGGCAAGATGGTTTATTTCACATCTTCCTCAATATGTGTTGAAGAATGAGCAAGGTTCAAGGTGGTCACATAGGTTGATGACGCTCAATCATTCAGATATTCATTGGTGTTCCCGCTCTTTGGAGAATGTTACTATCGTCGACCGTTATGGAGAGTTACCTAATGTCCCTTTGCTTGGAATTAGAGGAGGTATCACCTACAACCCTTGCTTAGCCTTAAGATAGTTTGGTTACGCCCGAAGGGATGGTCCGCACGAGATGCTCATTCAAGGAGTGGTATTTGATTACGAGAATGACGATCAAGGTTACTGCCAGAGGTTTATCCGAGCTTGGAGAATGTTGAACAAAGTGGATAGAAAGACGTTAGGATACAAGAATTTCATTCCTCTCGAGCCTTACCTTGAATGGGTACGGGCTCGTGCTCATAAACTTGTGATGCCTTATCCTTCCATTTTACCAGTCATCGTGGAGCCTGTAGTCGAAGGAGATGTTCCCTACACTATCCTCCATCCCGACATACCTACCTCTCTCGAAGACTTACAAAAGGGTTGGATCCAGCTGAAGGAAGAAGGAGATACTTTCGAGGCTCAATTTTATGCTAGTGAAAAAAGGGTCTTGGAGCTTACGAAGCAGCTACAAGAAGAGCAAAATGTGAACGCTTATCTCGCGCCAAAGAGGATGCGTTCGGTCTTTTTATCTTAGAAAGATATTTTGTAAGCCCAAGGGGCATGATTGTAACCTTTTTTGTTTTGACTAATGAAAATTAAAGTTTGTTCATTCTTTTGTCTATACAAATTTAAATTTCATTAATCCTTGAAATCATTTGCATATACATATTCCATGCATCATAACATGACAGGTTTTCAGGTTTCCTTATCTTTCTGCTGTTTATTTCAGCAAGATGGATCTAGAGCAAACTGTGAAGGATCTCCAAACCTAGAATTCTCAGTTTCAGGAGACTCTACTAACCCTAGCCAAGGGGCAGCAATATATGATGGCTTTGCTGGCTGTTAAGAAGAAGCCAAAGAAGAAAGATCTACTCAACATGGGTAGAAGGTTCAAGGAGACAATCCGTCAAATCCCAGTTGAAGAAGATTCATCTGAAGAGGAAGAAAACCAGATTGGTAAGGTCAAGAGTACTCAGGCTGACTGTATCAATGATCAAGTATCCGATGATGATTATTTCAACGAGCAGTACCCATCCGCTGATATCAAATACAAGCAGTTAGAAGACAGATTGAAAGCTGTTGAAATCCAAGTTGTCCCCAGTTTAGATTTTGATGATTTGGGTTTGATCTCTGGGGTAGTCATTCTCCATAAGTTCAAAATGCTAATCTTTTCAAAGTACAATGGGGTTTCTTGTCCAAAACTCCATTTCAAATCTTATGTACGCAAGATACAACCGCACACTGCTGATAAGAAGCTCTGAGTTCACTTCTTCCAAGAGAGCTTGGATGGAACACAACTTGAATGGTTTTATCAGTTAGACGGATCTCGTATCAATACTTGGGAGGATTTAGCTACTGCCTTCTACCATCAGTACCAGTACAACACCGACTTTGCGCCAACAAGGGTTCAGTTACAAGATATGACCATGGGGAAGAATGAAGAATTTAAGGAATATGCGCAAAAGTGGAGAGACCTTACTAGTAGGGTCCAACCTCCCTTGACTGATAGGGAGCACATCAACATGTTCATGGGCACTTTATCTGGTCCCTTCTTTAATCTGTTTGTTGGCTGCTCTTCTTCTGGTTTCACCGAATTAATCTTAACCGGTGAAAGAGTTGAAAGTGGCATCAAAAGTGGGAAGATCTCTGTGGCATCTACCTCCACTCCCAATCCTATCAAGAAACCTTTTGCTGCGAAGAAGGAAGTTAATGATGCGTATGGGGCAAGGGCCCATACCAAGAAGAATGATCGTCCGTCTGTCAATGCTGTCTGAATCTCCAATCCAACTCCTACTCCAAAACCATCTGCAAATCATCAATATTTTGAAACTCCTAGAAGACAATTTACAAGGTTAGGCATGTCACTGTCTCAAGCCCTTCAACATTTTCTCAAAGCTAATTTAGTGACATTGCGTGATCCTCCCGCCAACCCTGACACCTCGTCACCAAGGTATAATCCAAACGCTAAGTGTGCTTACCATTCAAGCAGCCCCGGGCACGAGACTGACCAGTGCTGGGCCTTGAAGAACAAAATCTAGGATTTAATTGATAACAAAACTATCGAGTTTGATCCTCCTCCAACGCCAAATGTAATTACCGCTCCAATGCCGAAGCATAACAAAGGTGTTAATGTTGTCGAATATACAATTTTTATTGCCTCTATTGAAGAATTGACTACTCCGCTGAATATAATCAAGAACAATCTGTTGAAAGATGGGATCTTCCCTGGCTGTGAAAAAGACTGTGTGTGTTGTACAAGACAACTCAATAGATGTGAAGGGATGAAGAAAGGCATACAACGCCTGATGGATATCCATAAAATTCTGTTTTAAAAGACTCCACTTGCCAAAAGTTTGACTAACAAATATGAAGACCTCTCCATTATTACCATCTCAAACAAACCTATTAGGATCACCTCCAAAGGTCCTATTAGGATTTCAAATGAACCCACCATTGCTCCATTAATAATTACCAATCTCGGGCCGATTCCTTACTCTTCAAACAAGGCGGTACCATGGAATTATAGTGCTGAGGTATTCTATCATGGGATTAAACAAGATGCCTGGATCGAAGAAGAAAAAGATGACGATGTCGGAAACATAGCTGGCTCAAGCAAGGTAACTAGAACTGGGAGAATATTCTCACCCAATATCTCACCACCCGTTATTACAAAGACACCCATCCGCATTACTGCTGCCAAGCCGAATACCGATACCAGAGGGAAAGGGAAGGTTGTTGAACCTGACGTGATTGAAGTACCCTCCAAGGACGTAACTAATGAAGAACCCTCTGCTCGCGAGATGGACGAGATTTTAAAGATCATAAAAAGAAGCAACTTCAAAATCGTAGAACAGTTGGGGTAAACCCCTTCTAAGATTTCAATGTTGTCATTGCTGCTTTGCTCCGATGCCCGTGCTCGAACATTAGTCAAGTTCCTGAAAAAAGCTCATGTCCCTCATGAGACAACAACAGACCAATTTGAGAATT
Organism: Vicia faba; assembly: GCA_948472305.1. NCBI lineage: Eukaryota > Viridiplantae > Streptophyta > Magnoliopsida > Fabales > Fabaceae > Vicia > Vicia faba. The sequence continues at coordinate 8,838 of CATIWC010000717.1, forward strand.
GCGTAGCTAGCCTGACAGCTGATAATGGCTTGGGATTTTCAGATGCTGACTTAACGCTTCTCAGAAAGAACCACAATAAAGCTTTACATGTGTCAATCGAGTGCAAAGAAACTACCTTAACACATGTGCTAGTCGACACTGGTTCTTCTCTGAATGTATTACCCAAAGGGGCATTTGACTGTCTTGATTGTGAAGATTTAATCTTGAAGCCAAGTGATATCATCGTAAGGGAGTTTGATGGATCAAAGAGAACTATTCATGGGGAAGTAGATCTTCCAATCAAAGTGGGCTCCCAAATCTTCAACTCCACCTTCTATATTATCGATATTCACCCTGCCTATTCTTGTCTGTTAGGTCGCCCGTGGATTCATAAAGCTGGGGCGGTGACCTCAACCCTTCATCAGAAACTCAAATATCCATTCAAGGGCAGAATAGTCACCGCCTGTAGGGAAGAAGAGTTTATGGTGAGCCACCTTAACTCTTTCAAGTACATAGAGGTGGATGGGGAATTCATTTAAACCCCATGCCAAGCCTTTGAGGTCGTACCACCGATGATTGCTGCTACTAAATGTTCTTCTGATAAGTCTAAAACTGTTAAGGCCGCGCCAAAGATGGTTTCAGTCAAGGATGCCTGCGCGGCAATTGAAGAAGGAAACTGTGATACTTGGGGGCAACTCCTTGATATCCCTTTTAAGGTAGACAAATTTGGTTTGGGCTTCACCGTCAAAGCTCAGAAGGAAGTGAGGCGTGCTCGTGCTGGAAAGCCATCTCTCCGCATTGGAAGCCATGGAGTCAACGCCGTGGGTGATTCTGAAGAAGAGACTACATTTAAAGAGTGGGTGTATCCAACCACTACAGAGCTGAAGAATTGGCATACAAAGGACTTTGTACCAGTCTCCTTCATTGAGGAGTAATCTACTTGTTTTTTCTTTTCTTTCAATTCAAGAACTTATTGTCTGTAATATTCAAACAATGACTTTTAAGCCATGTGTCTGGCCTGGGGCACTTTGGTCCATTTGTCAAGGGTTTTATTTATATTCATCTAATCATATGATCATTCAGCACATTGGATTCTTTTGCATTCAAATATTTGTGTTCATTGTATTTCCTTTTTTTCAAATACAATTTCAAAAATTTCCATGTATCTTACATGCACACACACAGTCTTGCAGGTCCACATCCACTTTGAATTCTATTGCCAATGACTCTATTATTGTCGACTATGACTTTGAATATCCTATCAACCAAGCCGAAGATAAAGGCGAGGAATATTATGACATACCAGGAGATCTAGCCAGACTTCTGTTACAAGAGGAAAAAGCTATTCAACCGCACGAAGAGTCAGTTGAAGTTATCTACTTGGGTACTGAGTCAGATAAGAAGGAAATCAGGATCGGTGCTAACTTGGAAAGCAGCATCAAGAGCAAGTTGGTTCATATGTTGCATGATTACGTAGAAGTATTTGCTTGGTCTTATGAAGATATGCCTGGGTTGGATACCAACATCGTAGTTCATCGTCTGTCGACAAAAGAAGATTGTCCGCCTGTCAAGCAAAAGGTTTATCGCATGAGGCCTGATATGTCCGAAAAGATCAAAGTTGAAGTGATGAAACAGTTCGATGCAGGGTTCTTAGATGTGACATCCTATCCTCAATGGGTTTCCAATGTGGTGCTAGTATCAAAGAAAGACGGGAAAGTTCGCATGTGAGTAGACTATAGGGATCTGAATCGGGCAAGCCCCAAAGATGACTTCCCTCTACCATACATTAATGTCTTAGTTGATAATACTGCTCAGCATAAAGTCTTCTCTTTCATGGATGGCTTCTCAGGCTATAATCAAAAAAGGATGGCTCTTGAGGACATGGAGAAGACTACTTTCGTTACGCAATGGGGAACCTTATGCTACAAGGTCATGCCGTTCGGACTAAAGAATGCAGGGGCAACATATCAAAGAGCTATGGTAGATTTTTTTCATGATATGATTCATCATGAGATAGAGGTATATGTGGATGATATGATTTCCAGATCACAAACCAAGGGAAAACATCTCAATCACCTGTACAAATTATTCGAGAGGCTGAAGAAGTACCAGCTGAGGTTAAACCCTAACAAGTGCACGTTTGGAGTACGCTTTGGAAAGCTTCTAGATTTTGTTGTCAACAATAAAGGCATTGAAGTTTATCCTTCCAAGGTAAAGGCCATCCAAGAAATGTCAGCCCCTCATTCTGAAAAAGAAGTCAGAGGATTCTTGGATCGTCTCAATTACATTTCCCATTTCATATCTCACTTGACTGCTACTTGTGATCCACTCTTCAAACTCTTGAAGAAAGATCAGGTAGTCAGATGGAACGATGAGTGTCAGATTGTCTTTGACAAAATCAAAGAATACCTACAAGAACCTCTTATTCTCATGCCTCCAATGGAAGGAAGACCCATGATCATGTACTTGACAGTACTAGAGAATTCTATGGGGTGTGTTTTGGGCCAACATGACGAGTCTGGCCGAAGAGAGCATGCTATTTATTACCTGAGAAAAAAGTTTACCGACTGTGAAACTAGATATTCACTGCTCGAGAAAACTTGTTGCGCTCTGGCATGGGCTGCTCGCTGGCTAAGACAGTATATGCTGACTCATACCACTCTATTGATTTCTAAGATGGACCCAATCAAGTACATCTTCGAGAAACCTGCCCTTTCGGGACGAATAGCCAGATGGAAAATGATCTTTCCTGAGTACGACATTCAATACACGACCCAAAAGGCCATCAAAGGAAGTGTACTAGCAGATCATTTGGCCCATCAAGCTATGGATGATTATCAGTCAATGAACTTCGACTTCCCCGATGAGAACATCATGCTGGTAGCCGACTGTGCGAAACCTATACCATATGATGGACCTGAACAAGGATCCCGATGGACTATGTTATTCTATAGGGCTTCCAATGCCTTAGGTAACAGAATTGGTGTTGTGATCATCTCTCCTAAAGGTTGCCACACTCCTTTCACTTCCAGACTATGCTTCGATTCACAAACAATATGGCCGAGTATGAAGCATGCATCTTAGGTCTGAAAGATACTATTGACTTAAGGATCAAGCATTTGGATGTTGTGATACGATGGCAGAACCGACTGTTTTTGGAAAATGGTGGTTTTGCGTTTTGCGTTTGTGTTTGCAAAATGTCGCGGTAAGCAAGAGTCGCCACCGACTTTTATTTTATCCAACTGGAAAGGACAAAATCACAGAAAAATTCCTTTTTCGAGATTTTGAGTACGGGGGTAGATTATAGAAAGGGAAGGTATTAGCACCCTTTCTATCCGTGGTTTTCCACGGTCTCTTAGGTACTTGCTCATCTTTTTAAATTGCTTGTGTGTTTGTTTTGAAAAGTTTTGTTTTACTTCATTTTAACCCTTGCTTTTGTCTTCAAGAGTGTTACAAAGTGTTTTTGAAAACTTTGTTTGAAAAGTGTTTGGTGTAAAAAAGTTTGTTTTGAGCAAGTACCTACTAGCATCTACCTACTCGAAAAAAGAATTGTTTCTATTCTCGTGTCCTTTAGACAATGCTATCCTACTATTGGGAAATAGGTAGCACCGTCTTTGGAGTTGTAGGGGTCAATTTGAAAGGTACGTGCGATCACTAAAGCAATGTTAGGACGTCTTAGTAATAACCCTAATGTCTTAAGATCATATTCGAGGCAACATTTCCGAGGCAACCTTTCCGAGGAAATATTTCCGAACGGGACTTTTGATCTTTGTTTAGACATAAGGGCGACCACTAAAACACCCTATACTTAATGATCGTTTACCGAAGGCAACCGAAGTGAGAGTATACCCTAGGAGTGCGCATGTGCGAGTGATTTGATTTCAAGTTATTATCTTTGCACATTAGGGCTTGCTAACCATTTTAAATTGTCATGCAATCTTGTCATACAATCCTATTATCATACATCAAACAGTTAATATTTGCGAGAATTAAAATACGAGAAATAAAAACCTACGCTATTACAAGGCTTCGGGGGAGGGATTAATTACATAGCCAAAAACCCGTAAAACGATAAATAAAAGAAAACCCTAATTAAACTATTACATACCGTAAGCAGTTATATTAATGTGGTAAAAATAAATAAGCGCGCGCGATGAATCGAAATGAGAGAATTAGGGTTTTGACCCCGTCTAAGCCTAATTGGAATTTAAAAGAGAAAAATCATTTTTTTATTGTTTTAAGAAAATAAGATTTAATTAAATAAATAAAAACCTAATTACTAATTAATTTAAAATTTAAGGAAAATAATTAAATTAACCTATTTTTGTATTTTTGTTTTATGAAAATAAAATGAAAATTAAATCAAATGTTAAACCTAATTTTTTCTATTTTGATTTTAAATATATGAAAAAGTTAGAATTAATCCTAAATTAAATTAAAACTAATGCTCAACTAAATTTGATAAAATAAATAAAAACCTAATTCTAAATTTGTGAAATTGATTTTATGATTTTTTTGGAAAAAAATAAATTAATTTTGGTTAGAAAAAATAAATAAATTAATTAGATCAAAAGAAATAAAATAAATAAAAAGAAAGAAAGATGGGCCTGGTTGTTTCAGCAAAATGGGGGTGTTGATGGAAAATCTGGGCCCAATAGCGCCTGGCCCGTTTGAATTTTCCAGATCCCATGTTGCTAGCTTGACTGGGCGTATGGTGGACCTTCATGGATAAGGCGTTGAATCTGCAGCCTGGATGATCTGGTGGCTGAAAGCTGATGACGTATGGTGGATTTATGAGGCACCTGCACACCTGATCATGCAAAGCAAAATAATATGGAATAATATGGGGACCTGGGGATCGAACCCAGGCCCGTAGACATCTTTTCACTGTGCGCTGGCCAACTGGGCTGACTTTGTTAATTGTACAATGAACAACAAATAAACATTATATGGAAAAAACAAAATAATATATTACAAAATGCACGAAATTCAAATGGCCAATTCATGGAGCGCCACACCATCATCCTCCTCATGGCTTCTGTCGTTTTAGCCAAGAACTTTTACCTACGGACAAATGGGCGTAGATACAACCCTGTACCTTTCCAAAATCTTGTCCCTGCATGAAAAATCAATACTAGTGGTACCAATTAACTCGTTGCAACCTCACGAGCATCATGGTACCACTATCCATGGACAATTGTTCCTGTGTGCAAAATCCCTAAAAACAAAGCTCGAACCCTAATCATGGCATCTTGGTATGCAGTCAATAAAAATGCAATTAAATACAACCATTAGCTTGCAAATGACTCAAGGATTAATAATATGCAAATAATCATGCTAAAAGTGCCAGAATTATGATATCTGATTTCAAGAAAGTATGGAAATCGTGGGGCACTTACAGTGCGTTTCTAGGTGTTAAGAAGCTCGCTAGTGATTGGAATAAGATCCTAGAACGTCCAGCAAATGATTTGTGTGACTGGAATGGCTTGAGGAAGCCTGGAACTGAGAAATCAGTTTGCAACTTTTCTTGATTTTTTTGAAAGTTGCTTTCACCTTTGCACGCCTCTCCTCTCCTCGTTTTTGATCTGAACATGTTCCTTATGTACCCTAGAGTGAATTACGGTTGCAATTTGGTTTCAAATCTTCTCCAATTATGATCATTGATTCAAGATTTGATCCTTTGTGCAAATCTTTCCAAATTGATAAAATCCAATCTTTTTGTGTCCAAATGAACCTTGCACGATTTGATTCCATCTCCAGCTGTATGATAGACCTAAACATGCACAAAATCTCAAGCTTTGATTAGTTTTTGATATTTTCATGATTTTATTTTGATTTTATTTGATTTAATTGAAATAAAATCAAAATAAATGACAAAAATAAAATAATGACAAGTGGGAAGGATCATGGGTCGTGGGTCATGTTACAAACTCAATGCAAGCATAAAAAGTTGGACCCATTTGGCAAAAAATGCAATTTTGGACACTTTTGACTTTTGGCAATTTTGCAAAAAGGGTCAACTTTACCAATGCATAACTCCCTCAATTTTGACCCTAGAAAGGTGTTCTTGGACTTTTTAGAAAGATTAAGATGTCCTCTAAGCAAAACTTTTGGTCTCATCTCAATTGAGTCTTCCATGTTCATGTTTGAAGCTTTGACCCAAAAGGTGTTTTTGTTGACTTTTCAAAATGACCTATAATGTCCAAATTTGTATCTTCTTCTGAGTGCATATTCTTGGGAGTTGAAGATGGATTGTAGGAAATTGCATCCTCTTCAAAATGAGCTTTGGATGGGTCATTTTTGATAAAGTATGGGAAAGTTATGATTGGTCAAAGTTAGGTTGACTTTTCCTGCAAAACCCTAATTTAGCAACTTTTGGGTTTTGATGAATTGTGAGCAATCCTTGATGAATCATGATCAACCCTTTATCAAATGATGAATAATACTTCAAAATGAGAATGTTGACCAAAAATCTTAAAGTTTGACTGTATGTGGACCACAGTTGACTTTTTCCCTAGCATAGTCGATTTTCAGGCCTTTGAGCAATTGACGGAGCAAACTTCCTCTGTAAGGCTTGAAACTTGACATGGATGAACTGGAGAACATATAAGTACAATGGTGAGCATTTGGGATCCTTTGGACTCAAGTACCTTGGTGCAAACTGAAACCCTAATTTGAGGTAGACTGCCCTAGAAGAGAGTTTGTCTGGTCAACCCTTGGACTTCCTTGAGCAATTTGAGGACCTCACTTGACATGTATTGAGAAATATGGGAGGGAAAATTTTGGGGTACAACAGATGTGTTTTGAGATTCCGCCTTGGTGATAAGCCAAGTAAAAGGAGATTGGGACACTAAACACCCTAATCTTATCCCTTACAAGGAACTTGTGTTATCCCTAATCCCTTACTTCGAAGAGATCACTTTCGAGCACTTCCCTAGGGAAGAAAACCAGTTGGCCGACGTTTTGACAACCATGTCTTCAATGTTCAAAGTCAGATGGGACAATGAAGCCCCTATGATAACAATTGAAAGATTCAACGGACCTACACATTGCTACGAGCTTGACACCGATGCGGAAAAGCCATTGTACCATGAGGTGATGAGATACCTTGAAGCACAAGAGTATCCGGAGGGGGCCTCTATCAATGAAAAGAAGTTCTTGCGAAGATTCGCAGCCAAATTCTTCCTAAGTAACGAGATATTGTACAAGCGCAACCATGATTCGACTTTACTCCTATGTGTGGGCAAGAAGGAGGCAGAGGAAATCATGGAAGACATTCACGATGGTCTCTTCGGTACTCACTCAAATGGGCATACGATGGCTAAGAAAATCTTAAGAGCAGGTTACTATTGGTCAACGATGGAGACTGATTTCCATCAACATTCAAGAACTTGTCACAAAGGCCAAATCTACGCTGACAAGGTCCATGTGCCTCCTATCCCTCTGAATGTCATGACCGCTCCGTGGCCATTTGCAATGTGGGGCATTGACATGATTGGAGAGATCAAGCCCACAGCTTCCAACAAACATCACTTCATTCTTATTGCTATCGACTATTTTACCAAATGGGTCGAAGCCGCCTCGTTTGCCTCAGTCACCAAGAATGTGGTAGTCAGATTCATCAGACACAACCTCATTTTCCGTTATGGTATCCCCGAAAGGATCATCACCGACAATGGGACTAACCTTAACAATGCTATGATTACTGAGCTTTGCACTCAGTTTAAAATCAAGCATCACAATTCTTCTCCATATAGACTAAAAATGAATGGCGCAGTTGAAGCAGCCAACAAAAATATCAAGAAGATTGTGCAGAAGATGGTAGTAACCTATAAGGATTGGCATGAGATGTCGTAGTTTGTTCTACATGGCTACCGTACTTCAGCTAGAACCTCAACTGGATCAACTCCCTTTTCCTTAGTCTATGGCATGGAAGCTGTTATTCCAGTAGAAGTTTATATCCCCTCGTTGAGGATTATGAATGAGGCGGGCCTAGGCGAAGACGAGTAGATTCAAACAAGATTGGATCAGTTGAACTTTATTGACGAAAAACGATTAGCTGCTGTTTTCCATGGTCAGACGTATCAAAAACAAATGATCAAGGCTTTCAACAAAAAGGTCAAGCCTCGAGTATATCAAGTTGGTGACTTAGTGATAAAACACATCATCTACCACAAGGCGACCCCAGAGGCAAATGGACTCCCACCTATGAAGGGCTATTTGTTGTCAAGAGAGTGTTCTCTGGCGGTGCCATGATGCTGACTACCTTGGATGGTGAAGATTTCCCACATCCTATAAACGCGGACATAGTTAAAAAATACTACGCATAAGAGACCCGTTAGGTTGACACACCTAAGCAAAATAAGGGCATCCCGGAAAACCAAAAGGTTTGGCCAAAAATTAGGGATATATGCAAAAGATTGTACAACCAGCAAGTTGAAAACCCGAAAGAGCGACTTGGGCAAAAAAGGGTATCCTGGTGGGCTGAAAACCCGAAGGGGCAGTCCAGGGAAAAATTAAGGATTGAAAGCGTATGAATATGTCCCGTAGAATCACACAATCAATTTTTTCACCAAGATCCAAGTTCAGACGGTCCAAGATCAATCCAATCAACTTCTATCAACGACAAGGAACATTCTAAGACATTGGGGCAATAGTAGAGTTGGAAGGCAATAAGATTATTTCACATGGCTATTTTTTTTTATTCTCAATTTTGTTTTTTCTTTCGACGATTTCCTCCTACTAGGATCTCCGTCTCTCTGTACAAAGACGCCTATTCATGGGCAAAATATCAATACAAATATACTTTGAAGTGAAAAATTTATGTCTTTGTTTTGAATGCAAATTTGTCCAATGACTAAAATTGAATGAACATATGCATATGAGCATAATTAAAACTATTTGGCACATGTGTTCTGTTAAGCAGCAGTAAGCCTCTCTTTAATGTATATGAAATATCCCCACAGAGTTATCTCATCATCATTATCCCCACAAGGACGAATGCAATAAAACTTTCCCCAACAAGTTTTATTTCCCCAACAACAGTCGAGGAACCAAAATTCCCCAACCGAGTACATCCTCCCCAACCGAGTTTGTATTCCCTCGACATAGTCTATCTGCCCCAGCCGAGTACATCCTCCCCAACTGAGTCTGTATTCCCCCGGCACGGTCTATCTTCCCCAACTGAGTGTAACCTCCCCAGTTGAGTGTATCCTCCCCAACTGAGTGTATCCTCCCCAGTTGAGTGTATCCTCCCTAAGTTGAGTCCACACTCTCTGGTTTGAATTCAGATTATTGTAAATCATAGGTCCATAACCCATGATCCTCAGTAAAGCCGTCAACAAAGCCTTTACTACTTCCAAAAGATACTATGAAGCATGGACCCGACCATATATTAGCACAATTTTCAAGTTATTACTAAAGCCTAGACCCGACCAGATAATAGTTTGACTTCTTCAAGTTACTGAAACCTGGACCCGACCAGATAACAGTTTGATTATCTGAAACCTGGACCCGACCAGATAACCGTTGATCTCAATTTCAAGACACTATGAAACCTGGACCCGACCAGATAATAGTTTAAATTTTCAAAATATAGAAGAACCTGGGCTCAACGGGACCAAGGTTTAACTTCTTATCCCCAGCAGAGTTTGCCTCTACCCCCAACAAGTTACTGTGAAGCCTGAATCCAACCAGATAGAAATTACCCTCAGAGATTCATTGTGAAACCAAGAAACCGACCAGATAACAACTAAATCCCCAAATAGTTTATTGCGAAACCTGGACCCGACCAGATAACAATTGACCTCATCAACCTCAGAAATCTACAAAGCCTGGACCCGACCAGATAACAGTTTTTCAAACAGTTTATTGTAAAACCTGGAGCCTGACCAGATAACAATGATCCCCAGAGAGACACTATGAAGTCTGGACTTGACCAGATAATAGTACAACTTTCCAAAACCATGAAGCCTGGACCCGACCAGATAGTAGTTGCCACTTTGAGTTACTGCAAAACCTGGACCCGACCTGATAACAGTTAACTTCCGTATCCCCAACAAGTTGTTGTGAAGCCTGGGTCCGACCAGATAACTATTTAATTTCAAGAAATTTTATGCAAGGCCTAGAATCTGACCAGATAATAATTAATTCGTCTCTTCCCCCAGTAAGTTGCCGTGAATTCTGGATCCGACCAGATAGCATTTGACTATTTCATCCTCAACAAATTAGGAAGCCTGGATCCGACCAGATAACAGCTGACATTTAAGAGATATTCCCCAACAAAAACTCCTCTCGACAAAGTTTGAAGATATGCATATTCTTTATCCCCAATGGCAATCAGGGATTCAACTCCCCAGAATTTCCACAGCAGCAGTCAGGGATTTATTTTCCCGGACAGAAAGATACATCTCACATTCATATATCATAGCATGTACATACCATATACATTTAACATAATACCACATCTGGTAAACATCATGCATGCATTTGCGTTTTACTAACTCTTTTTCCCACAGGTAAAACCATCGAGTTTTAGTATAAATCAACAAGAGATTTATGCTGATACTTCTTCCGGTGTTTACCAACATTCCTCCAAATGGCATCTATAAGCCCATTCACCATCCATCTTCGAGTGAACATTTCTGGGCACTCTAGTGTTCAATCATCTTTCACCTTCAAGTCACGAATGGCAGATCCTCCAATCTCTTCAGGTTTAAGAAGATTGAACAGGGGCAGCTATTGTACCCCAAAATTTTCCCTCTCATTTCTCAAGGATTCTCTCACAAGATCTTCTATGACGTCAAGTTTACAGTACTGACACATCAATTTAGACTTGGAATTGGCACAAAGGCAAAATAATCATTTGCACACTGAAAAGCCAAACTTTGACTTTTGATCAAAATCAAGTTTCAAGAATCATATTTAATTAAAACATGTTGAAATATGAAGTTTTGTTTCATCAAGGGGTTCAAAAGTCAAAATTCTAAAATACTTAGAATTTTTCTAAGTGTTTAAGAAACATGACAAGCTCAGAACTTCTGATAAAATTATCACCATAATGCAAGCTGATTCTGGAAGAATTTCTAACACAAGAGTTTTAGATCTCAATAAGACCCAAAATATTGCAGAACATAATTTCTCCTGGAAATGCTGGAATTTCAAGTTATAAATGTTCAAAGACACGCCCATGAAACTGAAACACTTAGCAAAATTCTGGAAATTTTCAAGACAGAGTTTGGTTAGAATTGCTGGGTGAGTTTTCACGAAGGTTCAACCAGAGTTTGCAAAAGTAATTCAAAGAAAGTCTACAAAGCGTGTTACAAACTTTTAGAAAAGTCTGAGAACTTCTTCAGAACATGCTGGAACGAAAAGATTAAAGGATCAGAAGTTGGATGTTTTGTTCTAAGTTGTGCTGATGCTGAACTTCTGGCCCAGATCTAAGCTATGATACACAACCTCATAGCGCAGGATTTCTGGTTTAATAAATCTCATCATCATTTAATGCTCACAACCACTTTTGAGTTTATATCCAAAGGATTTCCCCACGTGTGAGATAAAAGTACCATTGTTGTCCTTGAAAAGCAAACTTTTGTATAAGTTTATGCTGGGCCCATGCTTTGCTTTTGCCTCTGGGAGTACTTTTCCTCAATTCAGGCTTACAAATCCAGCATAGGCACGGCTAAAAGCTGTTAATCTTACTTGTTTGAACTTGCTTCAAGAACAAGTCAGCGCCTAGTGCATGATGGCTGTACTTTTGGCTTCTCCAAGCTACTAAATCCTTGCCTATAAATTGAACTTCATTTACAGCTATAAAGGGAGGGAGAATTTTAATATTATCCTAAAAACCTTGTTGAAATTTCAAATAACTGGAAACTAAAAGCGTAAACACAAAAACCTGCTAAGCTTCTGTTTCTTTTGACGCCCAAGCTCTAATTTTCTTGCACACCTCTTGGCCAAATTAGAAACAATCCCAACTTCTGTTTACAACTGCAATTCCATCTCCACCAACTTCCATTTCAAAAAATCAGAACTTTGATTTTTGGTTGTTCCAAGATTTTCCAGCCATTCCTTAGCTCAAGTTAAAGATTGTTCCAGGCTTCTGAGCACGTGAGAAAGCTGACCAGAATATCACAGCAGCCTGGACCAGACTCTAATTCAGAACAATCTCCAGAAGCAAGGTAAGTTTCTTCTGACTTGTATCTCATTGCTTAGGCATTTCTAGACTTGCATTTTCAAATATATAATGTAGATATCATGGCTCTGATTCTGTACATACTCAGATTTCATGCATTTTTGCCTAAATAGGAAGAACATCAGTTCATAACTTCTTAAGGAAACTAGGACTAGCAGATACATGCTTGTTTCTGATTTTTGGTCTTGACATTTTTTATGCTTCTGAAACCATGATGGAAAAACTGTCATAATTGTTATGTCTGTGTTTTCTGTTCTGTTGAGATTTAACTAAGTTGTAGATGTTCTGATTAGCATGAAGAAAGAATTAGAGTTCATCATCAGAGTTTACTTTGTGATACATGTTTATGCTTTTGCTTTTAATACCGAATGTACAGCCACCCCAATGGAAGACAAAGGTGCGCATAAGACATTAGTGCTAAGGGTCATGGGTTCTAGCCCCAGAAGCATCTTTTTTAGGTTTATTTAGTGACATTTTCACCCATTTACTTGTCAAAAAATATTCCTAAATCATAACTTCTAGATATCCTTACCTAACAACATAATCACTTTACTCTCTCAAATAATCAGAACTTCTGACTTGCCAGAGATATATGAACTTCTAGGTTCTCGGCTACACTACAGTTTCTGAACCCCTCCCCCCTCAATAATCAGGGCTTGTAGGGTTTCCTCTGCTCCAAGCAACCTCATAGCTTGATGTATCTAGGCCCAGAACTTCTGACCTTCTACTTGCCTACTAACATTTTCTCTCTTTCAGCGTATCAGAGTCAGAACTTCTGATTCCATCTCGTTTCAACAATATGCTGGTTCTGACTCTTTTTTATCTTATTTATCTTATTTTAGCTTTCATTAATCAAAAACACAAAAAAATATTTTATATTCACATGTTTTATTTTATTTCTTTTAGAACCAAAAGATCAAAAATATTTTCTTAAGCAAACTAATTTCTTTCTTAAAACAAAACAAGTCTATTTTCCCCTTTCTTGTACACTATTTCAATATGGTTGTAATAGATAATTAGGACTTTAATTTTTTGCAATCCCTATTTGTAAATTTGTACACCCTATCCCCATAATGATTGTAATTGCGTAGAATGTTTATTTTCCGCAATTTATCGCTTTCATAATAATGCTAGTAATTAGGGTTTGTGTGGAAAGATAAAATCAACAAGTAGCAAACCCTAATTCAAGACAAAAACCAAGCATGAAAATCAATACACTTGCGCATAAGCACTGTGATCGGTGGGAATGAGAACTGACTGTTTTTGGAATGTTGGTTTGCGTTTGCGTTTGTTTTCGCAAAATGTCACGGTAAACAAGAGTCGCCACCGTCTTTTATTTTATCCAACAAGGAAAGGACAAAAGCACCGAAAAATTCCTTTTTGAGATGTTTCTCAGGTTCGGGAGGTAGATTATAGAAAGGGAAGGTGTTAGCACCCTTTCTATCTGTGGTTATCCACAGGCTCTTAGGTACTTGCTCACTATGTTTTCAAAAGTTTGCTTTTCTTTGTGTTTGTGGGTTTGAAAAAAGTTTTTCTTTTGAAGAGAGTGTAAGTGCGAAAAGTTTGTTTTGTTTTAAAAGGAGCAAGTACTTAAGAACCTCTACCTACTCAAAAAGGAATTAAACTGTGCAAATGTCCTTTAGACAATGTTATCCCACTATTGAGGAGTAGGTAGCACCGTCGTTGGAGTTTTCAGGTCAATTCGATTTAAGGGACGTGTGGTCACTAAAGCAATGTTAGGACGCCTTAGGGGTAACCCTAATGTCTTAGATCATTTTATCCGAGGCAACCGTTTCGAGGCAACTTATGATCTTTGGACAAAAGGACGACCTCTAAAACTTCCTATACTCAATGACTACGTTCAAGGCAACCAAGTGAGGTGTACCCTAAGAGTGGCATGTGCGAGTGTATTGTTTTTTAGTTATATTATCTTTGTATATTTAGGTGTGTGATACGGTGGGAGAACTGACTTGAGTTTTGCGTTTGTATTCGCACTTGTGCGGTTGAGCAAGAGTCGCCACCGACTTTTTATTTTATCCTAAAGGAAAGGTTAAAAAGCACAGCAAAAACCTTTTGAGATATTTCGTGGGTTCGGGGGGTAGATTATGAAAAGGGAAGGTATTAGCACCCTTTTCATCCATGGTTATCCATGGGCTCTTAGTTACTTGGTTTTAGATCACTTGCCTTGATTTTCGATTGCTTGAAAATGGTGTGTGTGTGTGTGTGTTTTTGAAAATGTTTTTGAAGAAGATGCCTTGTCTTAGGCAACCCTTGTAACAATTCTTTACTCGAATGTTTTACAAAGGTGTGTATCTTTTCGAAAAGATGTTTCAAATGTTTTTGAGAGTTTGTTTTGAAAGTGTTTGTGGAGTGTGGTTTGAAAAGAAGGCAAGTGTTTTTGCAAGTTGATCTCAAGTAACTAAGAGTTTTGTCTACCCTATTGTACTCAAAGGTTTTCTCTATGTTTTCAATCCTTTTTAACAATTTTGTTCCACCATTGAATTTGGTGGACAATCTTGCGTTTAGGAAGTTTAACGGGACGGGCGCGGGTCATCGTATGGACCATGAATGCAATGGTGCCAAGTGTCTTTGGCAATTTTGCTTGAAGGGACTTGATCATTTTGATAGGCGACTTTCGAAAGCGTCATCGAGGGACTTATGATCATTTGAATTTGTTTTGCCAAAGAAACTCGACGTGCAAGCATGGCCCATTTTGGAAGGCAACATGTGGGATTACCCTAGGGGGTGCAAGTGTGATTGTGTATTGATTTCATGTATTTGTCTTATATTAGGTTATCTAGCGTTTGATTTTATGTACATGCAAACCCTAGGTCTAACCATGGTATAATTTGAAAGCGGTAAATTGCAAGAATTTAAAGTCTACGCTATTACAAATAAGTATCCGGGAGTGGGGGTACAAATTCACAAATGGGGATGAGACTTTAGGAATGTAGTGTCCAATAATTTACAACCAAATCGAATTGTGATCAAATGTAAGTAATGTAAAGTATAAGAATAGCAAATGTATATTGTCAAATGTAAAGGGTATTGTGTAGGTGTACGTGTACGTATGTTATTTACAGGTGCGAGATGTGATTTTAAATGTATTATTAAGTATTGTTAACTTAAATGAAAAGAATTAGATGTTTATTTAATTAATCTTTGTAATCTCGTATTTTTCTTTAATATGCACAAAAAGAAAATTTAAGAAAAGAAAATGTTCTAAGTTTGAAAATTGTTACTTACATTTGATATAAATTTGTATCTTCATATTTTGTTTAATATATACAAAAGAGGTATTTTAATTAAAAGAAAGAAAGAATGTTTTTTTTTAATTATATATAAATCAAAATAAGTTTTAATAAAATAAAAAAAGTGTTTTAGATAATGTATTTTTATGTATTTTATGCATTAAGGTATTAATGTACAAAGATTTTAACTAAAGAAAAGAAAATAAAATTGTTCAACCCCTTTTTTTAGAAAAATTAATATTCATATCTTTTCTTAAAAATGTAATAATAAAAGGGAAACAATTAAGAAAATTAATATGAAAATGTGTGATTTTTGTTTATCAAAGAAATTATTAATTAAAAAAATGGTAAGTTGATAAATAATAAAAAAAAGGAATTAATAAAAATACTTTTTGTTCAAAAACAAAAGGAAAGGATGGGCCTAGTATGATTTGCGCTGGCCCAAGCTAAACAGAATGAATGGACACAAGGGGGTTTTGGGTTTGTGAAACGGGTTAAGCCCAATTGTCTGAAGCGAATAGTTTTAGGGTTCACAGTTTTTGTTCCATTTGGGGAAGGCTTTAGGGTTTATAGCACCGTTGCTAGTTTCGTCTTCGTTCTCGTTGAATCGACGCTTCTGAACGCGATTTCCGTCCCAGTTGCCGAGCCACCCAGCGCCACCTCTGGTTTCTTCGCTCTCCATGGTTGGACCAAGCCAAATCGTGAAAGGGTAACGATTTCGCCTTCTTTATGCATTAGGGTTTTCATTTTTTATATCTTGCATGTTCTATTGTGTTCTGATCTTAAGTGTCATTATTGTCGTTTCTGTTTGAGATATGAAAGGGAAGGGAAGAGAGAATACTACCTTCACGGAGGAGGAGGCGGATTGGGAGGCGTTGAGGCGGAGGCTCGGTGATGAGGGAAGCTAGCTTGGAAACCCTGGTATTCCGTACTTTTTCTTCTTTGTGTGTTGGTTTTGTGATGCGTTTCTGAAAACCTTTTTGATATCCCTTCTTTCTTCTTCTCTTTGCTTCTGCTTATGTATGATAATTATCTGTATCTTTGATCTTCTTCTTCTTGTCGCCCTGATGCCTAGCTTGATGCCTTGTGTTTGAGTATTTGTTGGGTCTAATCTGTTGCCTTGAATGAACGCCCGGTGATGAGAATACTCTGAGGGCCTCTTTATGTTGCTTCTGAGTGCTTTGATGCCTTGAAACGCTTCCTTTTGATTGTTTCTGAATGTTGGTATGCTGAGATTTTGTTGGTTGATGCTTATGGTTGCTATGTACTTCTGTTGCTATGTGCTGGATGCCTTTTGCCCAGTGATGAAAGCTTTCTGAGGGCCCTTGTGATGATTGAGTTTGACAGGGTTATGGCCTTGGGAGTTTTGTTTGGAACAAACAGGTTCAGGCTTGGCTTCCTGTTTGGATCAACTGGTTTGCGTTTTATGTTGGTTTTAGCAGTTTGACAGTTCAGCTTTTTTAGGTTTTTGGCTTCTGGTTTATGGCTTGACATGCAGCTTTGACACAGGTAAGGCTTAGCAGGTTGGGTTTGAATCTGGACAGTTTATGTGCTTTGCAGGTTTGTTATGGTGAACTGGTTTTGGTTGGACAGTTCAGGCTTGGGGGGTTAGCTTCAGGCAGGCTTAAACTTGTTTCTACTGGTTTATGCTTCAGGCTTTAGTTGACAGGGTTTTGATGGTTTAAACTTGACAGGTTTTTGGCCTTGAATGGTTAGGCTGGTATGCTGTTTTATATGCAGGTAAGAGGCTTAGCAGGTTTGTGGCTGTTTGTTTGTAAGCTTATACTGGTTTTCAAGCTTAAGGCTTCAGCTTGGACAATGGTCTTGGCTTTGGTTTGCTGGTTAGGTTTTCTGGTATGATATGCTTGAGGCCTCACCGGTTTGTTCTTTTGACAGGGGTTAAGGTTTTGGTTGTAAGGCTAGAGGCTTTCTTTTGGTGGAAGGCAGTTTGGATGGTTTTTTGTATCTTTGTGATGTGAACTCATTCTTGTTTATGTTGTTTTCCACTGTTTTATTGACAAATTCCTTTTTTTTTTTATATTTTCTTGCCTAAAGCCAAACCTGTAAGCCTAACCACTTTTTCTCTCTTCTCTCTCTCCAGTACACTTCAAAATATTAAAATATGTTATGTGTACTTTTCTGAAAGGGCAACACTTGGGAAATGATGAAAATGAACAGCTTGCTTGCATACTAATCTTTCTCTGTATATCTCTTCATATCTTCTTTTGACAGCTTTGCTTCCTTGTGACAATATCTTGTACTTTTTGATACTTTGATATCTTTGACAGCTTTTGGATAATTTGTGACTTTAGTTAGGCCATTCTGTTTGCCTTTGGACTCTGTAGTTTGATTTGGACTTGGACTTTGCATCATGTTGTTTGAGACTTGAACTATGCAGTTTGACAATTTTGACTTGTGAATTTCAACTTTGTGCATTCATGATTAGCAAACAAATATTCATCCCTCTTTGTGAACCGGGAGAAATCCCGTGATTTGCAGAGAGGGCTAACTGATCCCAGTCAGTTGCCCTTAATGATGAACTTTATTTTTTATCTGTCTGTCTTTTATTTATTTATCTGCTTCTAACTTTTCTTCTTTTCTTTTTGCAGATAAAAATTGAATGGAGAGGATTTAGCAACAGATGAAGAATTGAAGATTTAGAAAAAATTAGGATAGTCTTATTTAGGTTTAAATTACTGTAAAATCATTGTTGTAAACAATTTGTAAACAAAACAATTGTACAAATAATTTAAAAATAAATAAAAGTTTTTTATCCAATTAATTCTTTTCCTCTTTTTAATTGTTCGTTTTATTATTTATAATTCTTTAATTATAATAATTGAAAATAAATTCCAATCATTTAATCTTAGAATAATAAATAATTAAATAAACATTGCTTCAGTATTGATCAATTAAACCTGGCGTTTCCAACATCCAAAGCAAAACAACAGTTAATCACAGCAATTGCCCAGACGTTTTTTCCCTTTACTGACTTTAATCAAACATTGCAAATTCAAACCCAATGCAACCTTTTACTGATTCAGTCAAACAAACGTGAATTCAATCCAAATGCATTCTTTTTACTGATTAAGTCAAACAATGCGAATTCAATCCAAATCTCGGAATAACTTGCAAAGCATCGTAGAATTAAATCTTTCTGAGGAACCGCGCACGAAAACCCTAATTCCTGATTAAATGCCAAAGAAAATTTGCCTGATCAAAGTTGAGCCAAAATCAATCAAAACCCTAAGCAAACTGTGTGAACTGTTCTAGAGCCATGAAAATCAATAAAACCCTAATTGTGTCTGACTGACGAGAAAAGTCTGGTTGACCGATTCTTGAGCCAATCTGAAAAATCAGGAAAAGCTTGAAGTTGTGATTTCTTGAGGAAAAATGCGAGGGCAAATTTTGGGGTACAACAGTTGCCCCTGTTCAATCTTCTTGAACCTGAAGAGTTAGATTGGCAAGTTTGCCTTTCGTGACTCAAAGGTAAAAGGAGATTGGACACTAAAGTGCCCAGAAAATTTGCACTCGGCGATGTGATGGTAGAGGTGAATGAGCTTAAAGATGCCATTTGGTGATGGGCTTAAAGATGCCATCTAGGGACGCGATAGAATCTTGACGGGGATGGGCTTAAGGATGCCATCTGGAATGAGTATCAGAAAGGTGTCCATGTTTTGGACCATCTCTGAACTGGGGGTCTGAATAAGCAATAGATTGACATCCGTATCTGGAGGCATCCGTAAACTGTTTTCAAAAGTTGAGAAGAGTCTGAACAAGCGATAGATTAACATCCGTTGTTGGGAAGAATCCGTGAACTGTTTTCAGAAGTCTTGAAGTTGAATAAGCAATAGAGCAGCATCCGTTATTGGGAAGCGTCCGTAAACTGTTTTCAAAAGTTGCATCTGAACAAGCGATAGATTAACATCCGTTGTTGGGAAGAATCCGTAAACTGTTTTCAGAAGTCTTGAGAAGAATCTGAACAAGCGATAGGTTAACATCCGTTACTGGAGAACCCGTGAACTGTTTTCAGAAGTCTTGAAGTTGAATAAGCAATAGAGCAGCATCCGTTACTGGGAAGCGTCCGTAAACTGTTTTCAAAAGTTGCATCTGAACAAGCGATAGATTAACATCCGTTGTTGGGAAGAATCCGTAAACTGTTTTCAGAAGTCTTGAGAAGAATCTGAACAAGCGATAGGTTAACATCCGTTACTGGAGAACCCGTGAACTGTTTTCAGAAGTCTTGAGGTTGAATAAGTAATAGAGCATCATCCGTTGTTGGGAAGCGTCCGTAAACTGTTTTCAAAAGTTGCATCTGAACAAGCGATAGATTAACATCCGTTGTTGGGAAGAATCCATAAACTGTTTTCAGAAGTCTTGAGAAGAATCTGAACAAGCAATAGGTTAACATCCGTTACTGGAGAACCCGTGAACTGTTTTCAGAAGTCTTGAAGTTGAATAAGCAATAGAGCAACATCCGTTGTTGGGAAGCGTCCGTAAACTGTTTTCAGAAGTTGCATCTGAACAAGCGATAGATTAACATCCGTTGTTGGGAAGAATCCATAAACTGTTTTCAGAAGTCTTGAGAAGAATCTGAACAAGCAATAGGTTAACATCCGTTACTGGAGAACCCGTGAACTGTTTTCAGAAGTCTTGAAGTTGAATAAGCAATAGAGCAGCATCCGTTATTGGGAAGCGTCCGTAAACTGTTTTCAAAAGTTGCATCTGAACAAGCGATAGATTAACATCCGTTGTTGGGAAGAATCCGTAAACTGTTTTCAGAAGTCTTGAAGTTGAAGAGGAACCGGCGTAGGGTTTCCCGAGGATGCGTCCGTGTAAAACTGCATCTGAGTGAATCTGGAATAAGTATCAGAATGTCGCCGTGACCGGGTCACATCTGAACTATTTCTGGATGAATCTCGGAAGATGATCTTTGTCTGTCGACTGATCTTACCTGAAAAGGTAAAGGGTTAGTTGTATGCAATGATATGATGCATGATGCAATGTATGTGACATTAATGAATGTGATGAATGCGCATGTAAGCTGATGAGCTATCTTGCTGAGGATAAATGAATCCTGGATGGCTGAAGATAAAAGAATCTTGACTGCTGCCGGGGAGGGCAAGAATCTTCTGATTGTTGAAAATGAGAAGTCTTGGGACCACTGTTGGGGAAATCAGAAGCTCGGGTTGTATGCCAACTACTGGGGAATTCCTGTCTTGAGGAGATCTTCACCGGAGAACATTCGAATATTCTGCGAGATGCTGAGAATGAGAGTCTTCACTCTGCTTGGGGATTGATAGTTGGAAGTTTTAGCTTCGCTGGGGATAATGAAACTTGACTCTGAGTGGAGTTAGCTTCTGGAAGGTTCTCTGGCTGGGGATTGCGAGAGTCCTCTGATTGCTGCTGGTGTTGGTCTGGAATAAGTTACTGGACGTCGCCATCTCTGGGTCACATCTTGCACTATCTCTAGAAACAAATCTGAATAAGTTATAGAATGTCGCCAAAATCTTGGGTCACATCTTGAACTATATCTGGATGCAAGGTCTGAATGAGTTGCGGAATGTCACCATCTCTGGGTCACATCTGGAACTATATCTAGAAGGAAATCTGAATGAGTTATAGAATGTCGCCAAAATCTTGGGTCACATCTTAAACTATATATGGAAGGAAATATTGAATAAGTTACGGAATGTCGCCGAGTCAGGGTCACATCTGAACTATTTCTAGAAGGAAATCTTGAATAAGTTACGGAATGTCGCCGAATCAGGGTCACATCTGAACTATTTCTAGAAGGGAATCTGAATGAGTTATAGAATGTCGCCAAATCTGGGTCACATCTTGAACTATATCTGGATGAAGGTCTTGAATAAGTTATAGAATGTCGCCATCTCTGGGTCACATCTTGAACTATATCTGGAAGAGAATCTGAATGAGTTATAGAATGTCTCCAAATCTGGGTCACATCTTGAACTATATCCGGATGAAGGTCTTGAATGAGTTATAGAATGTCGCCATCTCTGGGTCACATCTTGAACTATATCTGGAAGAGAATCTGAATGAGTTATAGAATGTCTCCAAATCTGGGTCACATCTTGAACTATATCCGGATGAAGGTCTTGAATGAGTTATAGAATGTCGCCATCTCTGGGTCACATCTTGAACTATATCTGAAATGAAGTCTGAATGAGTTATAGAATGTCGCCAAATCTTGGGTCACATCTTGAACTATATCTATCTTCTGAGGTGATAAGGAAATTGTTGAACACTTTTGACATTCGAATGCCCCAAGTGGTGATGAAGGAGTCTTGAATCAGGTTGCTCTGCGGATTGAGAGATTTCTTGAAATCGTGACCGGACTGCCCCAGGTTAACTGAACTTTGAAAGATCTGTCGAAACCTTGACTGGACTGCCCCAGGTTAACTGGATGGTGACATGTCATGCCCCTTGTTGATAGGAGATTTGTCGTTGGAAGTGTCATCCTTTTGAAGTGATTCTGTTCACTGAGAGAGTTTTCGTTCCTCCGAACATTCGCTGTATGAATTTCTTCGCTGTCAAACAAAAAGCCAAATGCAGACAGTGATATTCAAGCAATGCAAAGTTTATGTTTGTCTCGAAGTTTTGCAAAATGCATTTTTAGCAGAAAACTTTTTATAAGACAAGTCAACACAAGATTTTAGAGCAAAGCCTTACAGGAGTCAGGATACCTTTTGAAACAGTATGCTTTCGAATTAACCCATGCTTCAATTAGGACTTTTGAAGGGTTGTAACGTGGCCTGGTTCACGGTTTAAGAAACAAAGGATAAAGGCTCAAAGTGTATTTGTACCCACCCGCTCTTCGTGATGTTCTTCACACCTAAGCTCAGTTAATTGTGCGTCACACTCTGTTTTGAGTTTGGAACGACTTTTAGGCGATGGTTCACCAGTTGAATTTGGGGAGACAGTCATCATCTCCTTTTTCTTTTTCAACATTTTTCATGTTGTTGAGGATTTTGTAATGACCTCACTATTTTGATTTTGATTTTTTATCCCTAACTTTTGCCTGATTGTTCCCATTTTCGAGACTACAGTCAGCGGGATGCCCCAGCTTTCTTGAGCTTCCTTTACAGGTTTTGGCTCAGTGGGCTCTTTCTCTTTTGAGAGATTGACTGTCTATGTGATAGGGAACCACCCTTGTCTTTTGATTCCAAAGGAATGCTTTTCTTTTGCTTTGACGTTGTTCGTTGTGTTATGAACTGAGAGTTTGCGACTTCAATGCGCACTTTTTTTTTGAATTAACTGAGAGACTACCCTGCCCCAGGTTTATATCAAAGGTTTTGATCGTTTAGAACAGAAAACTCCTACTTCTTTGGCTCGAAGGGGTTGACTAGGGATTAACTTCCTTATAACTCCAGTGTTTGGGATTTGAAAGAAATGCCTGTACATCATCAGCAAGGTCTATCCAAAAGCATACTGTATGAGATTATGGTATTGTTTCGTCATCCTCCCTCTAAAGGCTTGCAGCTTTTTATCAAGAGTCAAATATCATAAAGAAAAGCATAAGAGTAGTGAAACGAATGGATGAATTCAAGACAAACATATGCAATGCATTAATGAAGACAGAGTTTAACATCAACAGATAATTGTTTGACAACAAAAGAAATTACAACTTTGAAAATTCGAAATGAAGCAAAAGTCTTTCAGCTTGAGCTTTGTCACTCCAGGTGGAGAACTCCTTAACGGAAGATTTTCATCTCGCCGTATGGCATGAATTCCAGCATTCCAATGTTGATCAGATCTTGAATCTTGTTCTTCAAGGCCCAACAGTCGTTGGTGTCGTGTCCCGGGCTGTAGGAGTGGTAAACATAAAATGCGTCGGGACAATAGTTAGGAGATGAGGTATTGAGCTTCTGAGGAGGATCCCTTAAGGTAAGCAGGTTGACCTCCAACATGCGCTTCAGTATGAAGAATGATGGTATCTCAGTCTCCGTGAACTGTCTTCCCGATGTTTCTTGCTTACGCCGATTACCCCGTTGACGCTGGCGAGGTTGTTGATGGGCTTGTGACCCTGAAGCAAGCGAAGGAGCCTTCCCCTTGTCTTCTTAAGTGGATGGAGGCTGAGTGGTGACTTGCTCTTCAACCTCATATGTTTTCCCCAATTGGTTGTTTGGAAGCAGTTGGCGGACAAGAACTCTGAGTTCCTCTTGTCTTTGAGATAGGTCTTGGATGAGAGCCATCTGGCCCACTAACTCTCCCATCACTTGAATCCTCAAGGTTGCCAAATAAAACTGCAGTGCTCTCAACTGGTCACTCCTGACATTGTTTTAATTCTCTAAGCCCTTTGTGAGGAGGGCTTTCATTTCTTCTTACCCCAGAGACAAGTTCAGGAACATTTCCTGCAGCTGAGCAGTCTGGTCTTGGATATCCTTGACAGTTCTTTCTAGAGCCATCTCTTACTGAAATAAACAGCAGGGGAGTAAGGAAATCTGAATAAGGAAAGATCGTCAAGATGCAATGCATGATATGTGGATGCATGCTTTCAAGGATCTCTTGGGGTAAATACAAGAAAATGTTAGAGGTTGAACTTTGCTCTTGGATTTAGAGAACTTTGCACCGGTGGATGTCTTTCCACGAGAATCAAGCTCACCATGTCAAGTGGGTCATAGCCACTGATTCAAGTTGTTGCACTTGATCTTTGATTGGAGAACTGTGCACTGGTGGATGTCTTTCCACGAGAATCAAGCTCACCATGTCGAGTGGGTCATAGCCACTGATTCAAATTGTTGCACTTGATCTTTGATTGGCATTTGTTAGAGGAGGAAACCTCTTGCCCTTTGGTAGACGTCTAGTTCAACGTAACCCTGCATCAAAAGAACCCTCGAGATCCTTGAAATGGTTATTTGAAAATGCTATGGTATGATGTCATGATGTTATGTACATGTATGCAAAAGCAAGTGAGTGTATATACAGGTAATCATATTCAAACAAAGCAAACAAGTCCTTAGGTTTAGGCTTGCATGGGGTTTAGGTAAGTACCCTCTTGAAGTTAGTTGGCTCATCCTGTCCTAGAAACTGGGTTCTAAGGAGCTCAATATCATTGGATTGTTTTCTGTGTTCATCGTTTCGGTTTAGCCACTTACTGGCGACCAAAATATTCCAAGAAAACAACCCTCAAATGAGTGTAGTATCGAGTATCTACCAACTTCGGACTGCACCAAAGTCGGTCATCTCACTACCCCTAAAAAAGGCTAAGATGGTCAATTAAGGTTCTAAGAGTTCGTTAGTGCTTCACGACATCACTCAGCGGCCCCGTACTCTCCTTGATTGAACTCAAGGGTTACCGGTACTCACAAATATGTCACAATAACATAGCTTACTGCTTCAACCATGTCGGTATACCCCGCACAGTACCCTCACAGTTTTTTTGCTATTTACCTAAGAAGGTGCCCCAAATCCGGGTGTAGGATTTACAACAAACCCAAACAAGAACCCAAAAGATAAAGCAATCAAGTCAATCAAAGCAAGAAAGTAAAGGTGATCTAAACCCTAAGGTAACCCCACTTTTAAGTTTCTCCCCAGCAGAGTCGCCAGTTCTGTGATACGGTGGGAGAACTGACTTGAGTTTTGCGTTTGTATTCGCACTTGTGCGGTTGAGCAAGAGTCGCCACCGACTTTTTATTTTATCCTAAAGGAAAGGTTAAAAAGCACAGCAAAAACCTTTTGAGATATTTCGTGGGTTCGGGGGGTAGATTATGAAAAGGGAAGGTATTAGCACCCTTTTCATCCATGGTTACCCATGGGCTCTTAGTTACTTGGTTTTAGATCACTTGCCTTGATTTTCGATTGCTTGAAAATGGTGTGTGTTTGTGTGTTTTTGAAAATGTTTTTGAAGAAGATGCCTTGTCTTAGGCAACCCTTGTAACAATTCTTTACTCGAATGTTTTACAAAGGTGTGCATCTTTTCGAAAAGATGTTTCAAATGTTTTTGAGAGTTTGTTTTGAAAGTGTTTGTGGAGTGTGGTTTGAAAAGAAGGCAAGTGTTTTTGCAAGTTGATCTCAAGTAACTAAGAGTTTTGTCTACCCTATTGTACTCAAAGGTTTTCTCTATGTTTTCAACCCTTTTTAACAATTTTGTTCCACCATTGAATTTGGTGGACAATCTTGCGTTTAGGAAGTTTAACGGGACGGGCGCGGGTCATTGTATGGACCATGAATGCAATGGTGCCAAGTGTCTTTGGCAATTTTGCTTGAAGGGACTTGATCATTTTGATAGGCGACTTTCGAAAGCGTCATCGAGGGACTTATGATCATTTGAATTTGTTTTGCCAAAGAAACTCGACGTGCAAGCATGGCCCATTTTGGAAGGCAACATGTGGGATTACCCTAGGGGGTGCAAGTGTGATTGTGTATTGATTTCATGTATTTGTCTTGTATTAGGTTATCTAGCGTTTGATTTTATGTACATGCAAACCCTAGGTCTAACCATGGTATAATTTGAAAGCGGTAAATTGCAAGAATTTAAAGTCTACGCTATTACAAATAAGTATCCGGGAGTGGGGGTACAAATTCACAAATGGGGATGAGACTTTAGGAATTTAGTGTCCAATAATTTACAACCAAATCGAATTGTGATCAAATGTAAGTAATGTAAAGTATAAGAATAGCAAATGTATATTGTCAAATGTAAAGGGTATTGTGTAGGTGTACGTGTACGTATGTTATTTACAGGTGCGAGATGTGATTTTAAATGTATTATTAAGTATTGTTAACTTAAATGAAAAGAATTAGATGTTTATTTAATTAATCTTTGTAATCTCGTATTTTTCTTTAATATGCACAAAAAGAAAATTTAAGAAAAGAAAATGTTCTAAGTTTGAAAATTGTTACTTACATTTGATATAAATTTGTATCTTCATATTTTGTTTAATATATACAAAAGAGGTATTTTAATTAAAAGAAAGAAAGAATGTTTTTTTTTAATTATATATAAATCAAAATAAGTTTTAATAAAATAAAAAAAGTGTTTTAGATAATGTATTTTTATGTATTTTATGCATTAAGGTATTAATGTACAAAGATTTTAACTAAAGAAAAGAAAATAAAATTGTTCAACCCATTTTTTTAGAAAAATTAATATTCATATCTTTTCTTAAAAATGTAATAATAAAAGGGAAACAATTAAGAAAATTAATATGAAAATGTGTGATTTTTGTTTATCAAAGAAATTATTAATTAAAAAAATGGTAAGTTGATAAATAATAAAAAAAAGGAATTAATAAAAATACTTTTTGTTCAAAAACAAAAGGAAAGGATGGGCCTAGTATGATTTGCGCTGGCCCAAGCTAAACAGAATGAATGGACACAAGGGAGTTTTGGGTTTGTGAAACGGGTTAAGCCCAATTGTCTGAAGCGAATAGTTTTAGGGTTCACAGTTTTTGTTCCATTTGGGGAAGGCTTTAGGGTTTACAGCGCCGTTGCTAGTTTCGTCTTCGTTCTCGTTGAATCGACGCTTCTGAACGCGATTTCCGTCCCAGTTGCCGAGCCACCCAGCGCCACCTCCGGTTTCTTCGCTCTCCATGGTTGGACCAAGCCAAATCGTGAAAGGGTAACGATTTCGCCTTCTTTATGCATTAGGGTTTTCATTTTTTATATCTTGCATGTTCTATTGTGTTCTGATCTTAAGTGTCATTATTGTCGTTTATGTTTGAGATATGAAAGGGAAGGGAAGAGAGGATACTACCTTCACGGAGGAGGAGGCAGATTGGGAGGCGTTGAGGCGGAGGCTCGGTGATGAGGGAAGCTAGCTTGGAAACCCTGGTATTCCGTACTTTTGCTTCTTTGTGTGTTGGTTTTGTGATGCGTTTCTGAAAACCTTTTTGATATCCCTTCTTTCTTCTTCTCTTCGCTTCTGCTTATGTATGATAATTATCTGTATCTTTGATCTTCTTCTTCTTGTCGCCCTGATGCCTAGCTTGATGCCTTGTGTTTGAGTATTTGTTGGGTCTGATCTGTTTCCTTGAATGAACGCCCGGTGATGAGAATACTCTGAGGGCCTCTTTATGTTGCTTCTGAGTGCTTTGATGCCTTGAAACACTTCCTTTTGATTGTTTCTGAATGTTGGTATGCTGAGATTTTGTTGGTTGATGCTTATGGTTGCTATGTACTTCTGTTGCTATGTGCTGGATGCCTTTTGCCCAGTGATGAAAGCTTTCTGAGGGCCCTTGTGATGATTGAGTTTGACAGGGTTATGGCCTTGGGAGTTTTGTTTGGAACAAACAGGTTCAGGCTTGGCTCCCTGTTTGGATCAACTGGTTTGCGTTTTATGCTGGTTTTAGCAGTTTGACAGTTCAGCTTTTTTAGGTTTTTGGCTTCTGGTTTATGGCTTGACAGGCAGCTTTGACACAGGTAAGGCTTAGCAGGTTGGGTTTGAATCTGGACAGTTTATGTGCTTTGCAGGTTTGTTGTGGTGAATTGGTTTTGGTTGGACAGTTCAGGCTTGGGGGGTTAGCTTCAGGCAGGCTTAAACTTGTTTCTACTGGTTTATGCTTCAGGCTTTAGTTGACAGGGTTTTGATGGTTTAAACTTGACAGGTTTTTGGCCTTGAAAGGTTAGGCTGGTATGCTGCTTTATATGCAGGTAAGAGGCTTAGCAGGTTTGTGGCTGTTTGTTTGTAAGCTTATACTGGTTTTCAAGCTTAAGGCTTCAGCTTGGACAATGGTCTTGGCTTTGGTTTGCTGGTTAGGTTTTCTGGTATGATATGCTTGAGGCCTCACCGGTTTGTTCTTTTGACAGGGGTTAAGGTTTTGGTTGTAAGGCTAGAGGCTTTCTTTTGGTGGAAGGCAGTTTGGATGGTTTTTTGTATCTTTGTGATGTGAACTCATTCTTGTTTATGTTGTTTTCCACTGTTTTATTGACAAATTCCTTTTTTTTATATTTTCTTGCCTAAAGCCAAACCTGTAAGCCTAACCACTTTTTCTCTCTTCTCTCTCTCCAGTACACTTCAAAATATTAAAATATGTTATGTGTACTTTTCTGAAAGGGCAACACTTGGGAAATGATGAAAATGAACAGCTTGCTTGCATACTAATCTTTCTCTGCATATCTCTTCATATCTTCTTTTGACAGCTTTGCTTCCTTGTGACAATATCTTGTACTTTTTGATACTTTGATATCTTTGACAGCTTTTGGATAATTTGTGACTTTAGTTAGGCCATTCTGTTTGCCTTTGGACTCTGTAGTTTGATTTGGACTTGGACTTTGCATCATGCTGTTTGAGACTTGAACTATGCAGTTTGACAATTTTGACTTGTGAATTTCAACTTTGTGCATTCATGATTAGCAAACAAATATTCATCCCTCTTTGTGAACCGGGAGAAATCCCGTGATTTGCAGAGAGGGCTAACTGATCCCAGTCAGTTGCCCTTAATGATGAACTTTATTTTTTATCTGTCTGTCTTTTATTTATTTATCTGCTTCTAACTTTTCTTCTTTTCTTTTTGCAGATAAAAATTGAATGGAGAGGATTTAGCAACAGATGAAGAATTGAAGATTTAGAAAAAATTAGGATAGTCTTATTTAGGTTTAAATTACTGTAAAATCATTGTTGTAAACAATTTGTAAACAAAACAATTGTACAAATAATTTAAAAATAAATAAAAGTTTTTTATCCAATTAATTCTTTTCCTCTTTTTAATTGTTCGTTTTATTATTTATAATTCTTTAATTATAATAATTGAAAATAAATTCCAATCATTTAATCTTAGAATAATAAATAATTAAATAAACATTGCTTCAGTATTGATCAATTAAACCTGGCGTTTCCAACATCCAAAGCAAAACAACAGTTAATTACAGCAATTGCCCAGACGTTTTTTCCCTTTACTGACTTTAATCAAACATTGCAAATTCAAACCCAATGCAACCTTTTACTGATTCAGTCAAACAAACGTGAATTCAATCCAAATGCATTCTTTTTACTGATTAAGTCAAACAATGCGAATTCAATCCAAATCTCGGAATAACTTGCAAAGCATCGTAGAATTAAATCTTTCTGAGGAACCGCGCACGAAAACCCTAATTCCTGATTAAATGCCAAAGAACATTCGCCTGATCAAAGTTGAGCCAAAATCAATCAAAACCCTAAGCAAACTGTGTGAACTGTTGTAGAGCCATGAAAATCAATAAAACCCTAATTGTGTCTGACTGACGAGAAAAGTCTGTTTGACCGATTCTTGAGCCAATCTGAAAAATCAGGAAAAGCCTGAAGTTGTGATTTCTTGAGGAAAAATGCGAGGGAAAATTTTGGGGTACAACAAGGTGTTCTACCGTTTGTTTTCAGATCTTGTCATGCAATCCTAGTTAGCATACATCTAAACAGTTAATATATGTATAGGAATTTAAAGTGCGGGAATTATAAATCCTACGCTATTACAAGGCTTCGAGGAGGGGGATTATTTACATGTCCAAAATTGGGGGAATAAAGCAGTAAAGTGTAAAAGTCTTAGTTAAGCTATCACAAACCAGTAGGCAGTTACAATAAAATAAACGCGCGCGAATCTGAAAATAACCTCTAAAAATCCTAAGAATAAAATCTTTTTGTTGTTTTATTTTATTTTGGGAAAATGATCTAAATCTTCTTAATTTTAGTTTTCAGAAAATGTTAAGATAATTAAATGATTAATTAACAAAGTTAATTTAATAGAAAAACTAGCCTAATGTTTTTGTGGTTTTTTTTAATTGATTTTATGTTGATTAAAAAAAAGAAATAAAATAGTCAAAACAAAGATGAAATCGAAGGAACAGGCAGTAAATCAAGAAAGGTATAATTCTGGAGGCCTGGATCGAAAGAGGTGTGGGCTGTCTTTCAATCCAGTGAAGAGGCTTGATCGAAGGTGTATGAGGGGCTGCACTTTGGGGGTGTTCGATCTGGATATGTCACCCTTCGATCTGGGAACCCTGGATCCAGTTCGAAGCTAAGCTGCTAAGCTTCGAAGCTATGAACAAGATTCTGAGAAGATATTTCCTGCAAAACGAGACAAATGTTAAAGATCCAGGGGGGATTTTACCCCCTGATTCGAATCTCCTCCCAATTAGAATCCTTCCTCAATTTGGATATGCTGAATCTGGGTCTGGGTTTGTTTTATCCTGAGATTCGAAGGAGAAACTTAGATCGTGCCCAGACAATGGCACGATCTCATCTTTGCGCTGTAGCTTACATGCAACATAATAAGTAATAACAAGAATACATATGCAATGTGTATTTAAATGTCATGAAGGTGCAATTTTGGTTTTGCAAACCCTTACCAATTAAAGATGTATGATCTGTGGCTCTGGGTATGGAGATGTTTGCTGAATGGCTGCTTTGGCTTGGATTACTTATGAAAATGTTGATAACCTTTGGTGGGTTTATGGGAAGCATATCTCCGAATCCTCCTTTTTTCCTTTTTTTCTTTCCCCCTTGGCACTGTATGCTTGCCCTTGTATTTATAGGAGTGTGATGGTCTAGTAACGGAAAAAGACAACCAATTAAACAGACCTTTAAAGCTATGAGACAAGAATCAGACATATTAAAAGATTTCCTTTTTTGAAATATTCATGTCTCTTTGGAATCTTGAATGAACCTGGACACCTTTGATTTTCGAATGCCTCCAGGCCATGCTCTTCGATTGGTCTTGAGTTGCCTCCTTCGAATGGACTTCTTATGCGCCCTTCGAATGAGTCATTTACATGTTCTTCGAATGAGCCTCTTGCCTGGTGTGCTGGCAAGTTTGAGGGGCCTTTTCCTTTGTGAATCGAAACAATCTTGTAGGAGATTCTTGCCTCGTGAGTCGAAGGTAATCCTGAAGTAGTTAATGCATAGTCGAAGCATTGTGAAATTGACTTGATCGAAGGGGGTCCAGCGCTCAACCGAAGACTTGCGAACCAAAGCTTGATCGAAGGGTTCCAAAAGGGTGCCAAATTCCCAATTGAAGACTGGTGAGTCAAGCCTGTATCGAAGGATTTTGGATACCCAATCGAAGACTTTTCCCAGATGCCAATTGAAAGACACCTTGTTCATCTTCAAAAAACTTTATTTTCGTTAGGCAAGTGTTTGTGACCAACCGTGTAAGGGAAGACCTTTGAAAACATGAGAGGGCAAATTTTGGGGTACAACAAGCACACCTAGGTTAAATCCACTTTGTTGCCTTACAAAAATTGCCATATTATGCATGTGAGGTATCTTAGAAAAAACAAACAAAATATAAGATCATAGTCTCTCGATGACACTATCAAAGTTGCCTTTCAAAAATGATCTTAGTCCCTAAATAAAAATGCTAAGATGCTTTGCAACATTGCTAACCATGGTTATACAATGACCCACGCCCGTCCCTTTTACATCCAAAGATAGGGTTACTTACCAAAATCAATGGTAAGATACCAATGTCAAAGGAAAGAGGAAATAAACATGAAATACTTTTGAGTAGGTAGATTGTTCCTAGTTTCTTGCTCAAATTCAAAACAAAAACATCCTTTCTATTTCCAAAACAAGCACCAATACTTTCAAAACATCTTTCAAACTTGAAAACATTTTCAAAAGATCAACACTTTGTATACATTCTTACGAACAAGAATCATTACAAAGTTTTCCTAAATGATGGCATCTTTACAAAATACTTTCCAAAACCACATAAAGCACATTTTCAAACAAAAGTAAGTGATCTAGCAAGTAACTAAGAGCCCATGGAAAACCATGGATGAAAAGGGTGCTAATACCTTCCCTTTTCATAATCTACCCCCCGAACTCAAGAAACAATCTCAAAGGTCTTTCCTGTGCTTTTTCACCTTTCCTTTTGGATAAAAGAAAAGTCGGTGGCGACTCTTGCTAACCGCAACATTTGCGATTGAATGCAAAACCTCCAAGTCAGTTCTCCCACCGCATCACAGATAGCTTGTAACCTCTAGTGGAGTGATACCCTACTAGTATCATCATCTCTTCTTTATCATCCAACTTCTTTCTAAGCTGGACCAAAACATGTCGATACGCCACAAAATCGAAAACTCTAAAATGGTTCATATTCAGTTTGAATCCAAACCATTCTTCCTCTAGTGTTATCTCCTCAAGCTTCTTTTTTGGACACCTATTCAAAAAATAGATAGTTATGGATAATGTTTCTCCTCATAACTCTTTCGGTAAGTTCTTCCCTTTCACCATGTTTCTCACCATGTTCATAATTGATCGATATTTCCTTTTGGAAACACCTTTTTGTTGTGGTGTATAATGTGGTACTACCTCATGTACTGTCGTGTACTCTTCATAAAACTTCCAAAGTTATTTGAGACATATTCGCCTCCACCATCCGTTTTTTAAACTTTGAGCTCGTGACTGCTTTGTTGCTCAACCATGTACTTGAACTTATTAAAAACATAAAATACCTTATCCTTTATGGTAATTAGGTATGTTCACAACTTTCTACTATAGTCATCGATAAATATGACAAAATATCTATTGTCACCAATTGAATCAACTTGCATCAGCCCACACACATCAGAATACACCACCTTAAGGTGATGCTTGGTTCTACAACCTGCATCCTTGCTGAATTTATCCTTGTTTTGCTAAACAAATTGCGTGTCATTTTTCTTTCTCGCCTTTTACCGCTTACTTGCTATAATCTGTAAATTTGCTCTTGTGGTTCCAACTGTTTGGATTTGTAGTGCAATTGAAAAATTACCAAAAACTATAGTAATCACTTTGATTGCTATAATTGATTTCAACACTACAAATTAAGATAGATTGGACTTGGTGCGACTAAGCATACCAAGTGTTCGATAAAAGTCCAAAAGTGAAAATTTGTGAGCTTTCTTCTCAACATTTCATTGGAAGTAATTGATAATAGTTAAAGAGTATAAGTGATCAATTATAATTAAGTTAAGTGTTAATAATTCTCATTGATTTATTCCATTCGGTTTTACGCATATCCGGTCTTTTCAATAGAGGATCGTTTTTAGACGAGTGTATCCAGGTAGCTTTCACTGTGTTTCAAGTTTTCCTTAAAAACTCATTTTAAAAATTACGGTATCTATTCAACCCCTCTCCCTTCTAGATACATCCTATCGTCCAACAAGTGGTATCAAAGCACTGGTTCATCTAGTGCTTCACATATAACTCTTTAGACAATGGAGAAGGATCCAAAAGGGGCGTACGATAGAGCGCCTATTTTCACCGGTGAAAAATATAGCTATTGGAAAGATTGTATGCGTGTGCATATCAATTCTATTGATAGAAAAATTTGGAAAGTCATAGAATAAGGTCTTATGCTCATAACCATGTTAAATAATGCGGGTGCCATTGTACCTAAACCGGAAGCAGAATGCGATTAAAAAGATGAGAAAAACTATGCTTATGACTAGAAAGCTAAAAATATGCTCATATCAGCTCTTGGAGTTGATGAATACTTTCGTATCTCACATTGTGCTACCGCTAAGGAAATGTAGGATGCTTTACAATTTACCCATGAGGGTACAATGATGTCAAACTAGCAAGGATTAACACATTAACTCAAGAGTTTGATCTCTTTCACATGAAGCATGGTGAAACCATTGTGGACATGTAAAAGAGATTTTCTCACATAATAAATTTCTTATACACACTTGGTCATATTACTTCCAATGTTGTTTCTATTAACAAGATTTTGAGATATCTTAACAAGGAATGGCAACCTAAGGTCCCATCTATCAAGGAAGCCAATGATCTAACTACATTGAATCTTACAACATTATTTGGTAAGCTTCAAGAACATGAGCAAGAGCTCACAAATCTTAATAAGCATGAAAAGAAAGAGAAGAAAGAAAATCTGAGGGACAGGGAGAAGAAGTCCATCGTGTTAAGGGCTTCAAGTTCCAAGTCTTCCACCATAGATTCAAGTGGAAGTAACTCAAGTGATGGAGATGAGAGTTCTGATGAAGATTTGTGTTTATTAGTAAGGAAGTACAATAGATATCTTTGGAAGAATGAAATTCAACATTTGGACAAAAATCTCAATGACTATAGAAGGCAAGCTAAGCCAAACAAAACTTTTAAAAGAAAGAGAGATAAGTCAAAAGGATCTTGTTACAATTGTGCGAAACCCGGTCATTATAAACCAGATTTTCCCTTGTTTAAGAAAGACAAAGCAAGAAACAAGTTTCAAAAGAAGTCGAACAAAGCTAGAAGAGCTTACATTACTTGGGATAGTGATAGTGATTCATCAAGCAAAGATGACTCTAGTGACGAAGAAGAAAAAGCAAACTTGTGTCTTATGGCGCATCACAAAAAGAAAAAGAATTTAAGTCACTCTAAATATGACTATGTTGGTGATATGTCTTATATTGAATTACTAAATGCCTTTAATACTCTACATCATGAGGCTAAGGAAGCTTTCAAACGCTTAGCCTCAAATAAAAAGATTTTTAAATACCTTGAGCATAAAGTTTAAAAAATCCGAAAACGAGTTGGAAACTCTCAAGGAATCCTTGACAAAGAGTATCAAAGACAAAGATGAAATTGACAATACCTATTGGCAAAATTGGCATGGATGTGAAACCTGTCACATTTGGAAAAAAGAGACCAAAGTTCTTAAAGCCAAATTAGACAAGGCTTTACAACCCAAAGTTACATTTGCTATTGATCGTTCAAAATTTATAAAAAGCATGATTAATCCCTATAAAAAACATTCTTATAAAATAAGAGATCAATCAAGCAAAATTAACTCCTATCAAGACTCAACTTGTCTATATTGTTGTAAGGAGGGATGCACCATTAAAATATGTCGATTTAGAAGATTTTTGGTACCTAAAGGAATTTTCAAATGGTCTCCCAAAGGCAACCCATGTTTCACTCACACACAAGGACCTAATAAAAATTAGGTACCTATTTCCCTTGTTTGATTTTGCAGATGGAATATCTTGAGACTACGGAGAGAAGATGGTTTCTCGATAGTGGGTGCTCAAGATATATGATGAGTGACATTTCCCTATTCTTTGACTTTGTGGCTAAGAAGAAGAGCTTTGTAACTTATGGTGATAACAACAAGGGAGCTATACTCGGAAAAGGTAGTTTAGGTAATCCCTCTTCTACTACTATCTCAGATGTCCTTTTAGTTGAGGGTCTTAAACATAATCTCATTAGTATTAGTCAATTATGCGACAAACGATATAAAGTTTCCTTTTCCAAAGATTGTTGCTTAATTGAGAATAGTGATAAGGAACTTGTGTTTAAAGGCTTAAGGGTTAATAATGTATATATGCTTGACTTGAATGAAGTATCTTTGACCAATGTTAAATTTCTTGTCTCCATGAGTGAAGACTCATGGATTTGGCATAGGCGATTAGCGCATGTCAATTGTGACTTGTTAAAAAAATTGTATCAAAAGATCTAGTTGTTGGTTTACCCAAAATAAAGTTTTCTAAAGATCACTTATGTGATGCATGTCAAATGGGCAAACAAACAAAAATTTCTTTTAAATCTAAAAAGACCATCTCTATAAAAAAACCACTTGAACTTCTCCACATGGATATTTTTGGACCATCTAGAATAAAAAGTCTACATGGTAATCATTATGGTTTTGTTATAGTAGATGATTTCTCTACATTTTGTTGGACAATTTTCTTAGCTAGCAAAAGTGACACTTTTTCCGTGTTTGAAATATTTTTGCTAAGATGTTCCAAAACAAATTAAACACTAAAATTGTTACAATCCGAAGCGATCACGGGGGTGAATTTGAAAACCACCTCTTTGAGGAATTTTGTGAAAAACATGGCATTGATCATAATTTTTCTGCACCACGTACTCCACAACAAAATGGAGTAGTGGAATGCAAAAACCGTGTTTTAGAAGAAATCGGAAGAACCATGATCAATGAACATCCACTTCCTAAGTATTTTTGGGCCGATTCCATAAGTACGGCTTGTTATGTTTTGAATAGGATCATAATCCATCCAATTCTAAACAAAACTCCATATGAACTGCTAAAGGGAAGAAAGCACAATATTTCACACCTTCACGTTTTCGGATGTAAACATTTTGTGTTGAACAATGGAAAGGAAAATCTTGGTAAGTTTGATCTAAAAGCAGATGAAGGTATCTTTATCGGATACTCTCAATCTAGTAAAGCTTATAGAGTATTTAATAAAAGATTACAAATTGTTGAGGAATCCGTGCATGTATCTTTTGATGAATCTTGTCCGAGATCAATCCGAAAAGTTATTGTATTTGATGGTGCAAGTGTATCTTCGGAAAGTATACTTAAAGATCCGGATGTTGAAAGCGATGAAAATAATTCCCCATTGGAATGTGAATCTATCAAAGAAAAAGATTCGGATATTAAAAGCAATGAAAATGATCTCCCATTGGAATGAAAATCTATCAAGGATCATCCCATTGATAATATCCTTGGTGATATCACAAAAGGGGTCACTACACGGTCCAAGATAAGTAACTTCTGTTATCATTTTGCTTTCCTCTCACAAGTTAAGCCTAAAAACTTCAAAGACGCTTTACTCGATGAACATTGGTTTTTAGCTATGCAAGATGAGCTGAACCAATTCAAGAGAAATGAGGTTTGGGATCTTGTCCCTCCTCCACAAGATCATCGTGTAATCGACACTAAATGGGTGTTTAAGAACAAATTGGATGAAAACGAAATAATAACTCACAACAAGGCCCACCTTGTTGCTAAAGGGTATAACCAAGATGAGGGCATCGACTATGAGGAAACTTATGCATCGGTCTCCCGACTCGAGGCTATACGCCTTTTGCTTGCCTTTGCATGTTCACAAAATTTCAAGTTATATCAAATGGATGTTAAGAGTGCTTTTCTAAATGGTTATATTAATGAAGAAGTGTATGTATCTCAACCTCCTAGATTTGAAAACTTTGAGTATCCTAACCATGTATACAAAATAAAACATGCTTTATATGGTCTCAAACAAGCCCCAATGGCTTGGTATGAACGCCTTAACAAGTTTTTGTTAGAACAAGGATTCTCAAGAGGAAAGGTCGATACAACTCTTTTCATTAAGTGCCAAGGAAAACATTCAATTTTAGTACAAATGTATGTAGATGATATCATATTTGGTTCTACTAATACATCTTTGGTCAATGATTTTTCTAAGTTGATGTAGGGAGAGTTGAAATGAGTATGATGGGTGAATTAAAGTACTTTCTTAGGCTTCAAATTAATCAAATAGAGGAAGTAACTTTTGTGAGTCAAACCAAGTATTGTCAAGAACTATTAAAGCGCTTCGATATGGAAGAATCAAAGGTCATTGACACTTCGATGCCTACCGCGGTTAATCTTGATTGTGATGAACATGGTAAGTCGGTTGATGTAAAAAGGTATAGAGGTATGATCGGTTCCCTTCTTTACCGTACTACTTATCGTCCCGACATTATGTTTAGTGTATGTATGTGTGCTAGGTATCAATCATACCCCAAGGAGTCACATTTAAAAGCCGTTAAGCGCATACTTAGGTATCTTTGTGGTACGACTAAGTATGGGTTATGGTTCTCTAAGGGTTATGATTGCTCTTTGGTTGGTTTTTCCGATTCCGAAATTTCCGGTTACAAGTTAGATAGGAAAAGTATAAGTGGTATGTTTAATTTATTTTAAAATTCCTTAGTAAGTTGGCATAGCAAGAAACAAGTTTCTGTTTCTTTGTCAACTTCCGAGGTGAAATATGTCACAGCCGGTAATTGTTGTGCCCAAATTGTGTTGCTAAAACAACAATTACTTGATTTTGATGTCAAACTCGATCATATTACAATATTTTGTGACAACACTAGTGCCATAAACCTAACCAAAAGCCTGGTTTTACATTCATGCACCAAACATATTGAGATTAGGCATCACTTCCTTAGGGATCATGTAGAAAAAGGTGACGTCGTATTTGAGCATGTTGATAGCACAAATCAACTTGCAGATATTTTCACAAAACCTCTTGCGACCGAGCCTTTCTTCCACATCTGTAGGGAACTTGGTGTTCTCTATATTTCGAATAGGTTGCAACTATATTAGTTGCATTACTCTTATTAATACTTGTACTCTCACGAATTATCTACACTCTTGTATCAAGTTACTTGTGAGGGAAAATTATCATCTCGTATCATATAGGTAATATCATTCCAACTCTAACTCTATTCTCGATAACTCAATTCGGTAAACTTGAAAATTCTTAATTCCTTGTTGTGATACGGTGGGAGAACTGACTAGCGTTTTGCGTTCGTATTCGCACTTGTGCGGTTGAGCAAGAGTCGCCACCGACTTTTTACTTTATCCTAAAGGAAAGGTTAAAAAAAGCACAGCAAAAAACCTTTTGAGATATTTCGTGGGTTCGGGGAGTAGATTATAGAAGGGGAAGGTATTAGCACCCCTTCTATCCATGGTTATCCATGGGCTCTTAGGTACTCGCTTAGATCAACTTGCCTTGGTTTTTAATTGTTTGAAATGGTGCTTTGTGTGTGGTTTTGAAAATGTTTTGAAAAGATGCCTTGTGCTAGGCTAACCTTGTAACAATTCTTTACTCGAATGTTTTACAAAAGGTGTTTTATCTTTTAAAAAGAAAGATGTTTCAAGGGTTTGAAAAGTTGATTTCGAAAGTGTTTGTGAAGTGGGTTTTGAAAATAGGCAAGTGTTTTTCTTTGCAAATTGACAAGTACTTAAGAGTTATCTACCCTAAAGTTTTCTCAAAGATTCTTGTTATGTTTTAAACCTTTTGACAATTTTGTTCCACCATTGCATTTGGTGGACAATCTTGTATTAGGAGATGAAAGGGACGGGCGCGGGTCATCGTTTAGACCATAATTGCAACGGCGTTAAATGTCTTTGGGCAATTTTTAAAAGGGACTTGATCATTCATTTAGGCAACGTTTTTGAGGGACTATGATCATTTTGATTGTTTGTTTTACCCAAAGAAGTTCAACATGCAATATGGCCCAATTATTTGAAGGCAACGAAGTGGAATACCCTAGGGGTGTTAGTGTGCAAGTGTGTTTTATTGCATACAAGAGTTTTTCTTTGGATTAGGTTTTTCTATTTCATTGATTTTATCTTGTCATACACGTCCTAATTACTAGCAATAAGAAGCGGAAATATAAAATCCTACGCTATTACAACAATTAGGGGAGGGGGATACACATTTGTACATGGGGGGTTCAACGAGAAAAATAGACAAAAAAGAAAATAGCAAAAAACAAGATATATATAGAGAGAGAGGGAGCCCGCGCGCTGTTGGGAAGCCATCAGAAGTTCTGACCCAGATCCGCTGCCAGATGATCAACCTGTTAGTGAAACTGGATGAGTCAGAACTTCTGACTCTAGAACCTGCAAAACAGAACCTTGTTAGTGGGGAAACCAGAAGTTCTGATTTCCCTGCGCTGCAAGACAGAAGTTTGTTAGTGGAAAAACCAGAAGTTCTGATTCTGCTAAAAAGGAAATAACTCTCAGAGGTTCTGATGTCATTGACAGCAAAACAGGCTTCAGATATGCTAACGTCAAAGTCAGCACTTGGCTTTTTCCTGTACTAATCAGAACATCTGCAATCCTGTTGTTACTCCACAAAACAGGAAACATATTTGGAACAGATCCAGCAAAATAGCAAAATGTTTCAGAGGTCAGAATCACCAAGGTCACAGGCAAGTCCTATACTGGCTCAGAACGTTCTGAGGTATGAGAATCCTCAGAACATAAACAGCAATAACATGAATATTTACATTATGTTACTTGAATATGCACAACTGATGATGCTTAACAGTGTGGTGAGGGTCAGCAGGTGCTTACCTGACTGTCTGGAAAATGGTGGGTGAAAGTTAGCTTTTGGTTCTGGTGGTGTTCTGGACAGATTTGGAAAAGGGGAAGTGAAGGTGTATACGTGTATATGGTCAGAAGTTTGGAAAGAACGTTTTTGGTTTACAGAAAAAAGAGCTGGATGTTTGATGAAGTTGAAGGTAAGAAACTTAAAGTTATGAAACAAAGCTGGAGATTTTGGCAGAGTTTCAGAATGTTACGTTGCTAGGAGTTTCGTTTCTCTCTTAGCAGTTTTTCTGTTTCTTTTCTTGAACGTCATTTGCAGTGATGAAAGCTCTCTATTTATAGGCAAAGTTCTTGTGGATGCCTTGAACATTTAAGGCGCCAACAGAGTTTGAATTTGTTCTTTGACAGAAATTCCTGGGAAGTTGTGATAACAGCTATCTTTCAGCCTAGGTAGCAGCAGCAGGCGTAGATTGGGGAGAAGTGACCTCTGAAGTGGGCGGTGGCGTGAAGACCCATGCCAGAATCTGTGCAAAAGCATTTTCCAAGCCACACGTGAATGCTCAGGAGTGGTTGGAAGCATTAATGGGCATTAAATGGTGACAAGACCTGTCAACACCAACATTCTGGTAAGGGAAACCAGCGTTGAATCAGCAGCGTAAACCATGCTCTGGTCTTGGCTACCTGTTGTCTTAGCATGCTCTGGAAATTCTCCTGGTTTTCTGATACGTTCCTTGGATCTACTTCTGGACAAATTGGATTTAGAGATTCTGCATCAGTGACACCTATCCTTCTGGCCTTTCATCTTCTGATTTCGACCTGTTCTGAAGGAGCCTTCATACTTTCCTGTTTCTCTTGTATTCTTTTAGCAAGTTCTGACTGAGCTTGTGTAACTGCTGAAGGGGCATGTTCTGTTTGAGGCTTACACTCTGAACCACGTTTGCAACTTCTGATTGAACTGATGTAGCTGCTGAAGAGCCAACTTCTGACCATGCTGAGCCAAGCTTGCAACTTTTGACCGTCTTCATCTGGAATGGGTCCAGAAGTTCTGAAGCGCTGATTTTTTCTAAAAACACTTATTTTAAAGCACTTAGAATTTGATTTTCCTCAAGATGAAGCGTTGTTTCCGGAGTTTGTGAGACCATCTTGCTCTTGTAAGTGGCTTGCTTGGGCAAAAGGATAACCCAGGACTTGGATTTATTTCGGGGGACTTTGAAAAATCTAAGATGGTTTCCTGAAGCAAGGGAGGGCAAATTTTGGGGTACAACAGTTGCCCCTGTTCAATCTTCTTGAACCTGAAGAGTTAGATTGGCAAGCTTGCCTTTCGTGACTCGAGGGTAAAAGGAGATTGGACACTAGAGTGCCCGGAAATTTGCACTCATCAAAGCACTGGATGCGGGAATGGGCTTAGAGATGCCATTTGGAGATAGGCTTAACGATGCCATCTAGGAGAGTGACAGAAACTTGTCGGGGATGGGCTTAAAGATGCCATCTGGAAGGGAACATTAGGAAAGTGTCCAAGCTTTGGACCATTTCTGAATTGGGGGTCTGAACAAGCAATAGGTTGACATCCGTTGTTGGGAGGAACCTGCGAGCTATTTTCAGGAAGTCGCATCTAAACAAGTTGATAGATTAACATCCGTTACTTGGGAAGAATCCATGAACCGTTTTCAGAAGTCTGGAAGAAGAAACTGAACAAGTGACAGGTTAACATCCGTTTACTTGGAGAACCCGTGAACTGTTTTCAGAAATCTTGAGATTGAATCAGCAATAGAGCAGCATCCGTTGTTGGGAAGCTTCCGTAAGCTGTCTTTTAAGAAATTGCATCTGAACAAGTTGATGGATTAACATCCGTTACTTGGGAAGAATCCATGAACTGTTTTCAGAAGTCTTGAGAAGAATCTGAACAAGTGATAGGTTAACATCCGTTTACTTGGAGAACCCGTGAACTGTTTTCAGAAATCTTGAGATTGAATCAGCAATAGAGCAGCATCCGTTGTTGGGAAGCTTCCGTAAGCTGTCTTTTAAGAAATTGCATCTGAACAAGTTGATGGATTAACATCCGTTACTTGGGAAGAATCCATGAACTGTTTTCAGAAGTCTTGAGAAGAATCTGAACAAGTGATAGGTTAACATCCGTTTACTTGGAGAACCCGTGAACTGTTTTCAGAAATCTTGAGATTGAATCAGCAATAGAGCAGCATCCGTTGTTGGGAAGCTTCCGTAAGCTGTCTTTTAAGAAATTGCATCTGAACAAGTTGATGGATTAACATCCGTTACCTGGGAAGAATCCATGAACTGTTTTCAGAAGTCTTGAGAAGAATCTGAACAAGTGATAGGTTAACATCCGTTTACTTGGAGAACCCGTGAACTGTTTTCAGAAATCTTGAGATTGAATCTGAACAAGTGATAGGTTAACATCCGTTTACTTGGAGAACCCGTGAACTGTTTTCAGAAATCTTGAGATTTGAATGATTTTAGTCTGTCGACTGATCTTACCTGAAAAGGCAAAGAGTTAGTTGTATGCAATGCTATGATGCATGGTACAATGTATATTTTGTGTTATGAATGTAAATGGATGTGCATGTAAGCTGGAGAGCTGTCTTGCACAGGATAGATGAATCCGGGATAGCGGAAGATAGAAGTATCCTGACTGCTGCCGGGGAAGATAAGTCCTGGGTCGTTACTGGGGAACCTGGAGCTTGGGTTGTATACCAATCTTCTGGGGAATTCCTGAAGTCTTCTACTGGGGAGTACCAAACTAGTGGACTTAAAGCTGGGGAGGCCAGATTGAGAATCTTCAGCTTGGAGAGAAGTATCTCTGGAGATTTCACTGGGGAACTCAAGATTTTTCTTCCTAAAGACCCTGTGGGGAGAAGGCTTGAAAGTCTGACTCCGCTGGGGGTCGTCCATTTGAAGCTTTTGATCTGCTGGGGATACTGAGGCTTAAACTCTGAAGGAAATTGAATTCCGGAGGATTCTCTGGCCGGGGATTTGCAAAGATAAGTTATTGTTGGGGGAATTTTGAGGAACTTCGCTGGGGATAGGGAGAATTTTTTGCGAGCGCGATCTCCCCTGGTGGTTAGCTGAGGATAACCCAGTTATAAGCCTTTGTGAGGAATAACCTTGAATAAAACTCGGAAGGGACATCCGTGCTCTGTGGGGAATACCTTTCAGAACCTTAATGGGGATAAGCTCCGAGGGTCTGCTGGAGATGGACCTCAGGGTTTGCCAGGGATGTGGATTACAGATCTTGAGGGATTTCCTTTGAAAGGGTGTCAAAATGTCCGTTTGTACTTTCATCCTATCAGTAATCCTTTTCTTAGATTCAATTAGGAAGTGATCATGTTTCAAATGCATATGCCTATTTAACAAAACATTGGACGTTTCTCAAAACAAAACAAATAGTGCAAGAGAAAAAGAAAAAGGGAAATGACACAAATTTTGGGAAGAGTATTTGTATTGATTTTCTTTGGGTATATTTGTACAAAGGAGACAATCATCCTAGTAAGAGGATCTTGTCGTAAATATTTGAAAAATTTATACAAAATAAAGATGGCTATGTGAAATAATTCCATGGGATTCCATTCTGCTGTAGCTTTCACAACTCTGAACCTCTGTCCATTCAATGCTTCGTTTGACGATGGCTGGATTGATCAGAAACCTGGAA
Organism: Vicia faba; assembly: GCA_948472305.1. NCBI lineage: Eukaryota > Viridiplantae > Streptophyta > Magnoliopsida > Fabales > Fabaceae > Vicia > Vicia faba. Next base: position 52,674 of record CATIWC010000717.1, read on the forward strand.
CCGGTTGATGAAGAGATCGTCTTCGAAGTGATCCGACGAGACATAGTCATACGCTTTAATTCCCTAATTTTTGCCTGAATCGCCCTTTCGGGTTTTCGATCCACCGGGAAACCCCTTTTTGCCCAAGTCGCCCTTTCGGGTTTTCGACTTGCCGGGTGTACAGATTTTTTTGTTTTTATCCCTAATTTTTGCCTGAACCGCCCTCTCGGGTTTTCGGTTCACCGGGATGCCCATTTTTGCCCAAGCCGCCCTTTCGGGTTTTCGGCTTGTCGGGTTATTTTATGCGTAGTATCTTTTGACTATGTCTGCGTTCGCAGGGTGCGGCAAATCGTCGCCGTCCATGGTGGTCAGAATCATCGCACCACCAGAAAATATGCTTTTGATCACAAATGGTCCTTCATATGTAGGAGTCCATTTGCCCCTGGGATCACTTTGCGGCAAGATAATCCGCTTGACTACTAGATCTCCGACTTGATACACTTGACGTCTGACTTTCTTATTGAAGGCCTTGATCATCCGTTTTTGATACGTCTGACCATGACATATAGCCGCAAGTCGCTTTTCGTCGATCAGATTGAGTTGATCCAGTCGGGTCTGCATCCAATCATCCTCATTCAAACCTGCATCCTTCATAATCCTTAGAGACGGGATCTGAACTTCCATAGGCAAAACAGCTTCCATGCCATAAGCCAAAGAAAATGGGGTTGCCCCAGTTGAAGTACGTATCGTCGTACGGTATCCATGCAGCGCAAACGGCAACATCTCATGCCAGTCTTTGTAAGTGACTGTCATTTTCTGAATAATCTTTTTAATGTTTTTGTTCGCAGCTTCAACAGCACCGTTCATCTTCGGCCGATAGGGAGATGAATTGTGATGATAAATCTTGAACTGTTCGCATAATGCAGTGATCATTGTGTTATTCAGATTTGTACCGTTGTCCGTGACGATTCTGTCTGGAACACCATACCGACATATGAGGTTATGTTTGATAAAGCGGGCAACCACATTTTTGGTGACAGAGGCGAAGGAAGCTGCTTCGACCCATTTAGTGAAGTAGTCAATGGCAACCAGGATGAAGCGATGTCCGTTGGAAGCCGTGGGTTTGATCTCTCCAATCATATCAATGCCCCACATTGCAAAGGGCCATGGAGCAGTCAGGACGTTGAGGGGAACCGGAGGGATATAAACTTTGTCAGCATAGACTTGACACTTGTGACAAGTACGGGAATGTTGATGGCAGTCAGCCTCCATGGTAGACCAGTAATAGCCTGCCCTTAGGATCTTCTTAGCCATTGTATGCCCGCTCAAGTGAGTGCCAAATGGTCCGCTGTGTATATCGGTCATAATCAATTCTGCTTCAGCTTTATCCACACACCGGAGTAATACACAATCATGGCTTCGTTTGTAAAGGATACCGTTGCTCAGGAAGAACTTAGCAGCGAATTTCCTTAAGAACTTCTTGTCATTCACGGAAGCTCCTTCAGGATAATCTTGGGTCTCGAGATACCTTTTGATTTCATGGAACCAAGGTTGTCCCACTACTTCTTCGGTATTAATCTCGTGACAATGCGCGGGTTCATCCATTCGCTCGATGGTGATTTGGGGAGCCTCGTTATCCCAGTTGAGTTTAAACATGGAAGACATTGTGGCTAGAGCATCTGCTAGCTGATTCTCTTCTCGCGGGAAGTGCTCGAAGGTAATTTGCTCGAAGTGCGGCAGCAATGTCAGGACATGTTCTTTGTACGGGATAAGATTAGGATGCTTGGTATCCCAATCTCCTTTGATCTGGCTGATGACCAAAGCCGATTCCCCGAATACGATCAAAGATTTGATCCCCAAGTCTATAGAAGCCTTGAGACCAAAGATGCAGGCTTCATACTCAGCCATATTGTTTGTGCAGCTGAAGCAAAGTCGGGCCGTGAAAGGAGTGTGGCATCCTTCCGGGGAAATGAGTACTGCGCCAATGCCGTTTCCGAGCGCATTTGAAGCACCATCAAAGTACAGGGTCCATCGGGATCCCTTTTCGGGTCCGTCATACGGTCCGTCACCTTTAATGTTATCCAAATTCATGATGTCCTCGTCTGGGAAATCAAATCTCATGGGTTGATAGTCTTCGATAGCCTGATGAGCCAGATGGTCAGCTAATACACTCCCTTTTATAGCTTTTTGGGTGGTGTACTGGATGTCATACTCAGTTAAGATCATTTGCCATCTAGCTATCCTTCCGGATAAAGCGGGCTTCTCGAAGATATACTTGATAGGGTCCATTTTGGAAATCAACAAGGTAGTATGAGTCAACATATACTGCCTTAGTCGGCGAGCAGCCCATACCAAAGCGCAGCAAGTTTTCTCGAGCAGTGAGTAGCGAGTCTCACAGTCGGTAAACTTTTTGCTAAGGTAATAAATAGCATGCTCTTTTCGACCAGACTTGTCATGCTGGCCCAAAACACACCCCATTGAGTTATCCAAGACGGTCAAATACATGATCAATGGTTTTCCTTCGACGGGTGGCATCAGAATAGGAGGTTCTAGCAAATACTCCTTGATTCTATCAAAAGCAGCTTGGCAGTCGTCGTTCCATTCAACTACCTGATCTTTCTTCAAGAGTTTGAAAATTGGCTCACAGGTAGAAGTCAGATGCGAAATGAATCTGGCAATATAGTTTATGCGCCCCAAGAAACCTCTAACTTCCTTTTCAGTACGGGGAGCAGGCATCTCTTGTATTGTTTTTACTTTTGCCGGATCGACTTCAATGCCTTTGTTGCTTACAATGAATCCCAGGAGTTTACCGGATCTAACTCCAAAAGTGCATTTGCTTGGATTCAGCCTTAACTTGTATTCTTTCAATCTGGTAAACAACTTTTCCAGATGTTCGAGGTGCTCTTCCTCTGTTTGCGACCGAGCTATCATATCGTCTACGTAAACTTCAATCTCATGATGTATCATGTCATGAAATAAAGCTACCATGGCGCGTTGATAAGTTGCCCCTGCGTTCTTCAGCCCGAACGACATCACTTTGTAACAGAAAGTGCCCCATTGTGTGACAAAAGTTGTTTTCTCCATATCCTCGGGGGCCATTTTGATTTGATTATAGCCCGAGAATCCGTCCATGAAGGAAAACACCTTATGCTGAGCTGTATTGTCGATCAAGATGTCGATATGAGGTAGCGGGAAATCGTCCTTAGGGCTGGCCCTATTCAAATCCCGGTAGTCCACACACATTCTGACTTTGCCATCCTTTTTAGGCACTGGCACAATGTTAGCGACCCACTGAGGATAGGATGTGACAGCCAGAAAGCCAGCATTGAACTACTCCATTACTTCTGCTTTGATTTTTTCAGACATGTCAGGCCTCATTCGGCGAACCTTTTGCTTGATCGGTGGACAGTCTTCTCTTGTGGGGAGACGGTGAACCACGATGTCGGTGTCTAGACCTGGCATGTCTTCATAGGACCAAGCGAAGATTTCAACATACTCATTCAGTAACTGTACCAAGCGTTCCTTAACTTCTGGTTCCAGGTTGGCACCCACTTGCACCTCCTTCCGATTCTCCTCGGTTCCCAAGTTGACAGTTTCCAATGGCTCTTCATGCGGTAAGATGGCTCTTTCCTCTTGTTGCAGAAGTCTGGCCAGTTCCCCTGGTACTTCACAACCTTCGTCATCTTCATACTTGGCTAGATTGACCAGGTCTTCAGAGTTATCGAAAGATACAGCAGAATAGTCACCCATGGAATCCGGAATGGATGGGTACCTGCATTGGTGAGTGTGGGTGTGTGTAAGGGATAGCCATCCTTAGACAAAAAATGCAAAAGGAAAAAAAAAAATGAACACAAGCAGTTTATCAAATGAAAAACGTCCAATGAATCATTTAAACATGGCATATGAATATGAAAAATAGTCAAAACCCTTACAAGTGGACCTACATGCCCCGGGCAAGGCAGGAGGTGAAAAAGATAGTGTACGGATTGTTTGAAAGTAAAATATTACAGACCAAAATAGGAAATGTTCGGTAGATAAATTACTGAGGAATAAAAGTGATGGGGACAAAGTCTTTTGCCTCCCAATTGCTCAACCCTCCTCCGACAGTTGGATAAACCCAATCTTCAATGTTGCTTTCCTTGTCTTCATCTTCCAGGGCGTTGATTCTGTAAGGAGAAATTTTGATTGGCGCTTTCTCAATCTTTGACCGGCGCATAGCCTTCTGACCAGCGGTGGTGAAACCTAATCCGAGCTTATCAACCTTATGCGGAAAATCGGGTAACTGTCCCCACGCTGAATTCTTCCCTTCTTTAACTGCAGCCCTTGCATCCTCCAGAGATGTCATCCTGGCCATCTGTCTTGGTGTCTCAGCTGCCAACTTCGCCATTGCTATCTCGGGAGGCACTTCTTCGAAATGTTTAAACGGTGTCTCAATGAACTCCCCTTCAACCTCCACATATCGGAAAGAATTTAAATGGCTAATCATGTACTCTTCTTCACCATGGACAGTAATGATCTTTCCTTTTACGGGATACTTCAGCATCTGATGCAGGGAGGAGGTGACTGCCCCAGCATGGTGTATCCAAGGTCTACCCAGCAGGCAGGAGTATGATGGACGGATGTCCATTACGTAGAAAGTGGATTTAAACACCTCAGTACCTATCTTGATAGGAATCTCAACTTCTCCATGGACCATTCTCTTCGACCCATCGAAGGCTCTGACGACAATATCACTCGGCTTTAATTCCAACCCTTCACAATCTAGCCGGTCCAAGGCCTTCTTAGGCAAAACATTCAGCGATGAACCGGTATCAACCAAAACATGTGCAAGGGTGGTTCCGCGACACTCGATTGAAATATGCAACGCATCATTGTGATTTCGGCCTTTAGGGGTCGGGTCGGCATCAGAAAAACCTAATCCATTATCTGCAGTCAGACTAGCCACGCAATGTTGAAATTGATCTGCAGAGGTTTCCTGGGGCACATGAGCTGCCTTTAGAAACTTAATCAAAGCTTGAGCGTGCGCTTCTGAGCAAAGCAACAGTGCCAGCATGGAGATCTTGGAGGGGGTTTGCCCCAACTGTTCCACCACATCGTAATCACTTCTCTTGATTATCCTCAAAATCTCGTCCATTTCTTTCTTGGAAGCTTCTGGAATCGCCAAGGGTTGATCCCTCGTCCTGACGGGCTCATCTTGTATTCCTTTTCCTTTATCGGCAATGGTAAGAGAGACAGCACTAGGAACGAAAATTTCTTCAATCAAAGGAGTTCTGGCAGAGAGCTTTACTGGTGCGGGGATGACTTCTTTAGCTGATGAGGGTCCAAAGACTGATTTTGGAGGAGCAATCTCTGGAGAAAATATCCTCCCACTCCTGGTGATTTTGCTGGTGCCTGCAATGTTATTAATGCTGGCTTCTTCACCATCTGAATCTTCTTCAATTATTTCGACTTGCTTGATACCATGGTAGTAGATGTCACCACCATAGTTCCAAGGTATCGACTTCTCAAAAACATAGGGAACAGGCCCCGGCATTGTTATCTTCAAAGGTATAGACTTTGCAGCTGGTGTAATCTTAACTGGCTTTTTGACGGCCTCGGAAAGATTGGCGTGAATGGTTATGATTGAGACATTTTCAACATGAACTGGAACGGCAGGAACTTTTTCGAACAAAATTTGTCGGCTATCCATGAGGTCTTGGATGCCTTTCTTCAATAGCGGACAATCAAACGACAGAGAGTGGCAACAGTAACAGTCTTCTTTACATCCCGGGAAGATCCCGACCCTCAACAAATTCAACTTAATGGTTAACAGTGGAGTAGTCAGATCACTAATGTCAGCAACATACAGATCCTCTTCAATGGCATTGACATTCCGACCGTGCTTCGGCATAGGTGCAGATATCACATTGGGTTTTTCTGGAGCGTCAAACTCTACTTCCTTAGCCTCTATCAGGTCCTGAATCTTATGCTTGAGTGCCCAACAATCATTGGTGTCGTGTCCAACACTGTCTGAATGGTAGGCGCACTTAGCATTGGCATGATAATGCGGGGAAGACGTATTCACATTCTTTGGCGCTTCCTTGATAGTGGCAAGATTTAATTTCAACAGATGGGGAAGCACCTGTGCTGGAGTCATATTAATACGGGTGAATTGCCGGTGTGGCCTTTCTACCCGTTGCTGATTTGGTCTGGTCTGGTTATAGCGAGGCTGCTCACTTGGAGTGTTTTGAATCATTACGGCCCCCACAGTCGGCCGACGCTCCACCTTCCCTGCTCTTCTTTGAGAATATACCATAGCTGTCTCCTTCTTAAACGGCTTCTTCTCAACACTTGCAGCGACACCCTTCTGAATCTTTCCTGACTTGATGCCAGCCTCAATTCTCTCGCCTGTTAAGATCAAATCAGTAAACCCCGCGGAAGAGTTACCAATTAAATGATTGAAAAATGGCCCAGATAGGGTCCCAAGAAACATATCAACGAGCTCACGATCGGTTAAAGGAGGCTGCACCCTGCCAGCCAAATCCCTCCATTTTTGTGCATATTCTTTGAATCCCTCACTTGTTCCTAGCGTCATACCCTGAAGTTGGGTACGAGTAGGAGCAAGATCGGAATTATACTGGTATTGTTTGTAAAAAGCGGTGGCCAAATCTTCCCAACTTCTGACACTGGTTCCTTCTAACTGATAAAACCATTCCAACTGAGCTCCCGACAGGCTGTCTTGAAAGAAATGAATCCAGAGATTTTTATCTGCCGTATAGGGTTGAATTTTTCTCACATAAGACCTGAGATGCATCTTGGGACAGGATAGCCCGTCGTACTTCACAAACACTGGTACTTTGAATTTTGGGGGAATCACAATTCCGGCGACCAAGCCCATGTCTTCAAAATCTAAACCCGGTACCCTTTGCAATTCCATAGCAGCCAATCTGTCTTCTAATCCTTTATATTTGTCATCAGCTGGAGGATACTGCTGGTCAGAATAATCTTCATCCTCTTCAACTTCTTCCTCCTCTGCATCAGACTCGGAAGGCACCACAACTTGATCTCTTTTACTAGTCCCTTCATCAGAAGTTGGAGGAAATTCAAGCACTCTCCGAGCTTCTCCGTTGAATCTTCTCCCCAAAGTGGCCACTCCAACCCTCTTCTTCTTCTTCTTCACTGGGTCCTTATTTTCCAGTTGAGTCTTGATATCCTCCTGTCCTTTAGCCAAAGTCATCAGGAGTTGCTGGAATTGTGCATTCTGAGCCTGTAGGTCTTTGACTGTTTGCTCGAGATCCATCCTACTGACATAAACAGCAGATAGATAAGGAACCTTGGAGTGAGACCTGTTTATGCACATGATGAATGGTATGCTTATGCAATGCATTCAAGGGTTTAGAACATTCAAAATTGTTTCAGACAAAGAAGAACGCACGTCATATTAATAAGAAGAAATTTGTTAGTACATAAATGCCCCATGGGCCAAATATTACAAAATAAACTTCCTAAGGCAGAAAGACATTGCGCATCCTCTTTGGTGCAATGTAGGTATTGAGGGCCTCTTGCTCGTGGAGTCGGCGAGTAAGCTCTAGAACCTTCTTTTCACTGGCGTAGTAGCTAGCTTCAAAAGTGTTCCGTTCCTCCTTGAGCTGAATCCAACTCTTCTGCATTTCCTCCCACGATGTAGGCATGTCTGGATGCAGGATGATGTAGGGAACCCCTCCTTCATTGACGGGCTCTTTAATCACTGGGAGTACATGAGGATAAGGCATCATTAGACTTTAGGCTCGGGCTCGTACCCACTTGAGATAGGGCTCAAGAGGGATGGAGTTCTTGTGTCCCAGAGTCTTGCTATCAACCTTGTTGAGTTTTCCCCAAGCTCTGATGAATCTTTGGCGAAGTCCTTGCGCATCGTTGTCGAAGTCAAAAACTAGGCTAGGAATTAGCATGTCATGAGGGCCATCCCTCCGTGCATATCCAAATTGTCTCAAAGCTAGGCAAGGATTGTAGGTGATACCTCCTCTGATTCCAAGCAAAGGAACATTAGGAAACTCTCCGCAGCGATCGACAATGATGACATTTTCTCTGGACCGAGAACACCAATGCACATCAGAATGAGTAAGAGTCATCAACCGTTGGGACCACCTTGTACCTTGATCATTCTTCAGGACAGATTGTGGAAGGTGCGAAATAAACCACCTTGCGAGGATAGGAGTACAGCACATGAGAACACCCCTCTTTCTCATTGTTCGTGTGTAAAATGAGTGAAGAATGTCCCCAAGCAATGTTGGTATTGGATTCTTGGACAAGAAGATTTTGACGGCGTTGACATCTACCAATTGGTCAGGATTCGGGAACAAGACCAACCCATAGATAAGGAGTGCCACAATCTCTTCAAAGGCTTGTAGGTCCAATGAGTTCCAACATTCTTGTGCCTTTTCAAACAAGAACTTTGCTAAGAATCCTTTGACGCCGCTTCTGGTTTCCCAATGCCCCTTGATTTCAGATGGTTGTAGATGTAATGCTCGAGCAACATCTTCAGGCTTTGGTTCCTTCTCCGTACCGTTGAAGGGTAGTTGATTAAGGATAGGGATTCTTAGGAGTTGAGAAAACTCCTCCAAAGTGGGAACCAACTGATAATCAGGGAAAGTGAAGCAATGGTGAAGCGGGTCAAAGAACTGGAATAACACTTTTATCATGTCTTCTTCAATGTTGGTGTTGACTAGGCTGAGCAGTCTACCATGTCTTTCACTGAAGGATGAATTTTCCGGAATTCTTGAAGTGATTTCCTTGAGTTGAGGAGAGATTCTCACAAGGTTGACTTGAATGGTATTTCTGCGAGGTATTTCCATGACCTACAAAACAAGAACAATGATGAAGATCCAAACCCTTGAAATGGTTAGCGAATGCATATGATGCTTTATGATGTTTATGATGTATGCGCAAGACATATGTACAAGCAAATCACACCAAACCCTAGTTTCAGGCTTGCATGGGGTTTCATAGGTAAGTACCCTCTTAAGTGTAGTTGGCTTAAAAACCTGTCCTATAAATAGTAACCGGGTTCTAAGGAGCTCAATATCACTGGATTGTTTTCATTGTTCATTGTTTTGGTTTAGCCACTTAACTAGCGACCAAAATATTCCAAGAAAACAACCCTCAATGAGTGTAGTATCGAGTATCTACCAACTTCGGACTGCACCAAAGCCGGTCATCTCACTACCCCTAATAAAAGGCCAAGATGGTCAAGTAAGGTTCTAGGTCATTAGTGCTTAGTGACATCACTCAGCGGCCCCGTACTCTCCTTGATTGAACTCAAGGGTTACCGGTACTCACAAATATGTCGCACTAATATAGCTATCGCTTAGACCGTGTCGGTATACCCCGCACAGTTTCCACAACGTATTGCTATCTATGAATGTTTCCCCAAATCCGGGTGGAGGATTATAAACCCAAACAATAGAGCCCAAGTATAAAGCAAGCAAATCACACAATTAGTCATGCAAGAGGGTGATCTAAGCCCTAAGGTTACTCCACTTAAAGAATATTCCCCAGCAGAGTCGCCAGTTCTGTGATACGGTGGGAGAACTGACTAGCGTTTTGCGTTCGTATTCGCACTTGTGCGGTTGAGCAAGAGTCGCCACCGACTTTTTACTTTATCCTAAAGGAAAGGTTAAAAAAAGCACAGCAAAAAACCTTTTGAGATATTTCGTGGGTTCGGGGAGTAGATTATAGAAGGGGAAGGTATTAGCACCCCTTATATCCATGGTTATCCATGGGCTCTTAGGTACTCGCTTAGATCAACTTGCCTTGGTTTTTAATTGTTTGAAATGGTGCTTTGTGTGTGGTTTTGAAAATGTTTTGAAAAGATGCCTTGTGCTAGGCTAACCTTGTAACAATTCTTTACTCGAATGTTTTACAAAAGGTGTTTTATCTTTTAAAAAGAAAGATGTTTCAAGGGTTTGAAAAGTTGATTTCGAAAGTGTTTGTGAAGTGGGTTTTGAAAATAGGCAAGTGTTTTTCTTTGCAAATTGACAAGTAATTAAGAGTTATCTACCCTAAAGTTTTCTCAAAGATTCTTGTTATGTTTTAAACCTTTTGACAATTTTGTTCCACCATTGCATTTGGTGGACAATCTTGTATTAGGAGATGAAAGGGACGGGCGCGGGTCATCGTTTAGACCATAATTGCAACGGCGTTAAATGTCTTTGGGCAATTTTTAAAAGGGACTTGATCATTCATTTAGGCAACGTTTTTGAGGGACTATGATCATTTTGATTGTTTGTTTTACCCAAAGAAGTTCAACATGCAATATGGCCCAATTATTTGAAGGCAACGAAGTGGAATACCCTAGGGGTGTTAGTGTGCAAGTGTGTTTTATTGCATACAAGAGTTTTTCTTTGGATTAGGTTTTTCTATTTCATTGATTTTATCTTGTCATACACGTCCTAATTACTAGCAATAATAAGCGGAAATATAAAATCCTACGCTATTACAACAATTAGGGGAGGGGGATACACATTTGTACATGGGGGGTTCAACGAGAAAAATAGACAAAAAAGAAAATAGCAAAAAAACAAGATATATAGAGAGAGAGAGGGAGCCCACGCGCTGTTGGGAGGCCATCAGAAGTTCTGACCCAGATCCGCTGCCAGATGATCAACCTGTTAGTGAAACTGGATGAGTCAGAACTTCTGACTCTAGAACCTGCAAAACAGAACCTTGTTAGTGGGGAAACCAGAAGTTCTGATTTCCCTGCGCTGCAAGACAGAAGTTTGTTAGTGGAAAAACCAGAAGTTCTGATTCTGCTAAAAAGGCAATAACTCTCAGAGGTTCTGATGTCATTGATAGCAAAACAGGCTTCAGATATGCTAACGTCAAAGTCAGCACTTGGCTTTTTCCTGTACTAATCAGAACATCTGCAATCCTGTTGTTACTCCACAAAACAGGAAACATATTTGGAACAGATCCAGCAAAATAGCAAAATGTTTCAGAGGTCAGAATCACCAAGGTCACAGGCAAGTCCTATACTGGCTCAGAACGTTCTGAGGTATGAGAATCCTCAGAACATAAACAGCAATAACATGAATATTTACATTATGTTACTTGAATATGCACAGCTGATGATGCTTAACAGTGTGGTGAGGGTCAGCAGGTGCTTACCTGACTGTCTGGAAAATGGTGGGTGAAAGTTAGCTTTTGGTTCTGGTGGTGTTCTGGACAGATTTGGAAAAGGGGAAGTGAAGGTGTATACGTGTATAGGGTCAGAAGTTTGGAAAGAAAGTTTTTGGTTTACAGAAAAAAGAGCTGGATGTTTGATGAAGTTGAAGGTAAGAAACTTAAAGTTATGAAACAAAGCTGGAGATTTTGGCAGAGTTTCAGAATGTTACGTTGCTAGGAGTTTCGTTTCTCTCTTAGCAGTTTTTCTGTTTCTTTTCTTGAACGTCATTTGCAGTGATGAAAGCTCTCTATTTATAGGCAAAGTTCTTGTGGATGCCTTGAACATTTAAGGCGCCAACAGAGTTTGAATTTGTTCTTTGACAGAAATTCCTGGGAAGTTGTGATAACAGCTATCTTTCAGCCTAGGTAGCAGCAGCAGGCGTAGATTGGGGAGAAGTGACCTCTGAAGTGGGCGGTGGCGTGAAGACCCATGCCAGAATCTGTGCAAAAGCATTTTCCAAGCCACACGTGAATGCTCAGGAGTGGTTGGAAGCATTAATGGGCATTAAATGGTGACAAGACCTGTCAACACCAACATTCTGGTAAGGGAAACCAGCGTTGAATCAGCAGCGTAAACCATGCTCTGGTCTTGGCTACCTGTTGTCTTAGCATGCTCTGGAAATTCTCCTGGTTTTCTGATACGTTCCTTGGATCTACTTCTGGACAAATTGGATTTAGAGATTCTGCATCAGTGACACCTATCCTTCTGGCCTTTCATCTTCTGATTTCGACCTGTTCTGAAGGAGCCTTCATACTTTCCTGTTTCTCTTGTATTCTTTTAGCAAGTTCTGACTGAGCTTGTGTAACTGCTGAAGGGGCATGTTCTGTTTGAGGCTTACACTCTGAACCACGTTTGCAACTTCTGATTGAACTGATGTAGCTGCTGAAGAGCCAACTTCTGACCATGCTGAGCCAAGCTTGCAACTTCTGACCGTCTTCATCTGGAATGGGTCCAGAAGTTCTGGAGCGCTGATTTTTTCTAAAAACACTTATTTTAAAGCACTTAGAATTTGATTTTCCTCAAGATGAAGCGTTGTTTCCGGAGTTTGTGAGACCATCTTGCTCTTGTAAGTGGCTTGCTTGGGCAAAAGGATAACCCAGGACTTGGATTTGTTTCGGGGGACTTTGAAAAATCTAAGATGGTTTCCTGAAGCAAGGGAGGGCAAATTTTGGGGTACAACACTTGTGATACGTTCTTTTCAATCTTTGTGATGTGTGATATATGCTTAGGTGGTTATTTATGCTTTATTGTGTCTTAAAATTCATGAATATGTGCAAAATTGAAAAATAAGCATGCTTAGGTCGACCTATGACTGAGAACCGTCAATGCATACTGGAACCTATATTTCTCAAAATTTTGGTTCTATGAGTCGATGCATGACCTACATAGGTCGACTCATCGGGTGATGTTCTAACCAATGACCTTAGGACTTCTATGTGACATTTGTGTTTTATCTTATCATGTCAACTCATTCACTCTCATTACTCTATTTTCCCAAATCCCTCTCAAAAACCCTAAAAGCCTCTTTTACTCAAAAATCTCAAACTCCTCAAGCTTTCTTCCATGGCTTCATCAAGACGCACAAAGAGAAGATTGGTGAAAGTTGGTGCATTGAAACCACTTGACTGTATTCTGCAGTGGATTGTCTCTCACATCATTCGCCCTAAGAGCGATGGATATTTAAGGGTTGATCAGCCGGAGGTACACTTGATATATGATATCAAGAACAAGATGATGATCAATTGGCCTCACTACATTGCAAGTAGAATGTATAGTCTGAAGGATTCAGGTAGAGGAACAACGTTGGGATACGCTTCCTTCATTCAACATGTCCTCAAAAAGGCCGCTATTGGTGTTCCGGGTCTTCCCTTTATTAGAATATCAACTGATCAAGAGTTCACTCAGAAAACTTTGACTATGATGGGTCACCAATGGGATGCGAGTCAGCAAAGGTATAAGTATAAGATAAGAAGTAATAATGTGTGCTTGCAGCAAGAAGGTGATAGTGACAAGGAACAAGATGAAGAAAATGGGGAAAGTGAAAATGTTGCTGCCATGAATGAAGATGAAGTGACAGGTGGAAATAATGATAACATTCTGAATCTTCTTGAGTCTATACATCTTCAACAAGAGGAAAACTCTTTGCTTGTGAATGAGAGACTTGACAGTCTATCAAATTGTGTCAGAGTACACGGTGAACAATTTGCCGCATATTCTACCATTCAGGATCAAAGATATAATACTTTGTATGGGATGATGGAGTCTCAAGCAAACAACTTCACCAACAATTTCATGCAACACTTCCCTTTTAACCAACCATCAAATCCTCCACCACAACAAGGAAATGAGAGTGATGAAAATTGATTTTTTGTACTTTGCAAATTTCATGAACTTTAGTTAGTATTTGTTGTTTAATCATTTTTGAATTATGACTTACTTTGTGTTTGTCTTCTTTTGAACATCGGTCTGTAACTATACTATATGATTGGTGTCTATTTATTTTTTATGCCTTTCTCTAACATCTCTTTATATGATTGTTTGTTAGAGTTATTTATTGCCAAAGTAGATAATGATCTAACCTTACTTATATTGATTGTTGTTATTTTAATCTATTACTTTGACCCTTTTTAATGTTGTAAAAGGGGGAGAAGCATGTGGAAGCCAAGAACAGACGATGATATGAAAGCCATATGAAACGAAAGGGTGCACAAAGATAAGGGGGGGGGGGGGGAAATCTCCAAGATTAAAATTCCGATACATGGTGCTAAGGACAAGTTTTACCATCATAAAAAGGGGGGGGGGGGTATGTGAGGGAAAGGTTCCTTCAATAAAGGTTTCAATGATGTCAAAACTATGTTGGAAATGTTTCTAGATGATATGGTGGACAAAGTAGTATGAAAAGTCTTCAAGAATTGGCATTTTTGGAAATCTATATGTTGTGAGTCGGCTCAAAGAAAGCTCAGATCGACGCGTGATTAAAAGTTGCTCTTTTGGGAAGTCTCAAGTTTCCTCACGTCGCCTATATGGTCGAATCATCCTGGAATAAATGTTTAGGAACTATGCATCAACGCATACCCCTGGAGCAGTCGACGCATGGATCATGCACTCTGTCATGTGGCACCTTCAAGAATGCTCAGGTCGAGTCACCCTTCTGCAAAGGTCGACGCATGGATCGTGAACACTGTCATATGGCACTTTTAGGAATGCTCAGATCGAGTCACCTTTGTTGCATAGGTCGACTGCTGGCTTGTATACACTGTCATATGGGACTTAAGGGAATTCTCAGGTCGAGTCCCCTTTTGCATAGGTCGACCGTTTGCTCGTAAAAATTGTTTTTCAGTCTGTTAGTTTAGGTCTTGACTTTAGATGACATATAAACTCTTGTTTGGTTATATCATTTGGTTTCAATAAGAAATGTGAAATAGATACACAAGGTACTCATCATCTTCAACCTCTCACTCATCCATTGACAACTACACATAATAGTTTTTGTCGATAAAGGTGCGGAGCATGTGTTGATAACGTTCGAAGTAGAAGATTGCGATCTTTTTCGGGTTGAATAAGTGTGGGTTTTTCTTGAATAAAATATGAGGGTTTTGTCCTCCAATATAATTGGGATTTGGGGGTTTTTGACAATTCTTTGCTTCATCAAATTCAGTCGTGCTTAAGGGATTGAGGAACAGTGGGTTCGCTCGACAAGGTAGCTACAATTGGAGGATTTTGAAGGAAGAATTGGGGTCATCATCTTGCAATCAAATCATCCGAGCAGAGGGTTTGAGAAACGGTTTGGGTTCTCAACAAGGTAGCTACAATCAGAGTTTTATCGAAGATTAGTGACATACTTGATTCAAATAGAATCAAGGGAAGAGAGGAGCTTAGTTTTCAATTCAACATATTGGGTTTGAATTGTGGTGACTATTTTCTATCTCATGTATAAACTTTGCACTCATAATAGCAATTATACTAATTCTAAATTTTAGAATTAGGGGCAGACGTACCCCACGTGAGGACGACAGGGGGAACTTCCTAAACAAATTGCGTGTCATTTTTCTTTCTCGTCTTTAACCGCTTACTTGCTACAATCTGTAAATTTGCTCTTGTAGTTCCAATTGTTTGGATTTGTAGTGCAATTGAACTATTACCAAAAACTATAGTAATCACTTTGATTTATGTAATTGATTTCAACACTACAAATTAAGATAGATTGGACTTGGTGTGACTAAGCACACCAAGTGTTTGATAAAAGTCCAAAAGTGCAAATTTATGAGCTTTCTTCTCAACATTTCATTGTAAGTAATTGACAATAGTTAAAGAGTATAAGTGATCAATTATAATTGATTTAAGTGTTAATAATTATCATTGATTTATTCCATTCTATTTTATGCATATCCGGTCTTTTCAATAGAAGATCGTTTTTAGACGAGTGTATCCGGGTAGCTTTCACTACGTTTCAAGTTTTCCTTAAAAATTGATTTTAAAAATTGCGGTATCTATTCAACCACACCTTCTAGATACATTCTATCGTCTAACATTTTAGACTTTCTATTGTAGCAAGACACCTATTCTCCATAACCTTTAACTCAATTTTGAAAGTTCTATTGGCAATCATATGAGTTTTAAGGAGCAAAGTCTTATTTGCATCCATAATATGCAACATCTTGTCTTCCATATGAATCTTGTAACCCTTCTCAAGCAATTGGCCAATACTTAGAAGGTTACATTTTATACCTAGCATATGCAATACATCTTTGATGAAGAAATTTCCACCATCCCTCTTCATGATCAAAACATCACTGATCCCATCGGCCGCTAAAGTGGTGCCTTCCACGAATTTCACTTTGTTCTTTGTGGCTTGATTGATTTTGACGAACCAATCCTTCTTCCCCGTCATATGTAGAAAAAACGGAATCCAAATACCATTCGTCTCTATATTGGACTCCTTCTCTCACAATCATCATAACATTTTCTTCTGCATGTAACAAGATGATGTCTTTACGTAAGCGATTACTGCATGTTTCTGCAGCGTTCCCAAAATTGCTGCTACTGCATTCACCTTATATGATCATGACTGAGAGTGTATTCTCTTCATCAAACTCTTGTCTTGAAACTTTGGATTTATCTCCTTGAGATTCCTTCTTTTTTGCGTTGCAATCTCTTGCAAAATGATAAAACTTTTGACAATTTTGTAGCATTCCTCCTTGCTCTTGTCAAACTTTCCTCTTTCGCCTC
This sequence comes from Vicia faba, assembly GCA_948472305.1. Lineage (NCBI taxonomy): Eukaryota > Viridiplantae > Streptophyta > Magnoliopsida > Fabales > Fabaceae > Vicia > Vicia faba. The sequence continues at coordinate 69,082 of CATIWC010000717.1, forward strand.
TAAAGTTTCCTTGACCACCATTTTTGTTTCACCTTCTCTCACCATTTTAACAAGTTAAAATCTTCAAATTTTGAGACACTAATCCACCAAAGTTATGAAAATTCCCTTTACTCTTCATGGGCTATTTTCCTTTCGATTTCTTGTTGTTCTTAATGAACCGAGCTTGCAAAGCGATCTGCACGTTTTCCTTGTCGTTATTTCTCTCCTCCATCCTTTTCTCAAGAGATATTGAAGCTCCTCTTTGTTCAAGGTCGCAAGATCCTTAGATTTCTCAATCGCCACTACAATGTTGTAAAATCTTCCATCAAAGAATGCAATATTTATGACACAACATTTGGCTTTGTAATAGTTTCTCCACATGATTGCATTTGCTTCACCAATCGAGTAACTCTTGTTATGTAATCGTTGATTTTCTCATTTTCCTCCATTTTAATAAATTCAAGTTGACGTTTATGATTTGTAACCTCGCCATATTCGCCTTGTCATCCCATGCATATGCCTTTTCCAAGATTTCACTCGCTTGTTTTTTTAGGACTAGCAATCACCAACTTTCTCAAAGTTTTCACCATCCACTCATTGATGGATCAAAAATAGCGACTTGTAATTTTTCTTCTTTTCTTCCTTATGTGTTGTTCGCTATGCATCTATTAGACCTTCGAAAATGGATTCACCCTATTCTTGATCACTTCAAGAACATCTTGATAGTCAAACAACATCTTCATTTGCTTGCACTATTTGTCGTAATTCTTCGCAACAAGGAGAGGTAGGTTTGTAAGGACTCTATCATTGGATACATAATTCATTTTGCATGTTAGGTGTTTGTGAATCTGAACTAGGATTTTGATGTCAAATGTTGAAACATTAAATCACAAGATTGGTAAACAATAAAGGGTTTAAGTATGTGGAGAAAGAGAGAAAGTGAAAGAGAAGATAGTTAGAGAGAGGTAATTGAGAGTGAAAATTATTGATTCATTTAATATGATTTAATGTACATTACAAAAATACCACTAGGGTATTTAAACAAGTGTTAGGATACAAAAACATCAAACCAAAAAACCAGAAAGTATAAATTGTCGAGCCTGTAATCGGTTAACACAAACTTGTAACCTGTTACAGTTGTTATAAAACTTCTATTTGTAATTGGTTACTGCATTTGTGTAACCAGTTAAACCAACTCCAAAAGCACTTTTCTGCAGCTTATTTGACCCTTTATTTGATTCCTTTAATCGGTTACACCCCTGTGTTAACCGGTTACACCAACTTGAATTACCAAAATCTCTTAACAAAAATGACAATCATCGATTATGTTTGGGGAAATTGAAATATTAAAAGAAATAGATGAAATAAATTGATAAATAATATTAAAACATATTAAATATTAATGAATAATAAACTAATGTAATATATCATACTAATAAAAAATAAATAAGCATTAAAATATATGCATGCACGTTGATTCAGTTGGTATCGATTTTGAAAAATCAATTTGAAATCCAATCTTGTTCGATCGATTTTCATAAAAAGGATTTCAACATAACATTTATATAATGGTATTGTTAACTCAACTTGGGAATAGTGGCATTGTTAATTTGTCGTGGGAATATAACGACTTTATCCTTCATATAATGCATTAAACATCAACAAGGGGCAATACAAGGGATTCAAGTTAAACCTAATCACTTTCTCGTTTTTGAAATTAGAACCAATTTATTTATTTTTTCTCAAAACCATCTAAAAATCCCCCAATTATTATTTTTCATTCGCATAATTTTTACCTTGTTAAATTACAATCCTTATGGAGACGATATCTTTTATATTAATTCGACACTATCGATACACTTGCTGAGAAATCATCATGGACCCTGGGAGATGATCAACAAGATGGTGGTAGACATCTTCTTGTGGCGATCGATGGCGAACTGATATACCAACTTCCTTACCAACTCCAGATAGTTGTTAATGGAGGCTCAAGGGAGGCCCATGTACCATCGGAGGGCAGCCTCTTTGAGAGTACCTGATAACAACTTCCACTTTAGTAAGTATGATGCCCTTATGTTAGTCATCTAAGTCTTGATGGAGGAAACATGTTCGTAAAGGTTATTGCATTTATCAAACTTGGCCAAGGATGAAGGTTTGAAAAATTCATGAACAAGGCCCCTCATATTTCATCTGAGAGAGGCTGGGGATCTAGAAACTCTGGCTCTTTTGGTGGATTGAACTCCTCTTGGTGTTGTATGATATTTTAAATGTCATCTTCCAATGTCCAGTTATGGCGTTGTAATTCGTCTATGGTGCCTCGTATCTCTGCCATGACTTTGACATCGTTGGTACCACTGGTACCCTTAGGAGTAGGGGATGAAGATCTTTTTTCACCATGTATGATAATGGTTATAAGTGGTAGTTGAGGGTACAGACAGGACATCAATGATTTCTTAGAGAGGGATGTGGCTCAAGTTAGTTTTACTGGGCACCACTGTATTTTCAAAAAAAGTACAAATGTGTGTGTGTGTGTGTTCCCCCTACAAGGGCATGGAAACTCAGAGGCCCTAATAGGTATATTACATGAAATGTATGAGGGCTAGCCTATGGTGGTGTGTATCCATTTTATGGTGGTTCTTGAGAGTATTTAGAGAGCCAGCTCACGCGAGGTGAGTGGTCCTTATGATGGTCGTCACTACTAGGTTGCAGGCGGGAGGTTATAGTGTTATTTTCGGTGGAAACTTGGAGTAGGGCGCTCTCTGAGTAGTATTGAGTGGTAATAATTGGCTTTCACTTGAATTAATAAGGATAACTTATCCCTTTGAGGGATATTAAATTTATAGGAGTTATCCAAGGCTAGGGTTTACGGTTCCCTAGATATGGTCTCACCTGTTCCCCCTTTTTCAGGAAATCGCTTGACCGGCTATATATTTAGTGTCAATAAAGACTTTACTTGCTTAACATATATATTTGGGCGGATGACCAGGGAGGCCCTATTGGATTTTGCTTATGTGGCCCAACTACCAGGTGATGGGCGCTCTAATTTAAGACTTTGTCAAATAGGACACTATAACATGCACATCATCTCTATCAACTACTTCATATGAAATGGGAACTTATGTTGTGTAAGAATGAGTGAAAGGAATATCTAAATTATAATCACTATAAGGAATGTATTTTCCTTGGAGAATACTTAACCATCTCCTTGATAAGTCCGAAGAGTCTGTCACATAGAGAATTTTTTTTGCTTGAGTATCCATGAAGAATGGTTTGGTCATATAAGTTATCTTGCCAAGGTCAACCCGTGTGAATCCTAACTCATTAGTTTGTACACTATTGTTATTGGGAACCCACTTGCATTTAAATAAAGGTTTTTTGAAAATAGCATAATCAATCTCCAAAATCTTCTCAATGACACCATAGAATGCTTAAGATGCCAATATAGGATTCCTACCTTTCGAACTAGAGAAATACATGGATTGGGCCTCAACCATAACCCCGTTATTTTGCATTGTACTACGACCCTATTTTTCTTTTGTATAAAAGAAAAAAATTAGAAATGTCGTATGCAGTCCAAGTTATCACATTAAATTTTGGCGTGTACGACAACCATTTAATTATCTTAGATGCACTATCATCACTATAAATTCTCTCATTAAACCAACTTATGAATTTCTTGTTATGCTCTGTTAACAACCACTTGTCACTTATTTGGGGACATTTTTTCTTCATAACTTTTTTGTGAGTAGTTATGTAAGATTGAACTTTATAAAGATTATTAAATATATAGAAATATGCTTCAAGAACTACATCTCGAGTCACTGACTTAATATTTAAACTTTGAGTACCTCTAACTTCATATCTGTCAGCATGACTAGACTTTGGAATTCCTATAGACTATGTTTTCGATAAATAGTTTGAAAAAAAATTCAATAGCTACTGTGATGTACCTTTCAACGATCGAAGCTTCCGATAAATGATAATTCTCCGTATATCCATTAAATATCTCCATGTATCTCTATATTGGATACATCCACCTTAAATAAATTGGACCATCAAATCTAATTTCTCGGACTAGATGAACATTTAAGTGAACCGTAATGTCAAAAAATAATGGAGGAAAATACATCTCCAATTAACATAAGATTATTGCAGTCTCATATTCTAATTCATCTAGTTTTTTAAATCAAGAACTTTATTATATAGCATTGAATAATAAGCACAATATGGTTAAAGTTACTCTTACAAATTTTTGGAAGGATGCCATGGATAGCCACTGGTAGAAGTTGTTGCATTAAGACATGGCAATCATGAGATTTTAAGCTAATTAACTCGTGATATTTCATTTATAAAAGTTTCTTGATATTTGATGAGTAACCTTGGGAAATTTTATACCATGCAAAAACTCACAAACACTTTTCTTTTCCTTTTTATATAGAGTGTGGCATGTCGAAGGAAAATAAGTTCTTTTTCCTCTATCTTCTGGAGTCAATTTTTGTTTTATATCCATCTCCACCATATCTAAACAAGAATTATTACTATCTTTATTCTTGCCTAGAATGTTTAGAAGTGTTCCTATCTGTGATACGGTGGGAGAACTGACTTGAAGGTTTTGCGTTTTATTGCAAATGTTGCGGTTAGCAAGAGTCACCACCATATTTTCTTTTATCCAAAAGGAAAGGTGAAAAAGCACATGAAAGACCTTTGAGATTTTTTTCTTGAGTTCGGGGGGTAGATTATGAAAAGGGAAGGTATTAGCACCCTTTTCATCCATGGTTTTCTATGGGCTCTTAGTTACTTGCTAGATCACTTGCTTTTTGTTTGAAATTGTGCTTGGTGTGGTTTTTTGAAAGTATTTTGTAAAGAGGCCATTGTTTAGGCAATCTTTATAATGATTCTTGTTTGTAAGAATGTATACAAAGATGTTTGATCTTTTGAAAATGTTTTCAAGTTTGTAAGATGTTTGAAAGTGTAAGTGTTTGTTATGAAAATAGAAAGGATGTTTGTTTGAAATTGAGCAAGTAATTAGGAGCATTCTACCTACTCAAAAGTCTTTCTTGTTCATTTTCCTTTTCCTTTGGTATTGTTATCTTACCATTGATTTGGTAAGTAACCCTATCTTTGGATGTAAACGAGACGGGCGTGGGTCATCGTATAAGCATGATTAGCAATGTTTCAAGGTATCTTAGAATTCTCTTTTAGGGACTAAGATCATTTGAAAGGCAACTTAGATACCGTCATTGAGGAACTATGATCTTGTATTTACTTGTTTTTGATAAGGTACCTTACATGCGTAATATGACCATTTTGTATAAGGAAACCAAGTGGAATAACCCTAGGGGTGTTTGTGTGCAAGTGTATTGTTTTCATGCTTGTTTTAGTCTTGAATTAGGTTTTTCTAAGTATTGGTTTTTGTCTTTTCATACAAACCCTAATTACTAGCATTTTTATGTATAAAAGCAATAAATTGCAGAATCTAAAGTTACTACGCTATTACAACATTTATGGGAGGTGTGTACAAATTGAATGGGGATTGCAAGAATGTAAACCTAGTTAGTCTATTACAACCATATTGAATTGGTATCAATATATAAAGAAATAAGTAAATACAAAGTACAAAATGAATAAATATACAAAAATACAAAATGTAAAGAAAATGGATCTTTGTTTGATTTTCATAAAAGAAAGGGGAATTGTCTTAACCTAATTAATTAAAGAAAAAAATAATTAAACTTAAATCTATTAAGAAAAGATTTTAAATAAAACCCTAGTTCTATTAATTAACCAAAAGAAAAAGAGTTTAAGAAAAGCATTTTTTGGTATTTTTGTTTTGAAAATATTTATAGCTTTATAAAATATTTTTAGTCTTTTTTATATAAAAAATAATATATTTTAATTAGTGTGAAAGAAAATAACTAATAACCTAGTTTTAATTAAATTTACAAGATAATAAGTAAAAATAAATAAAATATAGTTAATAAAAATATTTTTGTGAGAAAAATAAAAATAAAAAAAGCCAAAATATAAATCTATCATTTTTTGTATTTTTATGATTTTTTAGTATTTAGAAAATATATTAAGGAAATCAATAAAATGAAAATAAGAAAATAAAATAAATTGAGCCAGAGGTGCAAACAGCATGCAAGGGGGTTAGTAAGCAAAAATAAGAAAAACAATACAAGCCCAAAAAAGGCCCAGGCGCTTGCAAAAAAGTCAGGAATACAAAACATGTAAAAAAATGCAAAAGGGTATCACTGGGGCTCGAACACAGATCCCAAAGGTTACAGGCGCGCGCTTCTACCACTGAGGTGGCTATACATCTGTTAACATAGGCAAATCAATAAATATACAAGGCAAAACGCGCCCTGATTACTTCATCTTCAACCTCCAGCCATACTAACTGTAACTTGCTCATTTCTCATCAAAAATGAAAACTGTAAACATGAAACTTGTAGCAAATTTTCTCACGGTTTTAGAAATGTAAAGCATTAAAATTATAGATCAAAGATAAGCATGCATTTTAATGGCCCTAATTTGAACCCTAAAAATCTCAGAAATTTTAGTTTCAAAATTCTCTAAGCTCAAGCAAAATTAATGGAAACTATGGACATGGTTAGCTTCAGAGCAATGATATCTATATGTTTTGTTCACAAATTAATCATTGATGATGCCTGTATGAAGAGTTCCAAAGTTAGAAAACTTACCTCAAAACTGGAAATCATATTTTGAGTTTGAGCTTGTTTAAAGTGATGGTGATAATCAGGTTAACTTCCTTGAGGTCCCAGGAAGCTAATGCGATGATTAGCTTGAGCAACAGATGGCTGAAATGGTCTGGAGAAGTCAATGTGCAGAGCTCTGTTTTTGAAAATGGAGGATGGTGTTTAATGGTGTTACATTCCTATAACAGGGTGTGGGATCAACTCTATATGATGTTTAGAAACTTTAGAAACCAAAAAGCCAAGAAACATATGAGTAGATTATGAGTTTCAAGTTTTTGGTCAGTTTGTGTGAAAATGGAAGTGTGAAGTGTGAATATGAGTTCTAGGTGTTTTCAAGGGATCCAGAGTGGATATAGATCTGCATTACGATACGTGAGTGTGTGTAAGAGCATAGCTGTTTTGATAAAGTGAGAGGCAGAAAAGAAAAACAATGAGCGCAAAATTTGTAATGCAAGAAACATCCAATGTTTTATTGATGATATATGAAATGACAAGTAATAAGCCCTCACAAACAAAACCAAGATGCCTCGGGCAAGGCACAGGGCCATAAAGTTTCAACTGTTTATTACAAATTCAAAACAAAAGTCAATTACTGTGAAATAAAGGAAACAAGTATGAAGTCTTTCGCCGTCCAGTTGTTCAATCCTCCATTGGTTGTAGGGTAGATCCAGCTGTCAATGTCCGAATCTTCTTCACCACCTTCAATCGCATTAACACCCGGATTACTAATATGCAGAGGATGTCTTCCAATCCGCGCGCGCCTAACAACCCTTTGAGCCTCTGCAGTAAAGCCCAAACCAAACTTGTCAGTCTTGTGTCTGAAATCAGGGAGCTGACCCCAATTTGCACACCCACCTTTTTCAATTACAGCCCTGGAATCCTTGAGGGAAGCCATCTTCATCGGAGGTTTGTCAGCAACAACTTCAGTCGACGCCAAAGTCTAGGGAACCTCTTCAAAGTTCTGACAAGGGGTTTAGATGAACTCCCCATCCATCTCCATATAGCGAAAGGAATTAAGATGGCTCACCATATACTCCTCTTCACCTTGCACAGTGACGATCTTCCCCTTTATCGGATATTTCAACATTTGATGGAGCGTGGAAGTCACTGCCCCAACCTTATGAATCCATGGGCGACCCAACAAGCAAGAATATGATGGTCGGATATCCATCACATAAAAAGTAGATGCAAAAGTCAGAGAGCCAAATTTAATAGGGACGTCCACCTCCCCGTGCACCATCCTTTTTGACATGTCGAAAGCCCTGACCACAATATTACTCAGCTTCAGAATCAAACCTTCACAGTCCAGACGGTCTAATGCTTTCTTTGGCAAAACATTCAATGAGGAACCAGTATCCACTAGTACATGGGCCATAGTAGTGCCCCTGCACTCAATCAAGGCGTGCAGAGCATCATTGTGATTTCTTCCTTTAGCAGTCAGATTTGCATATGAGAAACCCAACCCATTATCGACAGTCAAACTAGCTACACAGTCTTTGAATTGATCGACAGAAGTTTCCTACGGTACATGCGCAGTTTTGAGGAAAGCAATTAAAGCCTTTGCATGGGCTTCTGAGCGCAATAATAAGGACAATGTGGAGATTTTAGACGGGGTATGCCCCAGCTGCTCGACTACGTTGTAATCACTCTTCTTGATAATCTTCAGAATTTCCTCTATCTTTTGCTTAGAGGTTTCTACAATGATCTTCTTAGGTGCCTCCGTCCGGGCGGGCTCACCTATGATTTCTTTGCCCCGAGTGCCAGATGGCTCGGCGACAGGGGTGATAACTGGAATAGGAACTGAGATGGTAGCTGATGTACTAGCAGATGGAATGACAACAGGTTTGTGAACAGTCGGAGGGGAAATCTCGGGAGAAAAGAGTCTTCCACTTCTGGTGACCTTGCTAGTCCCGACAATATTGCTGACATCAGCATCAACTTCCTCATTCTTTAAGTCTTGTTTAACTCCATGGTAATACACATCTGCACCGTAGTGCCAAGGGACAGCCTTATCCGAAGTGTATGGGATAGGACCATGGAAAGTAATTATTAACGGAGCAACTCTTGGGACGGATGTAATCCTAACAGGCTTTCTCGAGGAAGCCTTGGAAGGATTGGTGGATATGGTTATGATGGCAACATCTTCAATTGGAACCAATGGAATCGTAGTCTTCTCGAACAGGATCTCTTTGTTATCCATCAGACGCTAAACACCTGATTTCAGTAAATGGCAACCAGCAAGCAGAATTGAACATATGTGGCAACTTTCGCCACAGCCCAGAAACAAATCGGCCAACAAGAGATTCTTTTTAAGTGTCATCAAAGGAGTAGAGATTTCTTCCACGGAGGTCACAAATAAATCATTGTCCACATCATTCACTCCATGTCCATGTTTGGGCATGGGAGCAGTTATGACATTGGGCTTCTCCGAAGCGTCAAACTCAATCTCTTTGGCTTCGATCAAGTCTTGCACTTTGTTCTTCAAATTACAACAGTTATTTGTATTATGACCTGAGCTATCAGAGTGATAGGCGCAGCGGGCGTTCGGGTTATATAGCAGAGATTGGTGCTGGGATTCTTTGGGGCTTCCCTTAGAGTTACCAGGTTGGTCTTCAATAATTGTGGTAGAATTTGAGACAAGGTTATATTGATCCGAGTGTACTGTCTCTGTGGTCTCTCCATTCTTTGTTGATTGTTACGTTGTGGGGCAACAATGGGTCTTGATATCACTACCGCATTTACCGCTTGACGGTGTTCAGGTCTGCTCTGGCTCCTCGAACCGTAGACTGCATTGGCTTCTTTCTTACCGGTGAAAGGCTTCTTTTCTGCACTTGATGAAGTACCTTTCTATATCTTACCACTTCAGATACCAGCTTCTACTCTCTCCCCAGTCAAAATCAATTCAGTAAACCCAGATGACGAACTGCCGATCAGATGATTGAAAAATGGACCCGATAACGTCCCCAGAAACATGTCAACCAACTCCCTATCAAACAAAGGGGGTTGGACTCTTCCAGCCAAATCTCTCCACTTTTAGGCATAGTCCTTAAAACCTTCACTTGCACCCATAGACATACCCTGAAGCTGAGTATGAGTGGGAGCAAGGTCGATGTTATACTGATACTGCTTGTAAAAAGTAGCAGCAAGATCCTCCCAATTTCGGACATTGGCTCCTTCCAATTGATAAAACCATTCAAGCCGAGTCCCTGACAGACTATCTTGAAAGAAATGTACCCACAAATTTCTATCAGCAGTGTGGGTTGAATTTTCTGGACATACGAGCGGAGATGGAGTTTAGGACAGGACACTCCATCGTACTTAGCAAAAACCGGAGCTTTGAACTTATGAGGAATCACCATAAATGATACCAATCCTAGCTCTCCGAAATCCAGACCAGGGATCCTCTGAATCTCCATAGCACTCAGACGGTCTTCTAGTTGTTTGTACCTATCCTCAGCAGGAGGATATTGCTCTTCATCATAATCAGTGTCATCATCAGAAATGGCAGGATTTGGTCCCTTTTCTTCTTCTTGGTTCTCCCCTTCCTTGGATGAAAGGGACAGATCAGCTTGCTGTTTCAGCCTATCCCCAAACCTTTTACCCATACTTAGAAGAACGACCTTCTTCTTCTTCTTCTTCTTCTTCTTCTTTTTCTTCTTCTTCTTCTTCTCTTTCTATTTCTCTTTCAGGATGAGAGCTTTAAAATACTCTTGCCCTTTAGCCAAGCTTAAGAACATCTCTTGGAACTAGGCATTTTGTGCCTGAAGATCTTTGATAGCTTGATCAAAAGACAGAATTGCTGAAATAAACAGCGAAGAAGATGAGAAACCTGTGATGGTACCTGTAATGGTGTGCATGATAATGGGATGCATATGTAATGATTTCAAAGACTTTGGGAGATTTAAATTTGCCAAACAAAATAAAACAAACTTTATTAGATTAACTAGTAAAAAGGTTCAACAATGCCTTTGAGGCGTTACAAAGAAATAAATGGAAAACAAATCTAAACTAGAAAAAGCAAAATCAGAAATCCCATGGACGCATCCCCTTGGTGCTAACGTAATCATTGATCGTTCTTTCATTCTCGAGTTTCCTGGAGAGCTTCAAGATCTTCCTTTCTTGCTCGTGGTACTTTTCCCGATAGGTATCCCTCTCCTCCTTCAGCTGAATCCAGGATCTCTTTAATGCCCCTAGATCAGTGGGCATGTAGGGATAAAGGACTGTATAAGGAATGCCCTCTTCATTGGTGGGATCCACAATCACTGGAAACACAGCTTCATAAGGCATTCCAAGCTTCTGAGCACGAGCTCAGACCTACTGGAGATAGGGCTGCATAGGGAGAGAAGTCCTTGGTCCTAGCTCTTGAGGGTCAAATCTGTTCACCATGCCCCATGATCATATAAACCTTCGGCGATGCTCGTCAACATCCTCCTTGTAGTCAAATGCAATGTCTGTAAGAAGTAGCTCATAAGGACCGTCTCTCCGAGCACGACCAAACTATCGTAAAGCTAGGCAGGGATTGTAGGTTATACCTCCTCTTATTCCAAGCAGTGGGACATTAGGGTATCCCCCACAACAATCATTGACAATAATGCTTTCCATAGCCTTGGAACTCCAAAGAATGTCTGTATGGGCAAGGGACATTATCCTGTAAGACCATCCTAAACCTTCTTCATTCTTCAACACAGACTTGGGGAGGTGCGAAATAAACCACCTCGCCAGCAACGGCGTACAACACATGAGAGTCCCTCTTCTTCGCACAGTACGAGTGTAGAGGGCGTGTAAGATATCACCCAAAAGAGTAGGCACAGGATTGCGAGATAGGAAGATCTTAACTGCATTCACATTTGTAAAGGAATCTGGATTCGGAAAGAGAACCAAACCATAGATAAGGAGAGCCAAGATGTCTTCGAAAGCTTGAAAATCCAAATTGTCCCAGAATTGTTGAGCTTGATCCATCAGAAACTTGGCTAAGAAACCTTCAATCCCGCTTTGTGTCTCCCAATTAGATACTACATCAGCCCGTTTCAGATGCAGAGCTGAAGCAATTTCTTCTGGTCTAGGAGTTTCTTCCAAACCCGTGAAAGACACCTACTCTAGGATGAATATACCCAATAAGTGAGAGAACTCTTCCAAAGTGGGAACCAACTGGTAGTCTGGAAAAGTGAAACAATGATGTACAGGATCGAAGAACTGAAAAAGCACACTCATCATCTTCTCATCAAACCTTGAGTTAACCAAGCTAAGAAGCTGACCATGTCTCCTAATGAATGAAGAAGTATCAGAAACTCTCGAGGCTAAATCTTTGAGTTGAGCAGGTATTTGCACAAAGTTAACTCGGATGGTGTTTCTGCGTGTGGAAGACATAATCTGCAAAACAGAACAAAGATAAATCCCCTCGGTCTCTGAAATGGTTAGTATAATGAAGTATGCATGCTATGTTATGATGCATGATGTCATGGTAAAACAAACAACAGGTTTAGAAGATAACAGACATGGTAAAGGCAAACAAGTCACACAATAGCCCTTAAGTTTAGGGCTTGCATGGGGTCAAGGTATTACCCTCTTGAAGTTCAGTTGGTTTCAACCTGTCCTAACAAAAGTAACCGGGTTCTAGAGGTTCTCAATATCACTGACCATCCTCCATCGGTCATGGTTTCAGCTCACGCAATCTTTTCTTGTGGCCGGAACTATCTCGAGAGTATGGTCTCAATGAGTGTAGAATCGAGTATCAATCAGTTCCCAGCTTTATACCGAGACCGGCTATCTCACTACTTCCTATTGGCCAAGTTGGTCGATTAAGGGTTCTAAGGTCAGTTGATGCTTAACGACACACATAGCAGCCCCGTATTCTCCTCGTTTCTCCATAAGGGATACCGGTACCAACCAATGTGCCACATCAACATAGCTACTTCTTCAACCGTACCGGTCTATGCCGTACAGTTCCCTCACAGTTTATTGCTACTTACCTAAACGGTGTCCCACAGATCCGGGTTAGGATCTATAGTAACTCCCAATACAAAATCCTTTAATAGTAAAGCAACCAAAACAAACAAGAGAAGCAATTTATGATGAACTAATCCTAAGGTATACCCCACTTATATTCCCCAGCAGAGTCGCCAGTTCTGTGATACGGTGGCAGAACTGGACTGTTTTAAGAAAATGCTGGTTTGCATTTTGCGTTTGTGTTCGCAAAATGTCGCGGTAAGCAAGAGTCGCCACCGACTTTTATTTTATCCAACTGGAAAGGACAAAAGCACATGAAAATTCCTTTTCTATCCGTAGCACCTTTTCTATCCGTAGTTTTCTACGGGCTCTTAGGTACTTGCTCATCATTTTAAAAATTGCTTCCGTGTTTGTGTGTTTTGAAAAGTTTTTGTTTTTACTTTGTTTTAACCCTTGCTCCTGTCTTCAAGAGTGTTACGAAGTGTTTTTGAAAACTTTGTTTGAAAAGAGTGTAAGTGTGGAAAAGTTTATTTTGAGCAAGTACCTACTAGCATCTACCTACTTGAAAAAAGAATGTTTATGTTCTTGTTTCCTTTAGACAACGCTATCCCACTATTAAAGAGTAGGTAGGACCATCGTTGGAGTTGTAAGGGTCAATTCAAAAGGGACATACGATCACTAAAGCAATGTTAGGACGTCTTAGTAATAACCCTAATGTCTTAAGATCATATTCGAGGCAACGTTTTCGAGGCAACATTTCTGAGGCAACATTTCCGAATAGGACATTTGATCTTTGTTTAGACAGAGGGGTGACCACTAAAACACCCTATACTTAATGACCGTTTACCGAAGGCAACCGAAGTGAGAGTATACCCTAGGAGTGCGCATGTGCGAGTGATTTGATTTCAGTTAATATCTTTGCATATTTAGGGTTTGCTAACCATTTTAAATTAACATACAGTCTTGTCATGCAATCCTATTATCATACATCTAACAGTTAATATTTGCGAAAAATAAAAATGCGAGAAATAAAACTACGCTATTACAAGGCTTCGGGGTAGGGGATTAATTACACAGCCAAAAACCTGTAAAACGTTAAATAAAAGAAAAATCCTAATTAAACTATTACATACCATGAGCAGTTACATTAATATTGTAAAAATAATAAATGCGCCGATGAATTAAGGACGAGAAAAATAGGGTTTTGACCCCGTCTAAACCTAATTGAAAGAAAAATCATATTTTTTTGTGGTTTTTGATTATTTTGAGAAAATAAGGTTTTAATTGAATAAGTAAAGAAAACCTAATGACTAATTAATTTTATTTAAGAAAAATAATTAATTTGACCTATTTTTGTATTTTCGTTATTTTATGAAAAGAGATAAAAATATAATCAAGAGCAAACCTAGTTTTTCTAATTTGATTTTAATTATTTACAAAAAAAAGTGTGAATTACCCTAAAATTAAATTTAACTAATTATTAAATTAAATTTGATGAAAATAATACCTAAATCTAAATTTGTGAAAATTGATTTTATGAGTTTTGCAAAAAAAGAAATAATTTTTGATAGAAAATAATTAAATAAAAGAATTTTAAATAAAAAGAAAAATATAAAAGGAAAAGAGATGGGCCTGGTGCTTTGAGCAAAAGAGGGGGTGTCAATTGTAATTTTGGGCCCAAAACTCCTTGGCCCAAGTTGACTTTCCAGATCCTGTGTTGTAAGCTTGACTAGGCCTATGATGGACCTCCATAGAGAAGGCATTGGATCTGCCTTGTTGATGATCTGGTGGTTGGGCGCTGAGGGCATATGGTGGACTCATTGCATGCAGTTATACCTGATCATGTAAAAGAAAATAATAGAAAGAAAGTTTGGGGACCTGGGGATCGAACCCATGCCCTTTGGCAATTTCCCTTATACACTGACCATCTGAGCTAGCTCTCCTTGTTGTATACCTAATGACAAAATATGATTATATGGAAAAAACGAAATGATGGATTATAAAACGCGTGCAGTTTGAATTGGCCAGTCACAGGATGCCACGCTACCCTTCTTCTTCCTCCCACCGTTGCTAAAAGTCCATAACTTTTACCTACGGACAAAGGGTGTGGGTATAACCCTTGTCCATTCCAAAACCTCATCCCTGCATGATAAATCAATACCAGTGGTACCAATCAGCTCGTTGCAATCTCACGAGCATCATGGTACCCCTCTCCATGGCTAATTGTTCCTGCAAGCAAAACCCCTAAAAACGAAACTAAAACCCTAAACATGGAAACTTGTTGTATAGCCAATAAAAATGCAATTAAGTATTACCATTAGCTTGCAAATGTTTCAAGGATTCAGAATATGTCCATAAAATATGCTAACAATTCCAGAATTATGAGATACGATTTCAAAAAAACATGGAAGTCGTGGGGTACTTACAGCGTGTTTCTAGGCTTGAGGGAACTTGCTAAGGATGGGAATAGGATCCTTGGATGTCCAGCAAATGAATGGTGTGCTTGGAATGGCTTGAAGAAGCCTGTAATTGAGAAATCAGATTGCAACTCTTCTTTGAAAATTTGAGATTTGTTCTTCTCTTTTCACGCCTCCAATGTGCTGGTTTTTGATCTGCAGTTGTTCTATATGTACCCTAGAATAAATTATGTTACAAACTTGCTTCAAATATTTCTCAATTAAGATGATTGAATCATGATTTGATTCTTATGTAAATCTTTCCAAACTAAGCCAAATCCAATCTTTTTGTGTCCAAATGAAGCTTGCACGATTTGATTCTCTTCCCAGCTGTATAAGAGACCTAATCATGCATAAAATCTTAAGCTTTGATTAGTTTTGATATTTTCATGATTTTATTTTGATTTTACTTAATTTAATTGAAATAAAAATCAAAATAAATGAAAAAAAATAAAATAAAGACAAGTGGGAAGGATCATGGGTCGTGGATCATGTTACAAACTCAATGCAAACACAAAAAGTTGGGCCCATTTGACAAAAGTTGCAATTTTGGCCACATTTGACTTTTGGCAATTTTCCAAAAAGGGTCAAATTCACCAATGCATAACTCCTAAAATTTAGACCCTAGAGATGTGCTCTTGGACTTTTTAGAAATCTCAAGACATCCTCTAAGCAAACCTTTTTGTTTCATCTCAATTGAGTCTTCCATGTTCATGTATGAAGCTTTGATAAAAAAAAGGTGTTTTTGTTGACTTTTCAAAATGATCTATAATGTCCAAAATCATATCTTCTTGTGAGTGCATATTTTGAACTTGGGAGCTGAATATGAATTGTAGGGAATTTAATCCTATTCAAAATGAGCTTTGGATGGGTCATTTTTGATAAAGTATGAGAAAGTTATGCTTGGTCAAAGTTGAGTTGACTTTTCCTACAAAACCCTAATTTAGCAACGTTTGGGTTTTGATGAATTGTGAACAATCCTTGAGGAATCATGATCAACCCTTGATCAAATGATGAATAATACTTCAAAATGAGAATTTTTACCAAAAATCTTGAAGTTTGACTGTATGTAGGACACAATTGACTTTTGCCCTAGTATAGTTGATTTTCAGCCTTTTGAGCAATTGACTGAGCAAACTTCCTCTGCAAGGCTTGAAACTTGACATGGGCGATCTTGTGGACATATTAGGATAATGGTGAGCATTTGGGATCCTTTGGACTCACACATCTTGATGCAAACTGAAACCCTAATTCGGGGTTGACTGCCCTAGGGGAGGGTTTGTCTGGTCAACCCTTGGACTTCCTTGAGCAATTTGAGGACCTCACTTGAAATGTATTGAAAAATATGGGAGGGAAAATTTTGGGGTACAACAGCTGTCCCTGTTCAATCTTCTTAAACCTGAGGATGCAGATTGGCTTGTCTGCCTTTCGTGATCCAAAGATGGAAGATGATTGAACACTAGAGTGCCCAGAAAATTACACTCGCATGAAGTGGTACTCGTCTTGCAATGTCGGGAATGGGCTTATAGATGCAATTTGGAGGTTGATATTGGAAGATGGGCTTAAAGATGCCATCAAAAGAAGTGTTGATTGCACAAGAGATTCCTTTGCGAGAGCCCGTATACTTGCTGTTGAGGAGGACTACGCTGGGGAGTGCTAGTCTCTGTCTTGGTAAAAGTATAATTTTAGGAGCTTCAGTTGTCCGTTATTCTACTGGGGAACCACCTCTTGGTCGAAGAGGTGCAAATGAACTGCTATCTGGTCGTGCTCCAGGCTTCACAGTGATTTGCTGAGGAAAATAAGACTGACTGATATCTGGTCGTGCTCCGGGCTTCACAGTGACTTACTGGGGGGATGAGATTTATCACTTCTTATCTGGTCGTGCTCCAGGCTTCAGAAGGAATTAAGTTGTTATCCGGTCGTATCCGGGCTTCAACTTGAATTTAAGACAATACTAATATCTGGTCGATTCCGGGCTTCTTAGTAATTGGCCGGGTAAACTGTTATTCAGTCGAATTCTGAGCTTCGCACTACCTTATACTGTTATCTGGTTGTATCCCAGGCTTCAATATCTTTTACCGCAATCTGGTCGCAATCCAGGTTTCACGGTGTCCTATACCATTATCTGGTCGAGTCCAGGCTTCATGGTATTTGGAGAAATCAAGATATTATCCGGTCGAATCCGGACTTCATAACTTGAATTAAAGATACACCACTATCTGGTCGATTCCAGGCTTCGTAGTATTCTTTACTGCTATCTGGTCGTAATCCAGGCTTCACGGCATCTTATACCATTATCTGGTCGATTCTAGGCTTCATGGTATCTTGCTGAGGGTTAAGCTGTTATCCGGTCGATTTCCAGGCTTCACGGCTTGTGTTTATGACATACTACTATATGGTCTCTTCCAGGCTTCATGGTGTCTTGTACTGCTATCTGGTCGATTTCCAGGCTTCACAGTAACTTGCTGGGGATTCAACTATTTTCCGGTCGATTTCCGGGCTTCATAGTTTGAATTCGGGATATACCACTATCTGGTCAATTCCAGGCTTCATAATATTTTTGGTACTGTTATCCGGTCGTTCTCCGGGCTTCACAATATGATGGAGAAATCAAGATATTATCCAGTCGAATCCGAGCTTCATAGCTTGTACTGGAACAGAAATCTTAGCACCAATTTGACTGAACCAGAGAAACCTTTTGAGAATTTGATTGTATCTTTCCCTGAAAGGTAAAGAGTTAGTTGTATGTAATGTCATGATGTATGAAATGTATTGAGTAATGATGCTCTCAAAATAAATGAGATTGTGTTGTATGATACGTGTGCGCATGCCATGATGTATGGATATGCAAAAGTTCTCGTGATGTTTTCTAGCTGGGGAAAATAAATCCCGGATTGCTGCTGGAGAATACAAGGAGTTGAGTTCCTCGTTCTCGCTGAGGGTAACGATCGGAGATGATTTGAGAATAAATTGGCGAGAGAATGACTCTGTGGGGAAGAAAGATGCTCTGCTAGAAGATTTGTTGATTTGGAGAAATAACCTCAGCCGGGGATGAATTACCATTGCTGGTGATAATGAACCCTGTCGGGGATTGAATTTCTGTCTGTGGAAGAAATAAACTCCACTGGTGTGATACGGTGGCCAGAACCGGACTATTTTGAAATGCTGGTTTGTGTTTGCAAAATGTCGCGGTAAGCAAGAGTCGCCATCGACTTTTATTTTATCCAACAGGAAAGGAAAAAAGCACAGAAAAATTCCTTTTTTCGAGATTTTGAATACGGGGGGTAGATTATAGAAAGGGAAGGTATTAACACCCTTTCTATCCGTAGTTTTCTACGGGCTCTTAGGTACTTGCTCATCATTTTCAAAATTACTTGTGCGTGTTTGATTTGAAAAAGTTTTTGTTTTACTTCGATTTAACCCTTGCTTCTGTCTTCAAGAGTGTTACGAAGTTGTTTAGAAAACTTTGTTTGAAAAGAGTGTAAGTGTGAAAAAAGTTTGTTTTGTTTGAGCAAGTACTTAAGAACTAATCTACCTACTCGAAAAAAAGAATGTTTCTATTCTTGTTTCCTTCAGACAGTGCTATCCCACTATTAGTGAGTAGGTAGCACCGTCGTTGGAGTTTTAAGGGTCAATTCGAAAGGGACGTACGATCACTAAAGCAATGTTAGGACGTCTTAGTAATAACCCTAATGTCTTAAGATCAATATTCGAGGCAACAATATCAGAGGCAACCTTTCTGAGGAAACTTTTTCGAGCGGGACTTTGATCTTTGTTTAGACAAGAGAGCGACCACTAAAGCATCCTATACTTAATGATCGTTTACCGAAGGCAACCGAAGTGGAAGTATACCCTAGGAGTGTGCATGTGCGAGTGATTCAATTTCAAGTTATTATCTTTGCACATTTAGGGTTTGCTAACTGTTTTAAAGTTAATCATACATTCTTGTCATGCAACCTTAACATCATACATCTAACAGCTTAATATTTTGCGAAAATTAAAATGCGAGAAATAAGCTACGCTATTACAAGGCTTCGGGTATTAATTTACATAGCCAAAAACAACCCGTGAAAAAAAAACGATAAATGAATGATAAAAGGTCCTAATTAATCTATTACATCTTGTGAGCAATTACATCAATATGGTAAAAATAAATAAAACTCGCGCGAGGAATATAGAACACAAGGAAATTAGGGTTTTGACCCCGTCTAACCTAATTAAAAGAAAAATTATTTTGGTTGTTTTTGATTATTTTAAAAAAAAAGAATAAGTTTTTTAAATTAAATATAAATCTAATTAGTAATTAAATTAAATTAAAGAAAATAATTTACATGATCTATTTTTGTATTTTGTTATTTTTAAGAAAAAGAAAATAGAAATTAAATTAGACAAAACCCTAATTGTTCTAATTAATTTTAATTATTTACAAAAGGAATTAAAGTTACCTATTAAATTAAATAAACCAATTAAATTAATTTTTGTAAAAAAAAAACTAAATCTAATTTTGATGAAAAAATTGATTCTATGATTTTATTAAAAAAAGAATGAATTTTTGTTAGTAAAAATAATTTAAATAAATTGAATAAAGGAATATAAAAGAAAAAGGGAAAGAAAATTGGTCCTGGTTAAACAACAATGTGGAGGCTGTTGATAGCAATTCTGGGCCCAAAAGAAATTGATCCATGTTGACTTGCCCGTTCCAGTGCTATGCGTTGACTGGGCTGTATGATGGTTCATCACGTGATGGCCATCAGATCTGGCTTCCTGGACACCTGGTTGGTTGGATTCTGAGGGCACATGGTGGTCCTTTGGCCTGTACAATCACGTGATTACACAAAGCAAAATATTATTGAAGAATATGGGGGGGGGGACCTGGGATTCGAACCCAGGTCTTATGGCCTTTTCCACTACCTCTTCACCAACTGAGCTGCGCGTTTATGTTATATACCATGTACAAAACAAAAATTAAATATTAAGAAAACATAAGATACTAACTCAGCGCACGAATTTTCAAACGGAGCAATGGAAGCTTGCCACGCCATCATCCCTGTCCTCTCTCCGTTGCTAAAAGATGCAGTGACTTTTACCTACGGATAAATGTCCGTAGCTATAACCCCTGCATATCTTAAAATCAAACACATGCATGATAAACAAAATCTAATGCCATGAATCAACTCGTCTTGGCCTGTTGAGCATGATGGTGCCCTTCTTGTGGCCCAATTTTACCTGTGTGAAAAGATCCCAAATCGAGACCAAAAACCCTATTAATGGTGGATTCTAATACAACTTCCAAAAATGCAATTAAATGATATAGATAGCTTGCAAATGTGTTAAGGAACAAGAATATGCTATTGAAACATGATGAATGTGCAATAATAACAAGATTCAATTTTGGAAATAAGGGCAAACCGTGGGAGTCATGGGGATGAATTCTGGGCACTAGCGCACTTGCTTTCGATTGGTACAGCTTCCTTGCAATCCCAGGAAGAGAATGAGATGGCTAGGGAGTCCTGTAAATGCCTGGAAGTGCAAAATCAGTTTGACACTTTCTTTGAATTTTTTCAAGTTTTGTTCTCTCCTTATGCGCCTCAAAAGCCTCTGTTTTAGGTCTACAAATGTTCACTATATACCAAGGATTGGATTAGGGTTGAAATTATGCTCTCAATCTTTATCCATTATGGCTTTTGATCTTGATTTGATTCACTTGTAAATCTTTCAAAAGTAGGCCAAAATCAATCTTTTTGTGCCCACCTATGCCTTGCACGAATTGATTCACTTGCTAGCTGGATATAGGACCTGAAATATGCACAAGATCTTGAAGTTTGAATGATTTGTATTTTTTCATGATTTGTTTTGAATTAAATTGATTTAATTACAATAAAAATCAAAATAAATAGCAAAAATAAGATAAAGACAAATGGGAAGATCTAGGGCTCGTGGACCATGCTACCAACTCAAAACAAGTGCAAAAAGTTAGGCCCATTTAGCAAAAATTGCAATTTGAGGCATAGTTGACTTTTGGCAATTTTGCAAAAAAGGTAAACTTCACCAATGCATAACTTCCTCAATTTTGACTCTTTGAAGGTGTTCTTGGACTTTTTAGAAAGCTTTAGATGTCCTATAAGCATACCTTTTGGTCTCATCTCAATTGAGTCTTCCATGTTCATGTATGAAGCTTTTACAAAAAAGGTGTTTTTGTTGACTTTTCAAAATGACCTATAATGTCCAAATTCACAACTTCTCGTGAGTGCATATTTTGAACTTGGGAGATGAATATTAATTGTATAGAATTGCATACTATTCAAAATGAGCTTTGGATGTGTCATTTCTCAAAAAGTATGAGAAATTTATGCTTGGTCAAAGTTGAGTTGACTTTTCCTACAAAACCCTAATTTAGCAACTTTTGGTTCTTGATGAATTGTGAGCAATCCTTGATGAATAATGATCAACCCTTGATCAAATGATGAATGATACTTAAAAATGAGGATGTTGACCCAAAATCTTGAAGTTTGACTGTATGTGGGCCACAATTGACTTTTTCCCCTAACATAATCGATTTTCAGGCCTTTGAGCAATTGATTGAGCAAACTTCCTCTGCAAGGCTTGAAACTTGACATGGATGATCTTGAGAACATATTAGGACAATGGTGAGAATTTGGGATCCCTTGGACTCAAGTATCTTGACGCAACATGAAACCCTAATTTGAGGTAGACTGCCTTATGAGAGAGTTTGTCTGGTCAACCCTTGGACTTCCTTGAGGAACTTGAGGATCTTTCTTGAAATGTTTTGAGGAATATGGGAGGGAAAATTTTGGGGTACAACAACTTCCCCTGTTCAATCTTCTTAAACCTGAGGATGTAGATTGGCTTGCTTGCCTTTCGTGATTCGAAGGTGGATGATGATTGAACACTAGAGTGCCCAGAAATTTGCACTTGCATGAAGTGGTACTTGTCTTGTGATGTCGGGAATGGACTTACAGATGCCATTTGGAAATTGATGACGGAAGATGGGCTTAGAGATGCCATCCGGAGGAGTGTCGATCGTATAAGAGATTCCTTAGTGGGAGTCTGTATACCTGTTGTTGAGGAAGACTACACTAGGGAATACTGGTATCTGTCTTGAGAGAAATAGAATTTTAGGAGCTTCGGTCGTCCGTTATTCTACTGGGAAATCGTCTCTTGGTCGAAGAGGTGAAAAAGAACTACTATCTGGTCGTGATCCAGGCTTCATAGTGATAAGACCGACTACTATCTGGTCGTAATCCAGGCTTTACAGTGACTTACTGGAGAGATGAGATTAAACTTGCTATCTGGTCGTGATCCAGGCTTCGCAATTTCTCAATTCTTATCTGGTCGTAATCCAGGCTTCAGAAGGAATTAAGTTGTTATCCGGTCGGATCCGGGCTTCAACTTGAATTTAGGGCACACTAATATCCGGTCGACTCCGGGCTTCTTAGTATTTGTCCAGGTAAACTGCTATTTGGTCGAAATTCAAGCTTCGTAGTGTCTTGTGCTGTTATCTGGTCGTAATCCAGGCTTCAGTCCTTTTATCGTTATCTGGTCGTAATCCAGGCTTCACGATGTTTTTATACCATTATCTGGTCGAATCCAGGCTTCATGGTGTTCTGTACTACTATCTGGTCGTAATCCAGGCTTCACAATACCTTACTTCTTATCTGGTCGTAATCCAGGCTTCAGAAGAAATCAAGTGGTTATCCGGTCGCCTCCAGGCTTCCATTTGATTTTTGGGCCTACTAATATCCGGTCGAATCCGGGCTTCATAGTAATTGGCCGAGTAAACTGCTATTTGGTCGTAATCCAAGCTTCACAATGTCCCTCACTGTTATCTGGTCGTAATCCAGGCTTCAGTGTTTTTTACCGCTATCTGGTCGTAATCCAGGATTCGCGATGTCTCATACCATTATCTGGTCGAATCCAGGCTTCATGGTGTTCGGAGAAATTAAGATACTATCCGGTTGTAATCTGGGCTTCATAACTTGTATTAAAGATATACCACTATCTGGTCGTAATCCAGGCTTCGCGGTGTCTTTGGCTGCTACCTGGTCGTAATCCAGGCTTCACAGAAACTTGTATTGCTATCTGGTCGTAATGCAGGCTTCACAATAACTTGCTGAGTTGTTATCCAGTCGTAATCCGGGCTTCACAGCTTGTGTTTATGATATACCACTATCTGGTCGAATCCAGGCTTCATGGTGTCTCGGACTGCTATCTGGTCGTAATCCAGGCTTCACAGTAACTTGCTGAGCTATTATTCGGTCGTAATCCGGGCTTCACGGCTTGTTGGAGATTAAACTATTATCCGGTCGAATCCAGGCTTCATAGCTTAGAGATAAACCACTATCTGTTCGAATCCAGGCTTCACGGTGTTTGATACTGTTATCCGGTCGTTCTCCGGGCTTCACAATATGATGTAGAAATCAAGATACCATCCGGTCGGATCCGGGCTTCATAGCTTGAACTTTGTGAGAATTTGATTGTATCTTTCCTGAAAGGTAAAGGTTAGTTGTATGTAATGCATGATATGTATCAAGCAACGATGTTCTCAAAATAAATGAGATTGTGTTGTATGATGCTTATGCATATGTCATGATGTATGGATACACAATGTTTTTATGCTAATCTCTAGTTGGGGAAAATAAATCCCGGGCTGCTGCTGGAGAGTAAAAAGAGTTTCGCTCGCTGGGGATAACTACTGAAGATGATTGTGAGAATAATCCTGCTGGAGAATAAACTGTCAAGAAAAGATTATGTGGGGAAGAGATACTCTGCTAGAGGATCTGTTGATTTGGAGGAGCAACCTCGGCTGGGGATGAATTACCATTGCTGGCGATAACGAAACCTTTTGGGGATTGAGTTTCCGCTTGTGGAAGAAATAAACTCCACTGGGGAGAATCTTCTAGTGATGGTGATAGATAAACTCTGCTTAGGGAGAATCAATGTTTTTAGATACCTTTTGCTATGCGGTGAGTGAATGTACCTTTAATCGTATTCTCCAGCTAGGTCTATCCCTATACTTGGTGGACAGAGCAACTATAAGGTTTGGACATTTCTTGTTTGCCCCTGTTCCTGATATTACGAGTAATCGTCTTTTGTTTCGCATATAAATATTTATAAGCAGCAATTATTGTCAAATGCATATATCAATAATGAACCATTGGACGTTCTTGCAAAACAAAACAGAAAAAGAAAAACAATTTGAAATTTTTTTGTGAAAATGAATTGTATTGATTTTGAAGTTGGCCTGTAAATAGGCGTTTTTGTACAAGAGGCTAACGTCCTAGTAAGAGAACGCCGCCGAAGGATAGAATTTATACAATTTGTGTAAAACAAAGAAAAAAAGCTATATGAACAATCCCATTGGGTTCCAACTCTGCTATTGCCTTTCTATCTTCGAGAGTCTCATCACTTTGCTACTTGGTCGAAGGTAGGTCAGATTGATTGGTGTCGTCCGAGCTCGATACTGAAGTCTAGTTGCAAAATGATCCAATGAGACATAGTGTTACGCTTCAATCCCTAATTTTTGCCTGGACCGCCCTTTCGGGTTTTTAGTCCACCAGGATACCCTTTTTTGCCCAAGCCGCCTTTTCAGGTTTTCGACTTGCCGGGTGTACAAGTTTTTTCATTTTCATCCCTTACTTTTTCCCGAACCCTTTTGGTTCGCCGGGAAGCCCTTATTTTTTCCTAGGCCAGTCAACCTAACGGGTCTTTGATTATGCATAGTATTTTTTCACTATGTCTGCATTGACGGGGTGAGGAAGGTCGTCACCATCCATGGTGGTTAGAATCATAGCTCCTCCTGAGAAAATGTTCTTAACTACAAATGGCCCTTCATACATAGGGGTCCATTTGCCCCTGGGATCACCTTGCGGCAGTATGATGCGCTTGATCACCAGATCCCCAACTTGATATTCTTGTCGTCTGACTTTCTTGTTAAATGCCTTGGTCATTTGCTTTTGATACGTCTGACCATGACAAATAGCAGTAAGTCTCCTTTTGTCGATTAAGTTCAGCTGATCAAGCTGGGTCTGGATCCAATCGTCCTTGCTCAGACCCGCATCCTTCATAATCCGAAGAGAGGGTATCTGGACCTCGATGGGTAAGACTGCCTCCATACCATATACCAAAGAGTAGGGTGTTTCCCCTGTTGAAGTCCGTGCTGAGGTTCGATACCCATGAAGAGCAAATGGTAACATCTCATGCCAGTCTTTGTATGTCACCATCATCTTCTGCACAATCTTCTTGATATTCTTATTAGCCGCTTCAACAACCCCATTCATCTTCGACTAGTAAGGAGAAGAGTTGTGATGCTGTATCTTGAACTGCTCGTAGAGCTCGGTGATCATCGTATTGTTGAGATTTGTACCATTCTTCGTAATGATCCTCTATGGTACACCATATCAACAAATCAACTTGTGCCAAATAAACCAGGCCACCACATTCTTGGTCACTGTAGCAAAGGAAGCTGCCTCAATCCACTTTGTAAAGTAATCAATTGCTACCAAAATGAAACGATGCCCGTTGGACGCAGTAGGTTTGATCTCGCCAATCATATCGATGCCCCATATTGCAAAAGGCCAAGGAGCTGTCAAGACGTTCAGAGGAACTGGATGTATATGCACCTTATCAGCATAGACTTGGCACTTATGACAGGTCCGAGAATGCGGATAACAATCGGCTTCCATAGTAGACCAATAGTATCGCGCCCGTAGGATCTTCTTTGCCATTGTATGTCCACTGGAATGAGTTCCGAAAGTACCTTCATGTAACTCTACCATAATCCTTTATGCCTCGTTTTTGTCCACACATCGCAGTAAGGTTGAATCATGGTTACGCTTGTAAAGAATGCCATTGCTGATGAAGAACTTTGTAGTGAATCTCCTCAGAAACTTCTTATCATTAACAGATGCACCCTCGGGGTACTCTTGAGCCTCAAGATACTTCTTTACCTTGTGGAACCAGGGTGTTTCTGCTACCTCTTCAGTCTCAACATCACAGCAATGTGCGGGTTCGTCCAACCTCTCAATGGTATTATGGGGAGCTTCATTGTCCCACCTGACCTTGAACATAGAAGACATAGTAGCTAGCGCGTCCGCTAACTGATTCTCCTCTCTCGGGAAGTGCTCAAAGGTTATCTCCTCAAAGTGCGGGAGCAACGTCAGTACATACTCTTTGTAAGGAATAAGATTTGGGTGTTTCATATCCCACTTGCCTTTGATCTGACTGATCACGAGAGTGGAATATCCGAATACACTTAAGAACTTAATCCTTAGGTCAATGGCTGCTCGCAGGCCCATGATGCACGCTTCATACTCCGCCATATTGTTGGTGCAGTTAAAATATAATCGGGCAGTGAACGGAGTATGACAGCCTTCAGGAGATATGATCACAGCGCCAATGCCATTACCTAACGCGTTTGAAGCTCCATCAAAATACATAGACCATGGGGATCCCTCCTCAGGTCCTTCATCCGGTCCAGGTTTTTCACAGTTGGTCATCAACATGATGTTCTCATCCGGAAACTTGAAGTTCATAGACTGGTAATCATCGACGGCCTAATGTGCCAAATGATCTGCCAACACACTTCCCTTGATTGCTTTTTGGGTTGTGTATTGGATGTCATACTCAGTTAAGATCATCTGCCATCTTGCTATTCTTCCGGACAAGGCAGGATTTTCGAAGATATACTTGATTGGGTCCATCTTTGATATCAATAGGGTAGTGTGAGTCAGCATATACTGTCTCAGCCGACGAGCAGCCCATGCCAAAGCGCAACATGTTTTCTCGAGCAATGAGTATCGGGTCTCGCAGTCGGTAAACTTTTTGCTAAGGTAGTAGATAGCGTGCTCTTTTCAGCCATACACGTCATGCAGCCCCAACACACACCCCATCGAACTGTTGAGTACTGTCAAGTATAAGATCAAAGGTCTTCCTTTAACTGGAGGCATCAGAATAGGTGGCTCTTGGAGATATTCCTTGATCCTTTTGAAAGCGGCCTGACATTCATCATTCTATCTTACCACTTGATATTTTTTCAGCAGCTTGAAGATTGGTTCACAAGTGGCAGTCAGGTGCAAAATGAATCGGGCAATGTAGTTCAGACGTCCCAGAAAGCCTCTGACTTCTTTTTCTATTTGGGGAGATGGAATCTCCTGTATAGCCTTCACCTTTGCAGGATCCACTTGAATACCTTTATCACTAACGACGAAACCTAACAGCTTACCAGACCTTACCCCAAAGGTGCACTTGTTCGGGTTTAGCCTCATCTTGTACATCTTCAACCTGTCGAACAGTTTCTGGAGATGATCAAGATGTTCTTCTTCAGTCTGGGATCTTGTAATCATGTCATCAATGTATACCTCAATCTCATGGTGAATCATATCATGGAACAAAGAGACCACGGCGCGCTGATAAGTTGCCCCAGCAATCTTCAATCCGAACGGCATGACCTTGTAGCAAAAGGTTCCCCACTGCATAACGAACGTTTTCTTCTCCATGTCCTCGGGAGCCATCTTAATCTGATTGTAACCAGAAAAACCATCCATAAAGGAGAAGATCTTATGCTGCGTGGTGTTGTCGACCAGAACGTCGATGTGAGGGAGCGGGAAATCATCCTTGGGGCTTGCCCTATTCAGATCCCTATAGTCCATACACATTCGTACCTTACCATCTTTCTACGGCACTGGAACCTCGTTGGCGACCCACTGCGGGTAAGAAGTAACTGCTAGAAAACCAGCGTCAAACTGTTTCATGACCTCAACTTTGATTTTCTCGACATCTCTGGGCGCATACGGCGAACTTTATGCTTTAACGGAGGACAGTCTTCTTTAGTTGGCAAGCGGTGAACCACAATGTCGGTTTCCAACCCAGACATATCTTTGTAAGACCAAGCGAAGATCTTAACATAGTCACGTAGCATCTGAATCAACCGTTGCTTGACACTAAGCTCAAGATTTGCACCTATCTTGACCTCTTTCTTGTCCTCTTCTGTACCCAAATTCAATGATTCAACTGGCTCTTCATGGGGCTGTATGACCCTTTCTTCCTGTAGTAACAGTCTAGCAAGTTCCCCAGGCACTTCACAATCATCCTCACCTTCGTCTTCGGCTTGGTTGATCGGACTTTCGAAGTCATAACTAGAAGTAGCAGAGTTGTTATCAATGGGATCCCGAGTGAATGTGGATCTGCATTATGATATATGAGTGTGTGTAAGACAATAGCTGTTTTAATAAAGTGCAAGATAGAAAAGAAAAAAAAACAAGGAGCGCAAAATTTGTAATGCAAGAAAACGCCCAATGCTTTATTGATGATATATGAAAATGAAAAATAATAAGCCCTCACAAACAAAGCCAAGGTGCCTCGGGCAAGGCACCGGGCCATCAAGTTTCAAATTGTCTGTTACAAATCTCAAAAACAAAAGTCTATTACTGTGTAATAAAAGAAACAGGCACAAAGTCCTTTGTCGTCCAATTGTTCAATCCACCGTTGGTAGTCGGGTAAATCTAGCTATCAAACTCTGACTCTTCTTCATCGTCTTCAATTGCATTCACTCCCGGATTACTGATACGCATGGGAGGTCTTCCAATCCGCGCACGCCGAACAACCCTTTGAGCTTCTGCAGTAAAACCCAAACCAAACTTGTCAGTTTTGTGTGCGAAGTCAGGGAGTTGACCCCAATTTGCACACCTACCTTTTTCAATAACAGCCTTGGCATCCTTGAAGGAAGCCATCTTCATTGGAGGTTCTTCAACAGCAACTTCAGTCGACTCCAGAGTCTGGGGGACCTCTTCAAAGTTCTGACACGGGGTTTCAATGAACTCCCCATCCATCTCCATATACCGAAAAGAGTTAAGATGACTTACCATGTACTCCTCTTCTCCTCGTATTGTAACAATCTTCCCCTTCACTGGATATTTCAACATCTGATGGAGCGTAGAAGTCACTGCCCCAGCTTTATGAATCCATGGGCGACCCAGCAAACAAGAATAAGATGGTTGGATGTCCATCACATAGAACGTAGATGCAAAAGTTTGAGAGCCAACTTTAACAGGGACATCCACCTCCCAGTGCACCATCCTTTTGGACCCATCAAAGGCCCTAACCACAATATTACTTGGCTTCGGAACCAACCCTTCAAAGTCCAGCCGATCTAATGCTTTCTTGGGTAAAACATTCAATAAGGACCCAGTATCCACCAGTACATGGGCCAGAGTAGTGCCCCTGCACTCGATCGAGACATGCAGAGCATCATTGTGATTCCTTCGTTTGACAGTCAGATCTGCGTCGGAGAAACCCAACCCGTTGTCAGCGGTCAAACTAGCCACGCAGTCTTTGAATTGATCAACAGAAGTTTCATGTGGCACATGCGCAGTTCTAAGGAAAGCAATTAAAGCCTTTACATGGGCTTCCGAGCACAACAATAAAGATAACATGGTGATCTTCGACGGGGTTTGCCCCAGCTGCTCGACTATGTTGTAGTCACTCTTCTTGATAATCTTCAGAGTTTACTCTATCTCCTGTCTAGAGGTTTCTAAAACAATCTTCTTAGGCGCCTCCGTCCGGGCAGGCTCACCTGTTATCTCTTTGCCCCGAGTGTCAGATGGCTCAGCGACAGGGGTGATAATTGGGATATGAACTAGGGCAGTAGCTGATGTACTGACAAATGGAATGGCAACAGGCTTTTGAACAGTCGGAGGGGAAATCTCAGGAGAGAAGAGCCTTCCACTTCGGGTGACCTTGCTATCCCCGACAATATTGCTGACATCAGTATCAACTTCTTCAAGCTTTAAGTCTTGTTTGATCCCATGATAATACATATCGTCCCCATAGTGCCACGGGACAGCCTTATCCGAAGTGTATGGGATAGGACCAAGAATAGTAATGATCAATGGAGCAACTCTTAGAACAGATGTAATCCTAACAGGGTTTCTCGAGGAAGCCTTGGAAGGATTGGCGGAAATGGATATGATGGAAATATTTTCAACAGGAATCAACGGAACCAAAGTTTTCTCGAACAAGATTTCTTTGTTATCCATCAGGCATTGAGCACCTGATTTCAATAATGGCAACCAGTAGGCAGGATTGAACATAGGTGGCAACCTTCGCCACAGCCCGAACATAAACTGGCCGATAATAGGTTCTTCTTTACTGTCATCAAAGGAGTAGAAATGTCTTCCACAGAGGTCACAAATGAATCATCGTCCACAACATTTACTCTATGCTTGGGCATAGGAGCAGTCATGACGTTAGGCTTTTCCGGAGCGTCAAACTCAATCTATTTAGCTTCAATCAAATCTTGCACCTTATTCCTCAAGGACCAGCAGTTGTTTGTATCATGCCCTGGGCTATCGGAGTGATAGGCACAGCGGGCGTTCGGATTATACAACAGAGATGTGGTGCTGGGATTCTTCGGGGCTTCCCTCAGAGTTATCAGGTTGGTCTTTAACAGTTGTGGTAGAATTTGAGATAAGGTCATACTGAGCCGAGTGTACTGTCTTTGTGGTCTCTCTATTCTTTGCTGGTTGTTACGTTGTGGGGCAACAGTGGGTCTTGATATTACTATCGCATTAACCGCTTGGCGGTGTTCAGGTCGGTTTTGGCTCCTTGAGCTGTAAACTGCACTAGCTTCTTTTCTGAAAGGCTTCTTTTCTGTACTTGATGAAGCACCCTTCTGTATCTTGCCACTTTTGATACCAGCTTCTACCTTCTCCCCAGTCAAAATCAATTCAGTAAACCCTGATGATGAACTACCGATCAAATGATTAAAAAATGGACCAAACAAAGTCCCAAGAAACATATCCACCAACTCCCTATCAGACAGAGGGGGTTCGACTCTTCCATCCAGATCTCTCCACTTCTGAGCATAGTCCTTAAAGCCTTCACATGTACCCATAGACATACCCTGAAGCTGAGTACGCGTGGGAGCAAGGTCGATGTTATACTGGTACTGCTTGTAAAAAGCAGCAGCAAGGTCCTCCCAGTTGCGGACATTAGCTCCTTCCTATTGATAGAACAATTCAAGTTGAGTCCCTGACAAACTATCTTGAAAGAAATGGACCCACAGATTTCTATCAGCAGTATAGGGTTGGATTTTTCTGACGTACGAGCGGAGATGGAGCTTTGGACAAGATACTCCATCATACTTAGCAAAGACATGAGCTTTAAACTTATGAGGGATCACCACCCCAGATGCTAGTCCCAGATCTCTGAAGTCTAACCCAGGGATCTTCTGAATCTCCATTGCACTCAAACAGTCTTCGAGTTTCTTGTACCTATCCTCAGCAGGAGGATACTATTCTTCATCAAAATCAGTGTCATTATCAGAGACCACGGGACTGAGGCCCTTTTCCTCTTGATTCTCTCCTCCTTTAGATGAATGAGACAAATCAGCTTCCTGTCGCAACCTAATCCAAAATCTGTGACCCATATTCAGAAGAACCACCTTCTTCTTCTTCTTCTCCTTCAGGATGAGAGTCTTCAAATCCTGTTGTCCTTTGGCCAAGTTCAAGAACAACTCTTGGAATTGGGCATTCTGTGCTTGAAGAGCCTTGATGGCTTGATCGTTAGGTCTTTCAGAAGACATACTGTTGTACCCCAACATTTGCCCTCTCATTTTATCAAGATTTTCTTCACAAGACTCTTTGGACTCTAGACAGGATTAAGGTTTTCTCAGCTCAAGACATCTCCTTGCACTGTTGACCTGAAATTAGAGTTTGAGTTTGCACAAGGATTTTTGGACTTCCAATGCCTCATGTGACTTTCATACTTCATGTTGGACTTATAAGATTTCCCATACCAAGTTTCAAGCCTTGAATCACATTTTTGCCCAGTCAATTGGATAATTGACCTAAAAATCAGTTGTATAGAGGAAAAAGTCAACTGTGGCCAATTTACAATCAAACCTCATAATTTTTTATCCACATCAACATTATAGACTCATATGAACCATTTGATCAAGTTTGGACCATAACTCCTCAAGAAATTTGATCAGATCATTAAAAGGGCAAAATGGTCATTTTTAGGGTTTTGACTGCAGAAGGGCAATTTTTGATTTTTTAACCTAGCCAATGGCAAATTTGGTTCAAGCATGATTTCAAGGACTCAATGGCATCATCTTGATCTAATCACAAGGTTCAAAAGATCTCAAATGCATTAGATTGACAGATAAATTTTCCAGTCGACTAATCAAAAATCAATTGTACACTAAAAAGTCAAACTTTGACTTTTTGGTCAAAATCAAGTGTCAAGGGTCATTTTTTATCAAGATGTGTAAAAACATGAAACTTGTTCACCAAGAAACCTAATTTTGAAAATTAGGGTTTAAAATGGAAAATTTTCATAACTTAGAAATTTCTAAGTTATGAAAATTTCTTATTTTTTCCCAAAATTTCCCAACTTTTTCACCATGATGCAATTGGATTCAAAGAAAACTTCCAACATGAAAGTTGTAGTTCTCCAAAAAATCTACAACTTTTATTTACAAAGTTTTCCCAAAAGATGCTTGGATCTCAAGTTATGATTTTGTGAACAAGGGTCCATGAAACTTTTAACTTAGTGAAGTTTTGTCCTAGTTTAGGCAGGATTTTGACCTATCTTCATGGCAACTTTTCACATAGTTCCAAGTGGAATATCAAAATGAATTTCAAATATGGATTGTAGAGCATGTTACAATATTTCCAAAATGTCTAAGAACTCTCCAAGATCATTTATGGTTAGGGAGAATCGAAGATTTGAAAATGGCCATTTCTCACTTTTGTCCATGGCATTTTGCACATTGATACAAGTTGCAAATCAGTTGGGATCATGCTTGTACTTGTTTTACAGGTCTTAAACCTTTCCACACTCCTTAATTTAATGTAAATACATTGGACATTGGTCTTATTCTGAGCTATGGAGCATTACACAAAGAACTATTCCAAAAATGGCAAAAAGATAACATTGCTACTTTGATAAAGTTCACTTTATGCAATTTTGTTTTCCTTGAGCCTTGAACCCAATCTCTTGATGTAAACAAAGTCCATGTGTTGTACCCCAAAATTTGCCCTCCCATTTTCTCAACATTTTCTCATCACAAGGCCCTTGGAGCTCAGGATCCAGTTAGGGTTTCCTCTGCTCAAGACTTCTCCTAGCACTGTGGACCCAAATTAGGGTTTGTGTTTGCACAAAGATGTTTTAACCTAAAAGGCCTAAGATGACTTTAATGCTTCATATTGGACTCCCAAGTTTATCCATATCAAGTTTCAAGCCTTGATTCCAATCTTTGCCCAGTCAATTGGACAGTTGACCTAGAAATCAGTTGTATTGGGGAAAAAGTCAACTGTGGTCAATTGACAGTCAAACCTCATGATTTTTGACCCACATAAACATAATGAACTCATATGAATCATTTGATCAAGTTTGGATCACAATTCCACAAGAAATTTGATCAGATCACCAAAAGGGCAAAATGGTCATTTTTAGGGTTTTGACTGCACAAAGGCAATTTTTGACTGTTTAACCCAGCCAATGGCAAACCAAGCTCACCTATGAACTCAAGGACCCAATGACATTGTCTTGACATGTTCAACAAATTCAAAAGATCCCAATTGCACAAGGTTGACAGATGAATTTTCCAGTCAATTGATCAGTTTTTGACTGTATACTGAAAAGTTAAACTTTGACTTTTTGGTCAAAATCAAGTGTCAAGATTCATTTTTCATCAAAACATGCCAAATCATGAAACTTGTTCATCAAGAAATCAAAAATCACAAATTAGGGTTTGAAATGAAGATTTTTCATAACTTAGAATTTTTCTAAGTTATGAAAAACCCTAATTTTTTCCTAACTTTGTCCCACTTTCTCATCAAGATGCATTTGGATTCAAGGAAAAGTCAAAACATGAAAGTTGTAGCCCATTGAAAAATCTACAACTTTGAATCACAAAGTTTCCTCAAAAGAAGCTTGTAGCTCAAGTTACAATTCTTGGAACAAGGGTACCAAACCATTCTTAACTTAGAGAAATTTTGACCTATTTTAGGCAGGATTTTTGCCTAGCTTCATGGCAACTTTTCACATGCTTCCACTTGGAATTTCAATTTGCATTACAAAGATGGATTGTAGTACACATTCCAAGCTTTCCAAAATGTCCAAGAACTCATCAAACAACCTCATGGTTAGAGAGAATCGAATTTGGCAATATGGGAAAAACTCACTTTGTTCATGACCAAGTTACATGTCCATAACCTTGCATTTTTGAACTCAGCATGCCTTAAGCTAGATTACAGGTCCTTATCTCATTCACACTCAATAATTTAATGCAAACCCCTTGTGTTCAAGCCTTGCATTATGTGTTTAAGCATTACATGGAAGTTTAACCCTTAAATAGAAAAAGCAAATTATCCATTTTAGAAAAGATGAACTTTATGTCAAAGTTGCAAATCAAGAAGTACAAGGCCATATCTCTGGGCACAAGTTCAGAAGAAAAACACACTGATCAAGAGGAAAGGTTGCAACATAGATTGGGGGCCTGCATCAGTCTAGAACACCACTTGACATTTTGTTGCTTAAGTGTGAAGAAAACTTGCATAACATAACACAACTCTCATTTCTGCCAAGACCAACTGAAGCAAACTTTTTAAACACATTCTAAACATCCATCCTGACCTGAGACACAAGCCTATCACCTCCAATACCTCCCCATTCACAGAATCACCATGAAACTGTAAAAAACAGGGCATAAGCTGCAGTTGGACTTCTATAGTTCATTCCACTCGTGCATCTTGGCCAAAAACACTTCAAACACATCCCACATCATCCCTTGAAACTGTTCCAAGCCCTAAACACGACCTGTAACACCTCTAACCATCTTCACCATTTTCATATTTTCTGTTTTGCAGGTGGAGTGCTATAGCTCGATTCACTTGGTTTTAAAGCAAACTAAAGGTTGGAATATCATCCCTAACCTCCAAGAAAGCTGTACCAATACTCACTTTGCCTTGAAAGTGCCTCCATTGCCAGATACGATTCAAGCTGAACAGGTAAGTTCATGAACTCCTATCTCTCTATCCAGGCATTATTAGCTCTAAGTTTGTGAATGAAAAATGTCATGCTCATGTCCCTGAAGCTATACATATCTTTACTTTCCATTTATTTTGCCTGTGCTGTGAGAATTTGAGGTCTGAACATTGATAAAAAAGTTAGGTTAAGAATTAGGAATGGAGAAATTCTCTCTCATTTCTGAGAGTTGGGATGAGTTCTTTATATGTCCAAAATCATGGCTTGATGCTTAACATTTTTCATGTTGTAAGTTTGTGCTAAAAGTCCAGGAATCAGGAGTTGTGTTTGAAGCATCAAAGGTGCGCGTTTTTTCAAATGTGTTGTCTGAAGGTTGAAGACAAAGTCTTCTTGGGCTGGGCCTGAGTTGACTTCTTATTTGCACCTTATTTCTACTTCTGAACCCCCTTGGCCCATTTTGCTTATTTGAGACATTTTTTGACTTTTTCTTGTTATTTCTGACTTATTTATTTTTCCTCATAATATTAAAAATATAAAAAAATATTTTTCAAACCATTTTTGTATTTATTAGGCATTTATTTGTTTAAATTGATATTTGTACATAAATAATACATAAATACTATTATTTAAAAATATTGAAAAATAATACAAGCATATCTTATTTTCTGATTTTATTTTATCTTTTGAAAACATTTTATAAAAAATATACTTTTTTTTGTAAATATTAAATATTATTATTTTTGTACATATTTAATATATTTGGTAAATAATACAAATACTTATATATTTATTAGTATAT
Organism: Vicia faba; assembly: GCA_948472305.1. Taxonomy (NCBI): domain Eukaryota; kingdom Viridiplantae; phylum Streptophyta; class Magnoliopsida; order Fabales; family Fabaceae; genus Vicia; species Vicia faba. The sequence continues at coordinate 104,991 of CATIWC010000717.1, forward strand.
TTAGGATAAAAATACAAAATATATACATTTTTATTTTTATTAATATTTAATCTTAAAAATACCTTTTTGACAAATATACTTCTCTTTTATTTATTTTTTGTAAATAATTAATAAATATTGCATATATTATACAATAAATACTTTTATTTGTAAAAAATTAGGGTTTTGCCCTAAATGCATAAAAATCCCAAAAATTAATTAATTTTATTTTTGTTTATTTGATACATGATAAATACTTTTTACATACACATAAAAAACTTTCTTTTGCATTTTTTGCATATTTATTTTAGTTTTATTTTGAATATTGTGTAAATAAATACCTTGCTAAATTCCAACTTGATGTAATAGTTTAGGATTTAATTTCTTGCTAAAACATCCCCATTTGAACATTTGTACCCCCTTCCCATATATTGTGTTGTAATAATTTAGGAACTTTATTTTTCGCACTTTAAAGCTTTCTAATAATGCCATGCTAGAATTAGGGTTTGTATGCAAATCAATTAACCAAAAATAGTTTGACCTAAATTCAAGATAAACAAGCATGAAAATGGACAACACTAATCACACTTGCACCCCTAGGGTATTCCACTTGTTGCCTTCAATAAATGGGCCATATTGCATGTTAGGTCTCTTTGGGCAAAACAAAACAAATTCAAATGATCATAGTCCCTCGATGACGCTTTCGAAAGTTGCCTAAAAATGATCAAGTCCCTCAAAGGAAAAATTGCCCAAAGATACTTGGCACCATTGCAATCATGGTCTAAACGATGACCCACGCCCGTCCCGTTCACATCCTAACACAAGATTGTCCACCAAATACAATGGTGGAACAAAATTGTTAAAAGGGTTAAAACATAGCAAAGATCTTTGAGAACTTTAGGGTAGATAGCTCTTAAGTACTTGCCAACTTGCAAAACAAAACACTTGCCTATTTTTTAAACCACACATCACAACACACTTTCAAAAAACAACTTTCAAAAACATTGAAAACCTTTTCAAAAGACATACACCTTTGTATACATCCCAACATGGATCATTACAAAGGTTGCCACCACATTGGCCTCTTTTCAAAAACATTTTCAAAACCCACACACAAAGCACCATTTCAAACAATTGAAAATCAAGGCAAGTTGATCTAAGCAAGTAACTAAGAGCCCATGGATAACCATGGATAGAAAGGGTGCTAATACCTTCCCTTTCTATAATCTACTCCCCGAACCCAAGAAAACATCTCAAAGGTTTTTGCTGTGCTTTTTAACCTTTCCTTAGGATAAAATAAAAAGTCGGTGGCGACTCTTGCTCAACCGTAACATTTGCGAAAACAAACGCAAAACCCTAGTCAGTTCTCCCACCGTATAACAGAACTGGCGACTCTGCTGGGGACTTATTTTAAGTGGAGTAACCTTAGGGCTTAGATCACTCTCTTGCATGACTAATTGTTTGATTTGATTGCTTTATATCTTGGCTCTCTTGTTTGGGTTTACAATCCTACACTTGGATTTTGGGGAAACATTCATAGATAGCAATACGTTGTGGAAACTGTGCGGGGTATACCGACACGGTCGAAGCAATAGCTATATTAGTGCGACATATTTGTGAGTACCGGTAACCCTTAAGTTCAATCAAGGAGAGTACGGGGCCGCTGAGTGATGTCACTAAGCACTAATGACCTAGAACCTTACTTGACCATCTTGGCCTTTTATTAGGGGTAGTGAGATGACCGGCTTTGGTGCAGTCCGAAGTTGGTAGATACTCGATACTACACTCATTGAGAGTTATTTTCTTGGAATATTTTGGTCGCTAGTTAAGTGGCTAAACCAAAACAATGAACAATGAAAACAATCCAATGATATTGAGCTCCTTAGAACCCGGTTACTATTTATAGGATAGGTTTTTAAGCCAACTACACTCAAGAGGGTACTTACCTATGAAACCCCATGCAAGCCTGAAACTAGGGTTTGGTGTGATTTGCTTGTACATATGTTTGTGCATACATCATAAACATCATAAAGCATCATATGCATTCGCTAACCATTTCAAGGGTTTAGATCTTCATCTTTGTTCTTGTTTTGTAGGTCATGGAAATTCTTCGAAGAAAAACCATCCAGGTCAACCTTGTGAGGATCCCTCCTCAACTCAAGGAGCTCACATCAAGGATTCCGGAAAGCTCATCCTTCAGTGAAAGACATGGTAGACTGCTCAGCCTAGTCAACACCAACATTGAAGAGGACATGATGAAGGTGCTGTTCCAGTTCTTTGACCCTCTTCATCACTGTTTCACTTTTCCCGACTACCAGTTGGTTCCCACTTTGGAAGAATTTTCTCAACTCCTGAGAATCCCTATCCTTAATCAACTACCCTACAACGGTACGGAAAAGGAACCAAAGCCTGAAGATGTTGCTCAAGAACTACATCTACAGCCATCTGACATCAAAGGGCATTGGGAAACTAGAAGCGGCGTCAAAGGATTCTTAGCAAAATTCTTGTTTGAGAAGGCACAAGAATGTTGGAATTCATTGGACCTACAAGCCTTTGAAGAAATTGTGGCACTCCTTATCTATGGGTTGGTCTTGTTCCCAAATCTTGACCAGCTTGTAGGCCGTCAAAATCTTCTTGTCCAGAAATCCAGTACCAACATTGCATGGGGACATTCTTCACTCATTTTACACACGAACAATGAGAAAGAGGGGTGTTCTCATGTGCTGTACTCCTCTCCTTGTAAGGTGGTTTATTTCGCACCTTCCACAATCTGTCTTGAAGAATGACCAAGGCTCAAGGTGGTCCCAACGGTTGATGACTCTTACTCACTCTGATGTACACTGGTGTTCTCGGTCCAGAGAAAATGTCATCATCGTCGATCGTTGTGGAGAGTTTCCTAATGTTCCTTTACTTGGAATTAGAGGGGGAATTACCTACAACCCTTGTCTAGCTTTGAGGAAATTTGGATACGCACGGAGGGATGGCCCTCACGACATGTTAATTCCTGACCTAGTTTTTGAATTCGACAACGATGCGCAAGGACTTCGCCAAAGGTTCATCAGAGCTTGGAGGATGCCCAACAAGGTTGATAGCAAGACACTGGGGCACAAGAACTCCATCCCTCTTGAGCCTTATCTCAAGTGGGTACGAGCCCGAGCCCAGAGTCTAATGATGCCTTATCCTCATGTTCTCCCTGTGATTAAAGAGCCCGTCAAGGAAGGAGAGGTTCCCTACACTATCCTATATCCTGACATGCCTACATCGTGGGAGGAAATGCAGAAGAGTTGGATTCAGCTCAAGGAGGAACGAAACACTTTTGAAGCCAGCTTCTACGCCAGTGAGAAGAAGGTTCTAGAGCTTACCCGCCGACTCCATGAGGAAGAGACCCTTAACACCTACATCGCACCAAAGAGGATGCGCAACGTATTTTTACCTTGAGAAGTTTTGTAATATTTGGCCCATGGGGCATTTATGTACTGACAAATTTCTTCTTATTAATATGACGTGCGTTCTCTTTTGTTTGCAACAATTTTGAATATTCTAAACCCTTGAATGCATTGCATACATAAGCATACCATTCATCATGTGCATAAGCAGGTCTCACACCAGGTTTCCTTATTTGTCTGCTGTTTATTTCAGTAAGATGGATCTTGAGCAAACAGTCAAGGACTTGCAGGCTCAAAATGCACAATTTCAATAACTCCTGATGATCTTGGCTAAGGGTCAGGAGGATCTAAAGGCCCTACTGGGGAATAAAGACCCAGTGAAAAAGAAGAAAAAGAGACTCGGGGTGGCTACTTTAGGGAGAAGGTTTGAAGGAGAAGCCAGAAGAGTGATTGAATTTCCCCCTACTTCTGAGGAGGGAACCAGTAAAGGGAATGCGGCTGCAGTACCTTCCGAGTCCGATATGGAAGAAGAGGAGGCTGAAGAGGACGAAGACTACTCTGATCAACAATACCTTCCGGCTGATGACAAGTACAAAGGATTAGAAGACAGGTTGGCAGCTATGGAGCTGTAGAGAGTTCCGGGTTTGGATTTCGAAGACTTGGGTTTAGTTGCCGGAATTGTGATTCCCCCAAAGTTCAAAGTGCCAGTTTTTGTGAGGTATGACGGGTTGTCCTGTCCAAAAATGCATCTCAGGTCCTATGTAAGGAAGATCCAACCTTACACCGCGGACAAAAACCTTTGGATTCATTTCTTTCAGGATAGCCTTTCTGGGGCTCAACTTGAGTGGTTCTATCAGCTGGATGGAGCCAGTATCCGAAACTGGGAAGACTTGGCCACCGCTTTTTATAAACAATATCAGTACAATTCTGACCTTGCTCCCACGCGTACCCAACTTCAGGGTATGTCACTGGGAACAGGCGAAGGATTCAAAGAATATGCGCAAAAATGGAGAGACTTGGCTGGCAGGGTGCAACCGCCTTTGACTGACCGCGAACTGGTTGACATGTTCCTGGGGACCTTGTCTGGTCCATTCTTCAACCATCTGATTGGTAATTCTTCCGCGGGGTTCACAGATTTGATCTTAACAGGCGAGAGAATAGAAGCTGACATCAAGTCAGGGAAGATACAGAAGGGTGCCGCTGCAAGTGTTGAGAAGAAGCCTTTCAAGAAGGAAACGACTGTTGTGTATTCTCAGAGAAGAGCAGGGAAGACTGAGCGCCGGCCGACTGTGGGGGCTGTAATGATCCAAAACCCTTCAAATGAGCAGCCTCGCTATAACCAGTCCAGACCAAATCAGCAACGGGTGGAACGGCCACAACGGAAGTTCACCCGCATTAATATGACGCCAGCGCAAGTGCTTCCCCATCTGTTAAAGTTGAATCTCGCCACTATCAAGGAGGCACCAAAAAATGTGAATACGTCCTCTCCGCATTACCATCCTAATTCTAAATGCGCCTACCATTTTGACAGTGTCGGGCACGACACCAACGATTGTTGGGCACTCAAGCATAAAATTCAAGACCTGATAGAGGCGAAAGAGGTGGAGTTCGACGCTCCGGAGAAGCCGAACGTGATATCTGCTCCAATGCCGAAGCACGGTCGAAATGTCAATGCCATTGAAGAATATTTGTATGTTGTTAATGTCAATGATCTGATGACTCCGTTGTTAACCATCAAGTTGAATCTGTTAAAGGCCGGGATTTTCCCGGGATGCAAAGAAGATTGCTATTATTGTTACTCTCTGCCGTTTGACTGTCCGTTACTGAAGAAAGGCATCCAAGTCCTAATGGACAGTCGACAAATTCTGTTTGAAAAAGTTTATGCTATTCCAACCCATATTGAAGAAGTCTCAATTATAACCATTCACGCCAATCTTTCCAAGGCCGTCAGAAAGCCTGTTAAGATTACACCAGCTACGAAGTCTGCTCCTCTGAAGATAACAATGCCAGGGCTTGTCCCCTACATTTCTGAGAAGTCAATACCATGGAACTACGGCGGTGACGTCTACTACCATGGTATTAAACAAGTTGAAATAACGGAAGGAAGCTCGGATGAAGAAGAAGCCAGCGTTGGAAACATTGCGGGCACAAGCAAAATCACCCGAAGCGGGAGAATTTTTTCTCCAGAGATTACCCCTCCCAAAGAAATCTTTGGACCCTCATCTGCTGCCAAAGTTATTCCTGCACCAATAAAACTCTCCGCTAGAACCCCATTGATTGAAGATGTTGTTGTTCCTAGTATTGTCCCTCCTACCTCTGCTGATAAAGGTAAGGGAACCCAAGTTGAGCTTGTCAGGACGAGGGCTCAACCCTTGGTCATCCCGGAAACCTCCAAGAAAGAAATAGAAGAGATCTTGAAGATAATTAAAAAGAGTGATTACGACGTGGTGGAACAACTGGGGCAAACCCCCTCGAAGATCTCCATGTTAGCATTGCTACTTTGCTCAGAAGCGCACGCCAAGGCACTGATAAAATTCCTGAAGACAACCCATGTGCCCCAGGAAACCTCTGTCGACCAATTCCAAGACTGCGTATCCAGTCTTACTGCAGACAATGACTTAGGTTTCTCTGATGCCGACCTGACCCCAAAAGGGAGAAAGCACAACGACGCATTACATGTGTCAGTGGAATGCCAAGGGACTACTCTGGCCCATGTTCTGGTCGACACTGGTTCTTCTTTGAATGTGCTGCCCAAGAAGGCTCTCGACCGTTTAGACTGTGAAGGCTTGGAGTTAAGGCCAAGCAATATCATTGTAAGGGCTTTTGACGGGTCCAAGAGAATGGTGCATGGGGAAGTGGACATTCCCATTAAGGTTGGCACAGAAGTGTTCCCCTCGACTTTCTACGTGATGGACATCCGTCCGTCATACTCTTGCTTATTGGGGAGGCCATGGATACACAATGTCGGGGCAGTCACCTCTTCCTTACATCAAATGTTGAAGTACCCTGTCAAGGGGAAGATCATAACCGTCCATGGTGCAGAGGAATATATGATCAGCCACCTAAACTCATTTCGGTATGTAAAAGTAGAGGGTGAGTTCATTGAGACACCATTCCAGCATTTCGAAGAAGTCCCTCCTGAAATAACAGTAGCAAAATTGGTAGCTGAAGTACCAAAGCAGATGGACAGGATGACATCTCTAAAAGACGCGAAGGCCGCAATGAAGGAAGGGAAGAATTCAACATGGGGGCAGTTGTCGGACATCTCATATAAAGCAGACAAGTTTGGTCTAGGATTCACCGCTGCAGGACAGAAAGCTATGCGCCGTTCAAAGATTGAAAGAGCGCCAATCAAGATTTCTCCTTACGGAATCAACGCTTTGGAGGGTGAAGACGAAGAGGACAACATTGAAGAGTGGATCTACCCAACTATCAAAGGAGGACTATGCAACTGGGAGGCAAAGGACTTTGTCCCCATTACTTTTATTAATCAGTAATTTATCTGTCAAACATTTCCTGTGGTCTGTAATAATTACTTTTGAACAATCTGCGTACTACTTTTTTACCTCATGCCTTGCCCGGGGCATGTAGGTCCATTTGTAAGGGTTTTGATTATCTTCATATCCATTTGCCATGTTTAATGATTCATTGGACGTGTTTCATTTGATAAACTGCTGTGTTCATTTTCTTTCCTTTTGCATTTTTTGTTTAAGGATGGCTATCCCTTACACACACCCACACTCACAAATGCAGGTACCCATCCACTCTGGATTCCATGGGTGACTATTCTGCTATATCCTCCAATAACTCTGAAGATCTGGTCAATCAAGCCGAGTATGAAGATGACGAAGGTTGTGAAGTACCAGGGGAACTAGCCAAACTTCTACAGCAAGAGGAAAAGGCCATCTTACCTCACGAAGAGTTGTTGGAAACTGTCAACTTAGGAATTGAGGAAGAACGGAAGGAGGTACAAGTGGGTGCCAATCTGGAACCAAGTGTCAAGGAACGCCTGATACAGTTGTTAAATGAGTACGTTGAAATCTTTGCTTGGTCTTATGAAGACATGTCGGGTTTAGACACAGACATCGTGGTTCACCGTCTCCCCACAAGAGAGGATTGTCCACCGATCAAACAAAGAGTCCGCCGAATGAGGCCTGACATGTCTGAAAAGATCAAAGCAGAAGTGTTGAAGCAATTCGATGCTGGCTTTCTGGCTGTTACATCCTATCCTCAATGGGTTGCTAACATCGTGCCAGTACCTAAAAAAGATGGCAAAGTCAGGATGTGTGTGGACTACCGGGATTTGAATAGGGCCAGCCCCAAAGATGATTTTCCACTGCCACACATTGACATTTTGATCGACAATACAGCTCAGCATAAAGTGTTTTCCTTCATGGATGGATTCTCGGGCTACAATCAAATCAAAATGGCCCCCGAGGATATGGAGAAAATAACCTTTGTCACACAGTGGGGTACTTTCTGTTACAAGGTGATGCCGTTCGGACTGAAGAACGCAGGGGCAACTTATCAACGCGCCATGGTAGCTTTATTTCATGACATGATACATCATGAGATCGAAGTTTACGTAGACGATATGATAGCTCGGTCACAAACAGAGGAGGAGCACCTTGAACATCTAGAAAAGCTGTTTGCCATGTTGAAAGAATACAAACTCAGGCTAAATCCAAGTAAGTGTACTTTTGGAGTTAGGTCTGGTAAACTTCTAGGATTCATTGTAAGCAACAAAGGCATTGAAGTCGATCCAGCAAAAGTGAAAGCAATACAAGAGATGCCTGCTCCCCGTACTGAAAAGGAGGTTAGAGGGTTCTTGGGGCGCTTGAACTATATTGCCAGATTCATCTCTCATCTGACTTCTACCTGTGTGCCAATTTTCAAACTATTAAAGAAAGATCAGGTAGTCGAATGGAACGACGATTGCCAAACTGCTTTTGATAAAATCAAGGAGTATTTGCTAGAACCTCTTATTCTAATGCCACCCGTCGAAGGAAGACCATTGATCATGTATCTGACCGTCTTGGATAACTCAATGGGGTGTGTTTTGGGCCAGCATGACGAGTCTGGTCGAAAAGAGCATGCTATTTATTACCTTAGCAAAAAGTTTACCGACTGTGAGACTCGCTACTCACTGCTCGAGAAAACTTGCTACGCTTTAGTATGGGCTGCTCGCCGACTAAGGCAGTATATGTTGACTCATACTACCTTGTTGATTTCCAAAATGGATCCTATCAAGTATATCTTCGAGAAGCCTGCTTTATCTGGAAGAATAGCTAGATGGCAAATGATCCTAACTGAGTATGACATCCAGTACACCACTCAAAAAGCTATAAAAGGGAGTGTACTAGCTGACCATCTGGCTCATCAAGCTATCGAATATTATCAACCCATGAGATTTGACTTCCCAGACGAGGATATCATGAATTTGGATAACATTGAAGGTAACGGACCGTATGACGGACCCGAAAAAGGATCCCGATGGACCCTGTACTTCGATGGTGCTTCAAATGCACTTGGAAACGGTATCGGAGCAGTACTCATATCCCCGGAAGGTTGTCACACACCTTTCACGGCCCGACTTTGCTTCAGCTGCACAAACAACATGGCTGAATATGAAGCTTGCATCTTTGGTCTCAAGGCTGCTATAGACTTGGAGATCAAATCGTTGATCGTATTTGGGGACTCGGCTTTGGTTATCAGTCAAATCAAAGGAGAGTGGGATACCAAGCATCCTAATCTTATCCCATACAAAGAACATGTCTTGACATTGTTGCCTCATTTCGAGCAAATTACCTTCGAGCATTTCCCGCGAGAAGAGAATCAGCTAGCAGATGCTCTAGCTACAATGTCTTCCATGTTTAAACTCAACTGGGATAACGAGGCTCCCCAAATTACCATCGAGCGAATGGATGAACCCGCACATTGTCACGAGATTAATACCGAAGAAGTAGTGGAACAACCCTGGTTCCATGAAATCAAAAGGTATCTCCAGACTAGAGATTATCCCGAAGGAGCTTCCATAAATGACAAGAAGTTCTTAAGGAAATTTGCTGCCAAATTCTTCCTGAGCAACGACATCCTTTACAAACGAAGCCATGATTGTGTTTTACTCCGATGCGTAGACAAAGCCGAAGCAGAGTTAATCATGACCGAGATACACAGCGGCACATTTGGCACTCACTTGAGCGGGCATACAATGGCTAAGAAGATCCTAAGGGCAGGCTATTACTGGTCTACCATGGAAGCTGATTGCCATCAACATTCTCGTACTTGCCACAAATGTCAAGTCTATGCTGACAAGGTTCATATCCCTCTGGTTCCTCTCAACGTTCTGACTGCTCCTTGGCCATTTGCAATGTGGGGCATTGACATGATTGGAGAGATCAAACCCACGACATCCAACGGACATTGTTTCATCCTGGTCGCCATTGACTATTTCACCAAATGGGTTGAAGCAGCTTCCTTTGCCTCTGTTACTAAAAATGTGGTTGCCCGCTTCATCAAGCAAAACCTCATATGTCGGTATGGTGTTCCAGACAGGATCATCACAGACAACGGTACAAATCTGAATAACACGATGATCACCGCATTATGCGAACAGTTCAAGATTTATCATCACAATTCATCTCCCTATCGGCCGAAGATGAACGGTGCTGTTGAAGCTGCAAACAAAAACATTAAGAAGATCATTCAGAAAATGACAGTCACTTACAAAGACTGGCATGAAATGTTACCGTTCGCTCTACATGGATACCGTACGATGGCACGTACTTCAACTGGGGCAACCCCGTTTTCTTTGGTATATAGCATGGAAGTTGTCCTGCCTATGGAAGTTCATATTCCTTCTCTAAGGATTATGAAGGACGCATGTTTGAATGAAGATGATTGGATTCAGACCCGACTTGATCAACTCAATTTGATCGACGAGAAGCGACTCGCTGCTGTATGCCATGGTCAGACGTATCAAAAGCGGATGATCAAGGCCTTCAATAAGAAAGTCAGATGTCAAGTGTATCAAGTCGGAGATCTCGTAATCAAGCGGATTATCTTGCCGCAAAGTGATCCCAGGGGAAAATGGACTCCTACATACGAAGGACCATTTGTGATCAAGAGCATATTTTCTGGTGGTGCAATGATTCTGACCACCATGGACGACGATGATTCGCCACACCCTGCGAACACAGACATAGTCAAAAGATACTACGCATAAGATAACCCGACAAGTCGAAAACCCGAAAGGGCAGCTTGGGCAAAAATGGGCATCCCGGTGAACCGAAAACCCGAAAGGGCGGTTCAGGCAAAAATTAGGGATAAAAACAAAAAAAATCTGTACACCCGGCAAGTTGAAAACCCGAAAGGGCGGCTTGGGAAAAAAGGGGTTTCCCGGTGGATCGAAAACCCGAAAGGGAGATTCAGGCAAAAGTTAGGGAATTAAAGCGTATGACTATGTCTCGTCGGATCACTTTAAGGACAATCTCTTCATCAACCAGTTCCAAGTTTCTGATCAATCCAGCCATCGGCAGACGAAGCATTGAATGGACAGATATTCAGAGTTGTGAAGGCTGTAGCAGAATGGAATCCCATGGAATTATTTCACATAGCCATCTGTCTTTTGTATAAATTTTTCAATATTTATGACGACGTCCTCTTACTAGGATGATTGTCTCCTTTGTACAAATATACTCATAGAAAGTTAATACAAATACTTTTCCAGAAATTTGTGTCGTTTCCTTTTCTCTTTTCTTTTGCACTATTTGTTTTATTTGAGAAACGTCCAATGTTTTATTAAATAGGCATATGCATTTGAACATAATCATTTCCTTATGAATCAAGAAAGATGATTACTGATAGGTTGAAGGCGCGGTTGGGTATCTTGATACCCTTTCAAAGGAAATCCCGAGCAGATTTGAAATCCAAATTCCTCAGTCGGAACTTAATTCCCTAAACAGAGTCAGACTTCAAGATCCTCATCAGCAAAAGCTTTCTCAAAACTGATTTCCCTAGCCAGAGAATCCTCCAGAACTCACTTCCCCTCAGAGTTAAGTTTCAGTATCCCCAACGGAGCTAAAACTTCAAACTATCAATCCCCAGCGGAACCAGACTAGTGAACCTTCTCCCCACAGAGATACTTATCACTAGATCGAAGATTCTCAGTCTTACGTCCCCAGCATGAGTCTATCAAGTTCTGAACTCCCCAGTAGAAGTCATAAGAAATTCTCTTATCCTGCAAGTCACCAAGGAAATTCCAATTCCCCGTAGTGGTTCTAAGGCTCCTCAACGATTGAAGGTCTGGTATTCCCCAAGCAAATCTGAAGACTTTCATTTTTCAGTTCCTCGCTGAATATTCAGAGATTCCCCAGTGAAGATCTTCTCAGATAGGATTCCCCAGAAGATTGGTATACAACCCAAGCTCCTAATTCCCCAGCAACAGCCAAGGAATCATTCTTCCTGGCAGCAGTCAAGATGCTTTTATCTTCAGCCATCTAGGATTCATTTATCCTCCGCAAGACAGCTCTCCAGCTTACATGCACATTCATTTACATTCATATCATATAACATACATTGCATCATGCATCATGACATTGCATACAACTAACTCTTTGCCTTTTCAGGTAAGATCAGTCGACAGACAAAAATCATTATCTTCCGAGATTCTTTCTAGAAATGGTTCAGATGTGACCCAGACATGGCAACATTCTGATGCTTATTCCAGATTCATCCAGATGGAGTTTTACACGAGCTCATCATCAGGAAACCCTACACCGGTTCCTCCTCCATCTTCAAGACTTCTAAAAACAGTTCACGGGTTCTCCAATAATGGATGTTAACCTATCGCTTGTTCAGATTCTTCTTCAGACTTCTGAAAACAGTTTATGGATTCTTCCCAACAACGAATGTTAATCTATCGCTTATTCAGATGCAACTTTTGAAAACAGTTTACGGACGCTTCCCAACAACGGATGCTACTCTATTGCTTATTCAACTTCAAGACTTCTGAAAACAGTTCACGGTTTCTCCAATAACGGATGTTAACCTATCGCTTGTTCAGATTCTTCTTCAGACTTCTGAAAACAGTTTATGGATTCTTCCCAACAACGGATGTTAATCTATCGCTTGTTCAAATGCAACTTTTGAAAACAGTTTACGGACGGTTCCCAACAACGGATGCTGCTCTATTGTTTATTCAACTTCAAGACTTCTGAAAACAGTTCACGGTTTCTCCAGTAACGGATGTTAACCTATCGCTTGTTCAGATTCTTCTTCAGACTTCTGAAAACAGTTTATGGATTCTTCCCAACAACGGATGTTAATCTATCGCTTGTTCAGATGCAACTTTTGAAAACAGTTTACGGACGCTTCCCAACAACGGATGCTGCTCTATTTCTTATTCAACTTCAAGACTTCTGAAAACAGTTCACGGTTTCTCCAGTAACGGATGTTAACCTATCGCTTGTTCAGATTCTTCTTCAGAGTTCTGAAAACAGTTTATGGATTCTTCCCAACAACGGATGTTAATCTATCGCTTGTTCAGATGCAAATTTTGAAAACAGTTTACGAATGCTTCCCAACAACGGATGCTGCTCTATTGCTTATTCAACTTCAAGACTTCTGAAAACAGTTCACGGTTTCTCCAGTAACGGATGTTAACCTATCGCTTGTTCAGATTCTTCTTCAGACTTCTGAAAACAGTTTATGGATTCTTCCCAACAACGGATGTTAATCTATCACTTGTTCAGATGCAACTTTTGAAAACAGTTTACGGACGCTTCCCAACAACGGATGCTGCTCTATTGCTTATTCAACTTCAAGACTTCTGAAAACAGTTCACGGGTTCTCCAGTAACGGATGTTAACCTATCGCTTGTTCAGATTCTTCTTCTCAACTTCTGAAAACAGTTTACGGATGCCTCCAGATACGGATGTCAAGCTATTGCTTATTCAGACCCCCAGTTCAGAGATGGTCCAAAACATGGACACCTTTCTGATACTCATTCCAGATGGCATCCTTAAGCCCATACCCGAAAAGATTCTGTCACCCCTCCAGATGGCATCTTTAAGCCCATCTCCAAATGGCATCTCTAAGCCCATTCCCATATCCATTGCTTTGACGAGTGCAAATTTAAGGGCACTCTAGTGTCCAATCTCCTTTTACCCTCGTGTCGCGAAAGGCAAACTTGCCAATCTAACTCTTCGGATTCAAGAAGATTGAACAGGGGCAACTGTTGTACCCCAAAATTTGCCCTCCCATTTTCTCAACATTTTCTCATCACAAGGCCCTTAGAGCTCAGGATCCAGTTAGGGTTTCCTCTGCTCAAGACTTCTCCTAGCACTGTGGACCCAAATTAGGGTTTGTGTTTGCACAAAGATGTTTTAACCTAAAAGGCCTAAGATGACTTTCATGCTTCATATTGGACTCCCAAGTTTATCCATATCAAGTTTCAAGCCTTGATTCCAATCTTTGCCCAGTCAATTGGACAGTTGACCTAGAAATCAGTTGTATTGGGGAAAAAGTCAACTGTGGTCAATTGACAGTCAAACCTCATGATTTTTGACCCACATCAACATAATGAACTCATATGAATCATTTGATCAAGTTTGGATCACAATTCCACAAGAAATTTGATCAGATCACCAAAAGGGCAAAATGGTCATTTTTAGGGTTTTGACTGCACAAAGGCAATTTTTGACTGTTTAACCCAGCCAATGGCAAACCAAGCTCACCTATGAACTCAAGGACCCAATGACATTGTCTTGACATGTTCAACAAATTCAAAAGATCCCAATTGCACAAGGTTGACAGATGAATTTTCCAGTCAATTGATCAGTTTTTGACTGTATACTGAAAAGTCAAACTTTGAATTTTTGGTCAAAATCAAGTGTTAAGATTCATTTTTCATCAAAACATGCCAAATCATGAAACTTGTTCATCAAGAAATCAAAAATCACAAATTAGGGTTTGAAATGAAGATTTTTCATAACTTAGAATTTTTCTAAGTTATGAAAAACCCTAATTTTTTCCTAACTTTGTCCCACTTTCTCATCAAGATGCATTTGGATTCAAGGAAAAGTCAAAACATGAAAGTTGTAGCCCATTTCAAAATCTACAACTTTGATTCACAAAGTTTCATCAAAAGAAGCTTGTAGCTCAAGTTACAATTCTTGGAACAAGGGTACCAAACCATTCTTAACTTAGAGAAATTTTGACCTATTTTAGGCAGGATTTTTGCCTAGCTTCATGGCAACTTTTCACATGCTCCCACTTGGAATTTCAATTTGCATTACGCAAATGGATTGTAGTACACATTCCAAGCTTTCCAAAATGTCCAAGAACTCATCAAACAACCTCATGGTTAGAGAGAATCGAATTTGGCAATATGGGAAAAACTCACTTTGTTCATGACCAAGTTACATGTCCATAACCTTGCATTTTTGAACTCAGCATGCCTTAAGCTAGATTACAGGTCCTTATCTCATTCACACTCAATAATTTAATGCAAACCCCTTGTTCAAGCCTTGCATTATGTGTTTAAGCATTACATGGAAGTTTAACCCTTAAATAGAAAAAGCAAATTATCCATTTTAGAAAAGATGAACTTTATGTCAAAGTTGCAAATCAAGAAGTACAAGGCCATATCTTTGGGCACAAGTTCAGAAGCAAAACAAACTGATCAAGGGGAAAGGTTGCAGCATAGATTGGGGGCCTGCATCAGTCTAGAACACCACTTGACATTCTGTTGCTTAAGTGTGAAGAAAACTTGCATAACATAACACGACTCTCATTTCTGCCAAGACCAACTGAAGCAAACTTGTTAAACACATTCTAAACATCCATCCTGACCTGAGACACAAGCCTATCACCTCCAATACCTCCCCATTCATAGAATCACCATGAAACTGTAAAAAACAGGGCATAAGCTGCAGTTGGACTTCTATAGTTCATTCCACTCGTGCATCTTGGCCAAAAACACTTCAAACACATCCCACATCATCCCTTGAAACTGTTCCAAGCCCTAAACACGACCTGTAACACCTCTAACCATCTTCACCATTTTCACATTTTCTGTTTTGCAAGTGGAGTGCTATAGCTCGATTCACTTGGTTTTAAAGCAAACTAAAGGTTGGAATAGCATCCCTAACCTCCAAGCAAGCTGTACCAATACTCACTTTGCCTTGAAAGTGCCTCCATTGCCAGATACGATTCAAGCTGAACAGGTAAGTTCATGAACTCCTATCTCTCTATCCAGGCATTATTAGCTCTAAGTTTGTGAATGAAAAATGTCATGCTCATGTCCCTGAAGCTATACATATCTTTACTTTCCATTTATTTTGCCTGTGCTGTGAGAATTTGAGGTCTGAACATTGATAAAAAAGTTAGGTTAAGAATTAGGAATGGAGAAATTCTCTCTCATTTGTGAGAGTTGGGATGAGTTCTTTATATGTCCAGAATCGTGGCTTGATGCTTAACATTTTTCATGTTGTAAGTTTGTGCTAAAAGTCCAGGAATCAGGAGTTGTGTTTGAAGCATCAAAGGCGTGCGTTTTTTCAAATGTGTTGTCTGAAGGTTGAAGACAAAGACTTCTTGGGCTGGGCCTGAGTTGACTTCTTATTTGCACCCTATTTCTACTTCTGAACTCCCTTGGCCCATTTTGCTTATTTGAGACATTTTTTGACTTTTTCTTGTTATTTCTGACTTATTTATTTTTCCTCATAATATTAAAAATATAAAAAATATTTTTCAAACCATTTTTGTATTTATTAGGCATTTATTTGTTTAAATTGATATTTGTACATAAATAATACATAAATACTATTATTTAAAATATTGAAAAATAATACAAGCATATCTTATTTTCTGATTTCATTTTATTTTATCTTTTGAAAACATTTTATAAAAAATATACTTTTTTTGTAAATATTAAATATTATTATTTTTGTACATATTTAATATATTTGGTAAATAATACAAATACTTATATATTTATTAGTATATTTAGGATAAAAATACAAAATATATACATTTTTATTTTTATTAATATTTAATCTTAAAAATACCTTTTTGACAAATATACTTCTCTTTTATTTATTTTTTGTAAATAATTAATAAATATTGCATATATTATACAATAAATACTTTTATTTGTAAAAAATTAGGGTTTTGCCCTAAATGCATAAAAATCCCAAAAATTAATTAATTTTATTTTTGTTTATTTGATACATGATAAATACTTTTTACATACACATAAAAAACTTTCTTTTGCATTTTTTGCATATTTATTTTAGTTTTATTTTGAATATTGTGTAAATAAATACCTTGCTAAATTCCAACTTGATGTAATAGTTTAGGATTTAATTTCTTGCTAAAACATCCCCATTTGAACATTTGTACCCCCCCTTCCCATATATTGTGTTGTAATAATTTAGGAACTTTATTTTTCGCACTTTAAAGCTTTCTAATAATGCCATGCTAGAATTAGGGTTTGTATGCAAATCAATTAACCAAAAATAGTTTGACCTAAATTCAAGATAAACAAGCATGAAAATGGACAACACTAATCACACTTGCACCCCTAGGGTATTCCACTCGTTGCCTTCAATAAATGGGCCATATTGCATGTTAGGTCTCTTTGGGAAAAACGAAACAAATTCAAATGATCATAGTCCCTCGATGACGCTTTCGAAAGTTGCCTAAAAATGATCAAGTCCCTCAAAGGAAAAATTTCCCAAATATACTTGGCACCATTGCAATCATGGTCTAAACGATGACCCACGCCCGTCCCGTTCACATCCTAACACAAGATTGTCCACCAAATACAATGGTGGAACAAAATTGTTAAAAGGGTTAAAACATAGCAAAGATCTTTGAGAACTTTAGGGTAGATAGCTCTTAAGTACTTGCCAACTTGCAAAACAAAACACTTGCCTATTTTTTAAACCACACATCACAACACACTTTCAAAAAACAACTTTCAAAAACAACTTTCAAAAACATTGAAAACCTTTTCAAAAGACATACACCTTTGTATACATCCCAACATGGATCATTACAAAGGTTGCCACCACATTGGCCTCTTTTCAAAAACATTTTCAAAACCCACACACAAAGCACCATTTCAAACAATTGAAAATCAAGGCAAGTTGATCTAAGCAAGTAACTAAGAGCCCATGGATAACCATGGATAGAAAGGGTGCTAATACCTTCCCTTTCTATAATCTACTCCTCGAACCCAAGAAAACATCTCAAAGGTTTTTGCTGTGCTTTTTAACCTTTCCTTAGGATAAAATAAAAAGTTGGTGGCGACTCTTGCTCAACTGAAACATTTGCGAAAACAAACGCAAAACCCTAGTCAGTTCTCCCACAGTATAACACCATGAATATCAGGAAAAGGTCACCAACTCTCAGCAGGCCTCAAGCTAGCTTGTACAACCTTGGCTTTTGTCAACTCACCTTTTGCTTCAAAAACAAGAAACCTTGCAAAAGTGAACATATCTTGTGCATCTGTTAAAAACCAAATCTTGTGAACATTTCAAACGATCTCAGCATATTATACCAAGCCTAAAGCACGATTTTACAACCTCTCAAACACCCTTATACACAAAAAAACCCCATTTTCTTCCCAAACAGGGCAACCACTGCAGAACCTTGGCCAAATCCATATTCCCTCGTGCGTTTTACTTGGAATCATTTCAAACACATTCTAAACATCACACCTAAACTATCCAAGCCCTTACTTTGCAACTGTAACCTCGTTTGCACACTTCACCATTTTCATTTTGAAGCTTTGCAGGTTGAGTTCTACAAGGAGTTTCAGATCATTTCCAAGCAAGCTAAGCATTGGGAAAGGTCAAGGGAAAATTAAGCAAGCTCAAAAGTCCTCCAGGCCTCATTCAAAGTTGCTGCATTGCCATATTCGAACTTGACTGAAACAAGTAATTTTCAAACTTCTATCTCCTTATTTAGGCATCATTAGGCTTAGGTTTATGAAGCAAAAATGTAGTCCTTAATGTCCTTGAGCTGTACATATGAATAACTTGTATTTATATTAACTGAGCTAGGAGAATTTAGATGATGAACATGCTGAAATTTTTAGGTCAGAAATTGGGGGTGATAAAATTCTCTCTGGTCTTTGAGAGTTAGATCAAGTTTTTTATATCATTAGAATCGTGTGATGATGAGCTATAACTTTCATGTTGCAAGATTTCATTTTTAAGCACGTATGTAGGAGTTACAAGTTTGAACAAGGGCGCGCGCGTTTTCTGTTTCTGGAGGACAGGGACGAAGTGAGTTGGGCTGGGCCTGGCTTCTTCTGACTATTGACACCCCCTATTTACTTCCTGCACCCCCTTGGCCCATTTTCCTCATTTTTGTATATTTTCTCATTTCTTTTATATTTTCTGACTTTTATTATTTTTTCTAAATATTAAAAATCACCAAAAATATTTTCTTAATTTTTAAATTTTTATTTTATTATTTTTATTATTTTTTTGGGCATAAAAATAGTTTACTAATAATATATACTTTATTTTTCTTAAATAAATTGCAAATAATATTAAAATACTTACATATTTTATTTTATTATATTATACATATAAAATAATATTTTCTCACATATTTTTGTTTTTGTTAACATTTTTGTATATATATTTATTTATTTTCTTATACATAAAAAAGGATAAATAAATAATTAGAAAGCATTATTTTCTTAAAGCAAAAATTAGGGTTTCTACCCTTTCCAAAAATAATCATTTTCATTTTCTTATTTTTAGGACATAAATAAATTTATTTTACATACATTAAAATTAATACAAAAATATTCTTTGCATATTTATATTTAATTGTATATTTAAATATTTGCTTATTTATTTATTGTACATCAAATTCAATATGGTTGTAATAGTTTTAGGGTTTTTATTTTGTGCAAATATCCCCATATTCAAAACTTGTATCCCCCTCCCCATAATAATGTTGTAATAGTCTTAGATTTACTTTTACGCATTTTATTGTTCTATATGAATGATAGTAAGATTAGGGTTTCGTATGCAAAGACCAAAATCAAAACAAATAGCATGACTAAACACAAGACAAAAATACATGAAAAATGACAACACAAGGCAGACAAGCACCCCTAGGGTTTCATCTACTTTTTTGCCTTAAAATGGCCATGGTATGCATGCTAGGTATCTTGGCAAAACAAAATAAAAGATCATAGTCCCTCGATGACGCTATCTTGGTTGCCTAAACAAAAATGATCTAGTCCCTCAAAAACTTGCTAAAGATACCTGGCAACATTGCTATCATGGTCATACGATGACCCACGCCCGTCCCATTTAACATCCAAAGATAGGTTTGTTTACCAAATGCAATGGTAAAACAACAATGTCAAAGGAATAAAAATATGTAGGAAAGATCTTTGAGTAGGGTAGACAACTCCTAGTTACTTGATCAAACTTGCAAAACATCCTTGCTATTTTAAAAAAAAAACACAACACAACTTCAAAACAATTTCCAAACAACTTTCAAAACATTGAAACATTTTTCAAAAGACAAACACCTTTGTATACATTCAAACAAGAATCATTACAAAGGTTGCCTAAACAAAGGCCTCTTTTCAAAATACTTTCAAAACCACACACAAAAGCACCATTTCAAACAATTGAAAAGCAAAAGCAAGTGATCTAAAACAAGTAACTAAGAGCCCATGGAAAACCATGGATGAAAAGGGTGTTAGCACCTTCCCTTTTCATAATCTACCCCCCTGAACCCAAAAACAATCTCAAAGGTCTTTCCTGTGCTTTTTTACCTTTCCATTTGGATAAAATAAAAGTCGGTGGTGACTCTTTCTAAACCGAAACATTTGCGAACACAAATGCAAAACCTCAAGTCAGTTCTCTCACCGTATCACACATAATGTGCTGAAATAAACAGCGAAGAAGATGAGAAACCTGTAATGATACCTGTAATGAGGTGTATGATAATGGAATGTGTATGAAATGATTTCAAAGACTTTGGGAGATTTAAATTTTAAAACCAAGAAATAAACAAACTTTATTAGATTCAAACTTGTAAAATGTTTAACAATGCCTTTAAGGCGTTACAAAAGAAATAGACTGAGAATAAATCTAAACTAGAAACAAGCAAAATCAGAAATCCCATGGTCACTTTCCATTCGTGCTGACGTAGTCATTGATCGTCCTTTCGTTCTCAAGTTTCCTTGTGAGCTTCAGGATCTTCCTCTCTTGCTCATGATACTTCTCCCTATAGGTATCCCTTTCCTCTTTTAGCTGAATCCAAGATCTCTTCAATTCCCCAAGATCAGTAGGCATGTAGGGATAACAGAACATATAAGGAACCCCTTCTTCATTAGTATGCTCCACAATCACTGGTAACACAGCTTCATAAGGCTTACCAAGCTTCTGGGCTCGAGCTCGGACCCACTGGAGATATGGTTGCATAGGGAGAGAAGTCTTTGGTCCTAGCTCGTGGGGGTCAGACCTGTTCACCATGCCCCAGGCTCGTATAAACCTTCGACGATGGTCACCAACGTCCTCCTTATAGTCAAAGATAATTTCTGCAAGAAGTAGCTCATGAGGACCGTCTCTCTAAGCGCGACCAAACTGTCGTAAAGCCAAGTAAGGACTGTAGGTTATTCCCCCTCTAATTCCAAGCAACGGGACATTAGGGTATTCCCCACATCTATCAATGATAGCAACACCTTCCATATCCTTAGAACTCCAAAGAATGTATGTATGAGCAAGGGAAATTATCATGTAAGACCATCCTAACCCTTCCGCATTCTTTAACACAGACTTGGGGAGGTGCGAAATAAACCACCTCGCCAACAATGGCATGCAACACATGAGGGTCCTTCTTCTACCCGCCATACGAGTATAAAGGGCATGCAAGATATCACCCAAAAGAGTAGGCACTGGATTGCGAGACAAGAAGATCTTAACTGCATTCACATCTATGAAGGAATCTGGATTTGGAAAAAGAACCAACCCATAGATAAGGAGAGCCAAGATGTCTTCAAAATCCTGAAAGTCCAAACTGTCCCAGAATAAGGGCAAACCGTGGGAGTTGTGGGGATGAATTCTGGGCACTAGTGCGCTTGCTTTCGATTGGTACAGCTTCCTTGCAATCCCAGGAAGCGAATGAGAGGGCTAGGGAGTCCTGTAAACGCCTGGAAGTGCAAAATCAGTTTGTCACTTTCTTTGAATTTTTTCAAGTTTTGTTCTCTCCTTGTGAACCTCAAAAGCATCTGTTTTAGGTCTACAAATGTTCACTATATACCAAGTATTGGATTAGGGTTGAAATTATGCTCTCAATCTTTATCCATTATGGCTTTTGATCTTGATTTGATTCACTTGAAAATCTTTCCAAAATAGGCCAAAATCAATCTTTTTGTGCTCACCTATGCCTTGCACGAATTGATTCACTTGCTAGCTGGATATAGGACCTGAAATATGCACAAGATCTTGAAGTTTGAATGATTTGGATTTTTTTCATGATTTGTTTTGATTTAAATTGATTTAATTGCAATAAAAATCAAATCAAATAGAAAAATAAGATAAAGACAAATGGGAAGAGCTAGGGCTCTTGGACCATTCTACCAACTCAAAACAAGTGCAAAATGTTAGGCCCATTTAGCAAAAATTGCAATTTGAGGCATAGTTGACTTTTGGCAATTTTGCAAAAAAGGTCAACTTCACCAATGCATAAATTCCTCAATTTTGACTCTTTAAAGGTGTTCTTGGACTTTTTAGAAAGCTTGAGACGTCCTATAAGCAGCCCTTTTGGTCTCATCTCAATTGAGTCTTCCATGTTCATGTATGAAGCTTTGACAAAAAAGGTGTTTTTGTTGACTTTTCAAAATGACCTATAATGTCCAAATTCATAACTTCTTGTGAGTGCATATTTTGAACTTGGGAGCTGAGGATTAATTGTATAGAATTGCATCCTCTTCAAAATGAGCTTTGGATGGGTCATTTCTCATAAAGTATGACAAAGTTATGCTTGGTCAAAGTTGAGTTGACTTTTCCTGCAAAACCCTAATTTAGCAACTTTTGGTTCTTGATGAATTGTGAGCAATCCTTGATGAATCATGATCAAACCTTGATAAAATGATGAATGATACTTCAAAATTAGGATTTTGACCCAAAATCTTGAAGTTTGACTGTATGTGGGCCACAGTTGACTTTTGCCCTAGCATTGTCGATTTTTAGGCCTTTGAGCAATTGACTGAGCAAACTTCCTCTGCAAGGCTTGAAACTTGACATGGATGATCTTGAGAACATATTAGGACATTGGTGAGCATTTTGGATCCCTTGGACTCAAGTATCTTGATGCAACATGAAACCCTAATTTGAGGTAGACTACCTTCTGAGAGAGTTTGTCTAGTTAACCCATGGACTTCCTTGAGGAACTTGAGGATCTTTCTTGAAATGTTTTGAGGAATATGGGAGGGAAAATTTTGGGGTACAACAGCTGCCCCTGTTCAATCTTCTTAAACCTTAGGATGTAGATTGGCTTGCTTGCCTTTCGTGATCCGAAGGTCGAAGATGATTGAACACTAGAGTGCCCAGAAATTTGCACTCGCATGAAGTGGTACTTGTCTTGTGATGTCGGGAATGGGCTTACAGATTCCATTTGGAAATTGATGATGAAATATGGGCTTAAAGATGCCATCCGGAGGAGTGTCGATCGCATAAGAGATTCCTTAGCGAGAGTCTGTATACCTGTTGTTGAGGAAGACTGTGCTGGGGAATACTGGTCTCTGTCTTGAGAGAAATAGAATTTTAGGAGCTTCGGTCATCCGTTATTCTACTGGGAAATCGTCTCTTGGTCGAAGAGGTGAAAAAGAACTACTATCTGGTCAAGATCCAAGCTTCATAGTAATAAGACCGACTACTATCTGGTCATAATCCAGGCTTTACAATGACTTACTGGAGAGATGAGATTAAACTTGCTATTCGGTCGTGATCCAGGCTTCACAATTTCTCGATTCTTATCTGGTCGTAATCCAGGCTTCAGAAGGAATTAAGTTGTTATCCGGTCGTATCCGGGCTTCAACTTGAATTTAGGGCACACTAATATCCGGTCGACTCCGGGCTTCTTAGTATTTGTCCAGGTAAACTGCTATTTGGTCGAAATCCAAGCTTCACAGTGTCTTGTACTGTTATTTGGTCGTAATCCAGGCTTCAGTGCTTTTTTTGTCATCTGGTTGTAATCCAGGCTTCACAATGTTTTATACCATTATCTGGTCGAATCCAGGCTTCATGGTGTTCTATACTGCTATCTGGTCGTAATCCAGGTTCACAATACCTTACTTCTTATCTGGTCGTAATCCAGGCTTCAAAAGAAACCAAGTGGTTATCCGGTCGCTCCGGGCTTCCATTTGATTTTTGGGCCTACTAATATCCGATCGAATCTGGGCTTCATAGTAATTGGCCGAGTAAACTGCTATTTGGTTGTAATCCAAGCTTCACAGTGTCCCTCACTGTTATCTGGTCGTAATCCAGGCTTCAGTGTTTTTTACCGCTATCTGGTCGTAATCCAGGCTTCGCGATGTCTCATACCATTATCTGGTCGAATCTAGGCTTCACGGTGTTTGGAGAAATCAAGATACTATCCGGTTGTAATCTGGGCTTCATAACTTGTATTAAAGATATACCACTATCTGGTCGTAATCCAGGCTTCGCGGTGTCTTTGGCTGCTATCTGGTCGTAATCCAAGCTTCACAGAAACTTGTATTGTTATCTGGTCGTAATCCAGGCTTCACAATAACTTGTTGAGCGATTATCTGGTTGTAATCCGGGCTTCACGGCTTGTGTTTATGATATACCACTATCTGGTCGAATCCAGGCTTCATGGTGTCTCGAACTGCTATCTGGTCGTAATCCAGGCTTCACAGTAACTTGCTGAGTTGTTATCCGGTTGTAATCTGGGCTTCACGGCTTGCTGGGGATTAAACTATTATCCCATCGAATCCGGGCTTCATATCTTAGAGATAAACCATTATTTGGTCGAATCCAGGCTTCACAGTGTTTGATACTGTTATTCGGTCATTCTCCGGGCTTCACAATATGATGTAGAAATCAAGATACCATCCGGTCGGATCCGGGTTTCATAGCTTGAACTTTGTGAGAATTTGATTGTATCTTTCCTGAAAGGTAAAGGTTAGTTGTATGTAATGCATGATATGTATCAAGCAATGATGTTCTCAAAATAAATGAGACTGTTTTGTATGATGCTTATGCATATGTCATGATGTATGGATACGCAATGGTTTTATGATAATCTCTAGCTGGGGAAAATAAATCCTGGGCTGCTGCTGGAGAGTAAAAACAGTTTCGCTCGCTGGGGATAACTACCGAAGATGATTGTGAGAATAATCCCGCTGGAGAATAAACTGTCGAGAAAAGATTCTGTGGGGAAGAGATGCTCTGCTAGAGGATCTGTTGATTTGGAGGAGCAACCTCGGCTGGGGATGAATTATCGTTGTTGGCGATAACGAAACCTGTTGGGGATTGAGTTTTTGCTTGTGGAAGAAATAAACTCCACTGTGGATAATCTTCTAGTGCTGGTGATAGATAAACTCTGCTTGGGGAGAATCAATGTTTTTAGATACCTTTTGCTCTGCGGGGAGTGAATGTACCTTTAATCATATTCTCCAGCTAGGTTTATCCCTATACTTGGTGAACAGAGCAACTGTAAGGTTTGGACATTTCTTGATTGCCCCTATTCCTGATATTACGAGTAATCGTCTTTTGTTTCGCATATAAATATTTATAAGCAGCAATTATTGTCAAATGCATATATCAATAATGAACTATTGGATGTTCTTGCAAAACAAAACAGAAAAAGAAAAACAATTTGAAATTTCTTTGTGAAAATGAATTGTATTGATTTTGAAGTTGGCCTGTAAATATGCGTTTTTGTACAAGAGGCTGACGTCCTAGTAAGAGAACACCGTCGAAGGATAGAATTTATACAATTTGTGTAAAACAAAGAAAAACAGCTATGTGAACAATCCCATTGGGTTCCAACTCTGCTATTGCCTTTATATCTTCGAGAGTCTCATCACTTTGCTACTTGGTTGAAGGTAGGTCAGATTGATTGGTGCCGTCCGAGCTCGATAGTTGATACTAAAGTCTGGTTGCAAAATGATCCAATGAGACATAGTGTAACGCTTCAATCCCTAATTTTTTCCTGGTCACCGTCATCTTCTGCACAATCTTCTTGATATTCTTATTAGCCGCTTCAACAGTCCCATTCATCTTCGACCGGTAAGGAGAAGAGTTGTGATGCTGTATCTTGAACTGCTCGCAGAGCTCGGTGATCATCGTATTGTTGAGATTTGTACCATTGTCCGTAACGATCCTCTCTGGTACACCATATCGACAGATCAAATTATGCTGAATAAACTGGGCCACCACATTCTTGGTCACTGTAGCAAAGGAAGTTGCCTCAACCCACTTTGTAAAGTAATCAATTGCTACCAAAATGAAACAATGTATGTTGAACGCAGTAGGTCTGATCTCGCCAATCATATCGATGCCCCACATTGCAAAAGGCCAAGGAGCTGTCAAGACGTTCAGAGGAACTGGAGGTATATGCACCTTATCAACATAGACTTGGCACTTATGACAGGTCCGAGAATGCTGATAACAATCGGCTTCCATAGTAGACCAATAGTATCCCTCCCGTAGGATCTTCTTTGCCATTATATGTCCACTGGAATGAGTTCCGAAAGTACCTTCATGTAACTCTACCATAATCCTTTCTCCCTCGTTTTTGTCCACACATCGCAGTAAGGTTGAATCATGGTTACGCTTGTAAAGAATGCCATTGCTGATGAAGAACTTTGCAGCAAATCTCCTCAGAAACTTCTTATCATTAACAGTTGCACCCTCGGGGTACTCTTGAGCCTCAAGATACCGCTTTACCTCGTGGAACCAGGGTTTATCTGCTACCTCTTTAGTCTCAACATCACAACAATGTGCGGGTTCGTCCAACCTCTCAATGGTAATCTGGGGAGCTTCATTGTCCCACATGACCTTGAACATAGAAGACATAGTAGCTAGCGCGTCCACTAACTGATTCTCCTCTCTCGGGAAGTGCTCAAAGGTTATCTCCTCAAAGTGCGGGAGCAACGTCAGTACATACTCTTTGTAAGGAATAAGATTTGGGTGTTTCGTATCCCACTCGCCTTTGATATGACTAATCACGAGAGCGGAATCTCCTAATACACTTAAGAACTTAATCCTTAGGTCAATAGTTGTTGCAGGCCCATGATGCACGCTTCATACTCCGCCATATTGTTGGTGCAGTTAAAACATAATCGGGCGGTGAACAAAGTATGACAGTCTTCAGGAGATATGATCACAACGCTAATGCCATTACCTAACGCGTTTGAAGCTCCATCAAAATACATAGACCATGGGGATCCCTCCTCAGGTCCTTCATCCGGTCCAGGTTTTTCACAGTCGGTCACCAACATGATGTTCTTATCTGAAAACTCAAAGTTCATAGACTGGTAATCATCCACGGCCTGATGCGTCAAATGATCTACCAACACACTTCCCTTGATTGCTTTTTGGGTTGTGTATTGGATGTCATACTCAGTTAAGATCATCTGCCATCTTGCTATTCTTCCGGACAAGGTAGGCTTTTCGAAGATATACTTGATTGGGTCCATCTTTGATATCAACAGGGTAATGTGAGTCAACATATACTGTCTCAGCCGATGAGCAGCCCATGCCAAGGCACAACAAGTTTTCTCGAGCAACGAGTATCAGGTCTCGCAGTCGGTAAATTTTTTGCTAAGGTAGTAGATAGCATGCTCTTTTTGGCCAGACTCGTCATGCTGCCCCATCACACAACCCATCGAATTGTCGATTACTATCAAGTATAAGATCAAAGGTCTTCCTTCAATTGGAGGCATCAGAATAGGTGGCTCTTGGAGATATTCCTTGATCCTTTCGAAAGCGGCATGACATTCATCATTCCATCTTACCACTTGATCTTTTTTCAGCAGCTTGAAGATTGGTTCACAAGTGGCAATCAGGTGCGAAATGAATCGGACAATGTAGTTCAGACGTCCCAGAAAGCCTCTGACTTCTTTTTCTGTTCGGGGTGTTGGCATCTCCTGTATAGCCTTCACCTTTTCAGGATCCACTTGAACACCTTTATCACTAACGACAAAACCCAACAGATTACCAGACCTTACCCCGAAGGTGCACTTGTTCGGGTTTAGCCTCAGCTTATACATCTTCAACCTGTCGAACAGTTTCTGGAGATGATCAAGATGTTCTTCTTCAGTCTGGGATCTTGCAATCATGTCATCAACGTATACCTCAATCTCATGGTGAGTCATGTCATGGAACAAAGCGACCATGGCGCGCTGATATGTTGCCCCAACATTCTTCAATCCGAACGGCATGACCTTGTAGCAAAAGGTGCCCCACTGTGTAACGAACGTTGTCTTCTCCATGTCCTCGGGAGCCATCTTAATCTGATTGTAACCAGAAAAACCATCCATAAAGGAGAAGACCTTATGTTGTGCGGTGTTGTCGACCAGAACATCGATGTGAGGGAGCGGGAAATCATCCTTGGGGCTTGCCCTATTCAAATCCCTATAGTCCATACACATTCGTACTTTACCATCTTCCTTTAGCACTGGAACCACGTTGGCGACCCACTGCGGGTAAGAAGTAACTGCTAGAAAACCAGCGTCAAACTGTTTCATGACCTCAGCTTTGATTTTCTCAGACATCTCTGGGCGCATACGACGAACTTTCTGCTTTACCGGAGGACAGTCTTCTTTAGTTGGAAAGCGGTGAACCACAATGTTGGTATCCAACCCAGGCATATCTTCGTAAGACCAAGTGAAGATCTCAACATAGTCATGTAGCATCTGAATCAACCGTTGCTTGACACTAAGCTCCAGATTTGCACCTATCTTGACCTCTTTCTTGTCCTCTTCTGTACACAAATTCACTGATTCCACTGGCTCTTCATGGGGCTGTATGGCCCTTTCTTCCTGTAGTAACAGTCTAGAAAGTTCCCTAGGCACTTCACAATCATCCTCACCTTCGTCTTCGGCTTGGTTGATCGGACTTTCGAAGTCATAACTGGCAGTAGCAGAGTTGTTATCAATGGGATCCCGAGTGGATGTGGATCTGCATTATGATATGTGAGTGTGTGTAAGACAGTAGCTGTTTTAATAAAGTGAAAGATAGAAGAGAAAAAAAAACAAGGAGCACAAAATTTGTAATGCAAGAAAATGGCCAATGCTTTATTGATGATATATGAAAATGACAAATAATAAGCCCTCACAAACAAAGCCAAGGTGCCTCGGGCAAGGCACCGGGCCGTCCAGTTTCAAATTGTCTGTTACAAATCTCAAAAACAAAAGTCTATTACTGTGTAATAAAATAAATGGGTACAAAGTCCTTCGCCGTCCAATTGTTCAATCCACCGTTGGTAGTCGGGTAAATCCAGCTATCGAACTCTAACTCTTCTTCATCGTCTTCAATTGCATTCACTCCCGGATTTCTGATACGCAAGGGAGGTCTTCCAATCCGCGCACGCCGAACAGCCCTTTGAGCTTCTGCAGTAAAACCCAAACCAAACTTGTCAGTTTTGTGTGTGAAGTCAGGGAGTTGACCCCAATTTGCACACCCACCTTTTTCAAAAACAACCTTAGCATCCTTGAAGGAAGTCATCTTCATTGGAGGTTCTTCAACAGCAACTTCAGTCGACGCCAGAGTCTGGGGGACCTCTTCAAAGTTCTGACACGGGGTTTCAATGAACTCCCCATCCATCTCCATATACCGAAAAGAGTTAAGATTACTTACCATGTACTCCTCTTGTCCTTGTACTGTAACAATCTTCCCCTTCACTGGATATTTCAACATCTGATGGAGTGTAGAAGTCACTGCCCCAGCTTTATGAATCCATGGGTGACCCAGCAAACAAGAATAAGATGGTCGGATGTCCATCACATAGAACGTAGATGCAAAAGTTTAAGAGCCAACTTTAACAGGGACGTCCACCTCCCAGTGCACTATCCTTTTGGACCCATCAAAGGCCCTAACCACAATATTACTCGGCTTTGGAACTAACCCTTCACAGTCCAGCCGATCTAATGCTTTCTTGGGTAAAACATTCAATGAGGACCCAATATCCACCAGTACGTGGGCCAGAGTAGTGCCCCTGCACTCGATCGAGACATGCAGAGCATCATTGTGATTCCTTCCTTTGGCAGTCAGATCTGTGTCGGAGAAACCCAACTCGTTGTCAGTGGTCAAACTAGCCACACAGTCTTTAAATTGATCAGCAGAAGTTTTCTGCGGCACATGCGCAGTTTTAAGGAAAATAATTAAAGCCTTTGCATGGGCTTCCGAGCATAACAATAAAGATAACATGGAGATCTTCGACGGGGTTTGCCCCAGCTTCTCGACTACGTTGTAGTCACTCTTCTTGATAATCTTCAGAATTTCCTCTATCTCATGTCTAGATGTTTCTACAACAATCTTCTTAGGCGCCTTCGTCCGGGAAGGCTCACCTGTGATCTCTTTGCCCCGAGTGTCATATGGCTCGGCGATAGGGGTGATAATTGGGATATGAACTGGGGCAGTAGCTGATGTACTGACAGATGGAATGGCAACAGGATTTTGAACAGTCAGAGGGGAAATCTCAGGAGAGAAGAGCCTTCCACTTCGGGTGACCTTGCTAGCTCCGACAATATTGATGACATCAGTATCAACTTCTTCAACCTTCAAGTCTTGTTTGATCCCATGATAATACACATCGACCCCATAGTGCCACGGGACACCCTTATCCAAAGTGTATGGGATAGGACATGGAATAGTAATGATCAATGGAGCAACTCTTGGAACAGATGTAATCCTAACAGGATTTCTCGAGGAAGCCTTGGAAGGATTGGCGGAAATGGTTATGATGGAAATATCTTCAACGGGAATCAACGGAACCAAAGTTTTCTCGAACAAGATTTCTTTGTTATCCATCAGGCGTTGAACACCTGATTTCAATAAATGGAAACCAGTAGGCAGGATTTAACATAGGTGGCAACCTTCGCCACAGCCCAGAAATAAACCGGTCGATAATAGGTTCTTCTTTATTGTCATCAACAGAGTAGAAATGTCTTCCACAGAGGTCACAAATGAATCATCGTCCACAACATTTACTCCATGCTTGGGCATAGGAGCAGTCATGACATTAGGCTTTTCCGGAGCGTCAAACTCAATCTCTTTAGCTTTAATCAAATCTTGCACCTTATTCCTCAAGGCCCAGCAGTTGTTTGTATCATGCCCTGGGATATCGGAGTGATAGGCACAGTAGGATTTCAGATTATACAGCGGAGATATGGTGTTGGGATTCTTCGGGGCTTCCCTCAGAGTTGTCAGGTTGGTCTTTAACAGTTGTGGTAGAATTTGAGATAAGGTCATACTGAGCCGAGTGTACTGTCTTTTGCGTCTCTCTATTCTTTGCTGGTTGTTGTATTGTGGGGAAACAGTGGGTCTTGATATTACTACCGCATTAACCGCTTGGCGGCATTCAGGTCGGTTTTGGCTCCTCGAGCTGTAAACTGCACTAGCTTCTTTTCTGAAAGGCTTCTTTTCTGTACTTGATGAAGCACCCTTCTGTATCTTGCCACTTTTGATACCAACTTCTACCTTCTCCCCAAACAAAATCAATTCAGTAAACCCTGATGACAAACTATCGATTAAATGATTAAAAATGGACCAGACAAAGTCCCAAGAAACATATCCACCATCTCCCTATCAGACAGAGGGGGTTGGACTCTTCCAGCCAGATCTCTCCACTTCTGAGCATAGTCCTTAAAGCCTTCACATGTACCCATAGACCTACCCTGAAGCTGAGTATGCATGGGAGCAAGGTCGGCATTATACTGGTACTACTTGTAAAAAGCAGCAGCAAGGTCCTCCCAGTTGCGGACATTAGCTCCTTCCAATTGATAGAACCATTCAAGTTGAGTCCCTGACAGACTATCTTGAAAGAAATGGACCCACAGATTTCTATCAGCAGTATAGGGTTGGATTTTTCTGACGTATGAGCGGAGATGGAGCTTTGGACAAGATACTCCATCATACTTAGCAAAGACAGGAGCTTTAAACTTATGAGGGATCACCACCCCAAATGCTAATCCCAGATCTCCGAAGTCCAACCCAGGGATCTTCTGAATCTCCATTGCACTAAGACGGTCTTTGAGTTGCTTGTACCTATCCTCAGCAGGAGGATACTGTTCTTTATCAAAATCAGTGTCATTATCAGAGACCACAAGACTGGGGACCTTTTCCTCTTGATTCTCTCCTCCTTTAGATGAATGAGACAAATCAGCTTCCTGTCGCAACCTATTCCCAAATCTGTGACCCATATTCAGAAGAACCACCTTCTTCTTCTTTTCTTCTTCTTCTCCTTCAGGATGAGAGTCTTCAAATCCTGTTGTCCTTTGGCCAAGTTCAAGAACAACTCTTGGAATTGGGCATTTTGTGCTTGAAGAGCCTTGATGGCTTGATCGGTAGGTGTTTCAGAAGACATACTGTGCTGAAATAAACAGCGAAGAAGATGAGAAACCTGTAATGATACATGTAATGAGGTGCGTGATAATGGAATGTGTATGAAATGATTTCAAAGACTTTGGGAGATTTAAATTTGCAAACCAAGAAATAAACAAACTTTATTAGATTCAAACTTGTAAAATGTTCAACAATGCCTTTAAGGCGTTACAAAAGAAATAGACTGAGAATAAATCTAAACTAGAAACAAGCAAAATCAGAAATCCCATGGTCTCTTTCCATTCGTGATGACGTAGTCATTGATCATCCTTTCGTACTCAAGTTTCCTTGTGAGCTTCAGGATCATCCTCTCTTGCTCATGATACTTCTCCCTGTAGGCATCCCTTTCCTCTTTTAGCTGAATCCAAGATCTCTTCAATGCCCCAAGATCAGTAGGCATGTAGGGATAACGGACCGTATAAGGAAACCCTTCTTCATTAGTATTCTCCACAATCACTTAAAACACAGCTTCATAAGGCATCCCAAGCTTCTGGGCTCGAGCTCGGACCCACTGGAGATATGGTTGCATAGGGAGAGAAGTCTTTGGTCCTAGCTCGTGGGGGTCAGACCTGTTCACCATGCCCCAGGCTCGTATAAACCTTCGGCGATGCTCACCAACGTTCTCCTTATAGTCAAAGACAATGTCTGCAAGAAGTAGCTCATGAGGATCGTCTCTCTGAGCGCAACCAAACTGTCGTAAAGCCAATCAAGGACTGTAGGTTATTCCCCCTCTAATTCCAAGCAACGGGACGTTAGGGTATTCCCAACATCGACCAATGATAGCAACACCTTCCATATCCTTAGAACTCCAAAGAATGTATGTATGAGCAAGGCACATTATCCTGTAAGACCATCCTAACCCTTCCTCATTCTTCAACATAGACTTGGGGAGGTGCGAAATAAACCACCTCGCCAACAGCGGCATGCAACACATGAGGGTCCCTCTTCTACGTACCGTAAGAGTATAAAGGGCATGCAAGATATCACCCAAAAGAGTAGGCACTGGATTGTGAAACAAGAAGATCTTAACTGCATTCACATCTATGAAGGAATCTGGATTCGGAAAGAGAACCAACCCATAGATAAGGAGAACCAAGATGTCTTTAAAAGCCTGAAAGTCCAAACTTTCCCAGAATAGTTGAGCTTGATCCATCATAAACTTAGCCAAGAAACCTTTAACCCCGCTTCGTGTCTCCCAATTAGACACTACATCAGCTTTTTTCAAGTGTAGAGTTGAAGCAATGTCTCCTGGCTTATGAGTCTCTTCCGAACCTGTAAAGGGCATCTGCTCAAGGATGGATACACCCAACAAATGAGAAAACTCTTCTAAAGTAGGAACTATTTGATAATCCGGGAAAGTGAAGCAATGATGCACTGGATCGAAGAACTGGAAAAGCACACTCATCATTTGCTCATCAAACTGGGAGGTAACCAAACTAAGAAGCTGACCATGTCTTCTAATGAAAGAAGAAGTATCAGAAACTCTCGAGGCCAAATCTTTGAGTTGCGCAGGCATTTGCAGAAAGTTGACTCGGATGGTGTGTCTGCGCATGGAAGTCATAATCTGCAAAACAGAACAAAGATAAATCCCCTCGGTCTTTGAAATGGTTAGTCTAATGAAGTATGCATGCTATGTTATGATGCATGATGTCATGATAAAACACACAACATGTATCACAGATAGCAGACATGGTAAAGGCAAACAAGTCACACAATAGCCCTTAAGTTTTAGGCTTGCATGGGGTTTATGTATTACCCTCTTGAAGTTCAGTTGGTTTCAACCTGTCCTAATAATAGTAATTGGATTCTAGAGGTTCTCAATATCACTTACCATCCTCCATCGGTCATGGTTTCATCTCACGCAATCTTTTCTTGCGGCCAGAACTATCTCGAGAGTATGGTCTCAATGAGTGTAGCATCGAGTATCAACCAGTTCCCAGCTTTACACCGAGACCGGCTATCTCACTACTTCCTATGGCCAAGTTGGTCAATTATAGGTTCTAAGGTCAGTTGATACTTAACGACCCATATATCAGCCCCGTATTCTCCTCGTTTCTCCATAAGGGATACAGGTACCAACCAATATGCCACATCAACGTAGCTACTGCTTCAACCGTATCGGTCTATGCCGTACAGTTCCCTCACAGTTTATTGCTACTTACCTAAAAGGTGTCCCCAGATCCAGGTTAGGATCTATAGTAACTCTCGATACAAAGCCCTCAAAGGTAAAGCAATCAAATCAAACAATAGAAGCAAATATGATGAACTAATCCTAAGGTATACCCCACTTATTTATGTTCCCCAGAAGAGTCGCCAGTTCTGTGATACGGTGGCCAGAACCAGACTGTTTTGAAATGCTGGTTTGCGTTTTGCGTATGTGTTTGCAAAATGTCGCGGTAAGCAAGAGTCGCCACCGACTTTTATTTTATCCAACAGGAAAGGAAAAAAGCACAGAAAAATTCCTTTTTTCGAGATTTTGAGTACGGGGGGTAGATTATAGAAAGGGAAGGTATTAGCACCCTTTCTATCCGTAGTTTTCTATGGGCTCTTAGGTACTTGCTCATCATTTTCAAAATCGCTTGTGTGTGTTTGATTTGAAATTTTTTTTGTTTTACTTTGATTTAACCCTTGCATCTGTCTTCAAGAGTGTTACGAAGTTGTTTAGAAAACTTTGTTTGAAAAGAGTGTAAGTGTGAAAAAAGTTTGTTTTGTTTGAGCAAGTACTTAAGAACTAATCTACCTACTCGAAAAAGAGAATGTTTCTATTCTTGTTTCCTTTAGACAATGTTATCCCACTATTAGTGAGTATGTAGCACCGTCGTTGGAGTTTTAAGGGTCAATTTGAAAGGGACGTACGATCACTAAAGCAATGTTAGGACGTCTTAGTAATAACCCTAATGTCTTAAGATCAATATTCGAGGCAACAATATCCGAGGCAACCTTTCCGAGGCAACTTTTCCGAGCGGGACTTTGATCTTTGTTTAGACAAGAGAGAAACCACTAAAGCATCCTATACTTAATGACTGTTTACCGAAGGCAACCGAAGTGGGAGTATACCCTAGGAGTGCGCATGTGCGAGTGATTCAATTTCAAGTTATTATCTTTGCACATTTAGGGTTTGCTAACTATTTTAAAGTTAATCATACATTCTTGATTAACTCCACTGGGGATGCACTTGCGCGTGCTGGTCAAATGGCGACCCTGAATTTCTAAATCCACTTAGGGAATCAGGCCCGAAGTTGTTTGTAGCAGATGAAGGCAGCTTCATGTGCTGGCCGGGTCAGGGTGACCGTTATGATGCTTTTAGCTGATTGTAGTGGTCTCGTGCAACATAATTAGCTTGAGCAACTTTGCAAGTACAAATGAGGAATGCCCCTGTCTGGATGATCTCTGAGAAGCTTTATGTTGAATAGAAGACCAGAAGATTCGTGCCACAATACGATATGAGGTGGCCTGCCCCAATGTCTTGAGCCACGAAATAAATTGCTCTTGATTACAACTTTCTTTGAGAGATTTGTCGAATCTCGATGTAACCTCCCCAGGTTGAATGAATTCTGAGTAGATCTCTCAACGTGATAGCCTATGATTGATCGAGCTTTAAGAGATTTATCGACGTGATAGCCTCTGATTGACAGCTTTGAGGGAATGCCCCAGATTTGGCTGAGCTTGGAGAGATCGATTCTTGACTTACTTGCCCCAGATTAGCAGACTCTGCTAACTTCATCCCTGAATGGTACTCAGATTGTGAAGTACCAAGATGATTTCTCTCGACAGAATCTCTGGTTAACATGCCCCTGGATAAGTCCTTTCTCTTGTGGCAGCTGACTCTTGCTTCAACAGGGTATTCAAGCCTCTCTTCTCTGACAAGATTGAGCTCTTCACCGAGTGTTCATTATGCAAACTTACTTGGTGTCAATCAGTTATTTTGTATGCAGAAGAATGTTTATTATGAGAATGATAATTCTAATGCAACACATATGTAAGTCTTGAAGTTTAAAAAAACTTTGAATGAAATGACGTCACAACTCTATTGTGAACGAGTCACTAGCTAGAGAGAAACATTTGCAAATTCCTTTTTTATGAAATATAATGCAAGCGTATGATGCCAACATAGATATTCAAACACACCTCTTAGGAGTCAGTTAAGCGCTATCTCGTTGTAGTACGCTTTCGAATTGACCCATGCTTCAGTTAGGGCTTTGAAAGGGTTGTAACGTGGCCTGGTTCACGGTTTTAGATAAAAGGATTTAAGGCTCAAAATTATTTGGTGCCCACCCATTCTCCATGATTTCCTCCATTCCTATGTTCAGTTGACCTGGTACAAGCATTCAACTCTCTCGAAGAGTTTGTGATGGTTGCGGAACCACTGAGGCCTCTTAGACAGAACAGCCATAAACTTCTGATTTTGGTGTCTGATCAGGCGACTTTGTTCTTTGATGAGGATTTTCGTTGGTAATCCTTTTCTCGCCTTTTAGGCTTTATTCAATTTCTTTCTTGCTTTCCCTAATTTTTGCCTGGACAAATTATTTTGAATTTCGATTTGGAAGTCCAACGGGATGCCCTAATTTTTGCCTAAGCGACTTGTTTTCAAGTTTTGACTTAGCGGGGATTTCTGTTTCTTTCTTATTCGTATTTTTCATTTTGAACAAGTCGTTGATCTTTGCGTTGTTTTTGATTTGTCGGAAGTGATCGTGACTGCCTGAGTCTCTAGTAGATGATGGATAACCATTATTATATCGTCATTTGTTGACCTTTTAACGTGCGAGGGATACTCATTGGGGCATCGTTGGTTGATGCACGTTGCTGATAGACGAAGGTTAACCATTATGGTTTTGACTTCCCTCAACCTTTTTATGGATAACCATTGTTGTATCCTTGGATGCACACTCTTGATGAGTTCTGAATGCTTGATCAGATTAGCTGAACACTACCTGCCCCAGGGTTGAAATGAGGGTTTTTTATGAATAGAAAGAAAACTCCTACTTCGAAGGCTCAGAGGGGTTAACGAGGGTCTATCTTCCTTATATCTCCGGTGTTTAGGGATTTGAAAAAAGGCATGTACATCGTCAGCAGGGTCTTACTCAAAAGCGTACCAACCAGAGATTTTTCGTTTTAGGTTGTCATCATCCTCCTTTGAATCTTTACCTAAGCATAAGGCTAGGAAATTTGGCACCAATATGCAAGTAAAACATTTAAAGAGTGATAACGAATGGATGAGTAAAAATGAAAGGAACACTTCAAGACAAGCATACTTATTGCATTAAGATTTTCATTCAAAAATAGACAAACTTCTATATACAAGCAATGTTTAAACAAACAAGCAAGGATACAAATGAAAATGCGGTAAAGCAGCCAATGATTTCCCCTGTTGAGGAGACTTGACTACGTATAGACTTGCTGATTCTGACGACTTTCTGTAGTCTTGATGCTCGAGTGTGCGAGAGAATTCCCCTTCAGATCTGATGTGAACACAGTAGTCTCTGGATTGAGCCTGTCTTGGACTTGGTCTCTGGATGACATACCATCTTCAATCGATTGGCCAGGTGCCCCAGTATAATATGCATCACCAAGCATATCATGTCTTAAAGAAATAATAGACATCATCATCAGAGTTTCCATGACCTGTATTATCTGAGTATTTAATCCATTATCTTCCTGCTTGAAGAAATTTCTGACTACGAGCCAAATCTTGCATGTACCACTCGGAGTTATTCCATAACTGATCTCTGAGCATGTGCGGTGAGAAATCAGGTTGAACCTTTGAAGAGAACCCCAGGTCTGAATAAGAATCCCCAATCTTCGGGTACCTGTCATGAATGCATGAATATGCATGGGGTGTATGAATGAATGCCATGTCATGTTCTATCATTTCCAAGGAATTTGCGTGCTTTGATTTTGATTTTGTGCAAGTAAGGGATGGAAAAGTTTAGCACAATACTTGCAAATGTGATTCCTTGGAAATAATAGAACATGTATGTTAAGCATGTGGTTAGCCATGTTATGTATGCAAAGGCATGAGATCAAAGAGGATCAAGGTTCCATCATTTCTGAATATGATTGTTGCACTGTTATGAACCATATGAGTATCATTAGATCAAAGGTCCGACATAGCTTCTGCACATATAAGCACCAAGTACCATGTGGATCTCTCATTGTACGGGGTTAAGGCTTCTGGAACATCGGATACTGTTGCACCCCAAAATTTGCCTTCCCATTTCTCAATCATTTCTCATCACAAAGCCCTTGGAGCTCAAGATCCAGTTAGGGTTTCTTCTGCTCGAGACTTCTCCTTGCACTGTTGACCCAAATTAGGGTTTGTGTTTGCATAAAGATGTTTTGACCTAAAATGCCTAAGATGACTTTCTTGCTTCATATTGGACTCCCAAGTTTATCCATACCAAGTTTCAAGTCTTGATTCCAAGTTTTGCCCAGTCAATTGGACAGCTGACCTAGAAATCAATTGTATTGGGGAAAAAGTCAACTGTGGCCAATTGACAGTCAAATCTCATGAAAATTGACCCACATCAACATCATGAACTCACATGGACCATTTGACCAAATTTGGATCACAATTCCACAAGAAATTTGATCAGATCACCAAAAGGGCAAAATGGTCATTTTTAGGGTTTTGACTGTACAAAGGCAATTTCTGACTGTTTGACCTAGCTAATGGCAAACCAAGCTCACATATGGATTCAAGGACCCCATGGAATTGTCTTGACATGCTCAACAAGTTCAAAAGATCCCAAGTACACAAGATTGACAGTTGAATTTCCCAGTCAATTGATTAATTTTGACTGTATACTGAAAAGTCAAACTTTGACTTTTTGGTCAAAATCAAGAGTCAAGGTTCATTTTTCATCAAAACATGCCAAATCATGAAACTTGTTCATCAAGAAATCAAAAATTGCAAATTAGGGTTTGAAATGAGAATTTTTCATAACTTAGAATTTTTCTAAGTTATGAAAAACCCTAATTTTTTCCCAACTTTGCCCCACTTTCTCACCAAGATTCATTTGGATTCAAGCAAAGGTCAAAACATGAAAGTTGTAGCTTGTTGCAAAATCTAAAACTTTGATTCACAAAGTTTTCCCAAAAGAGGCTTGTATCTCAAGTTACAATTTTTGGAATAAGGGTACTAAACCATTCTTAACTTAGTGAAAATTTGACCTATTTTGGCAAGGTTTTCTACCTAACTTCAAGACCATTTTCCATATACTTCCACTGTGAATTTCAATTTGCATTTCAAAGATGGATTGTAGTACACATTCCAAGCTTTCCAAAATGTCCAAGAACTCATCAAACAACCTTATAACTTGAGAGATTCGAATTTTGCAATATGGCAAAAACTCACTTTTGAATTGGCCAATTTCCATGTTCATAACTTGTGCAAATTTCTCAAACCAGCATGCCACTTGATTACAGGCCCTTAAACCATCCAACACTCAATAATTTAATGCATGTTCATTGTGCTAAGGCCTTGTTGCATGAGTTTAAGCATTACATGTTGGATTAGGCCATAAATGGAAAAAGTGAAATAGTCATTTTTGCAAAAGCAAACTTTATGTCATAATGCAAATCCAAGAAGTACAGATCAAATCTAATTGGCACAGGATTATGAACAGAACACACTGATCAAGGAGAGGCTTTGCAGCATGTTTAGGGGTCCTCTATCAGCCTAGAAACTCAAGTGGCCTTGGCTTGCTTAAGTGTTAAGAAACTTAGCATAACACAACATAACTTTGATCTCAGAAAAGACAAGCCTAAGCAAACATTTTATACACCTTCTAATCACCCAACCCAAGCTAGAACACGAGCAAACAAGGTCCCAAACACTCCCATTCCCAGAATCACTCTCAAACTGCAAAAACAGGACAGGGTCTGCAGATTGAATCCCACAACTCATTCCTTTCATGCTTTCTTGCTCAAAGCTCATCAAACACATTCCCTATCATCAATACAAACTATCCAAAACATAAAACAAGACCTGTAACTCCTCTAACCAGTTCCACCATTTTCACTTTCTTGTTTTGCAGTTGAAGGTCCATAGCTCGATTCAAGGTGTTTCAAAGCAAAGTAAGCATTGGAATAGCATCACCACACTTCAAGCAAGTTGTACAGATCATCATCTTGCCCTGAAAGCTCCCCCATTGCCAGATAGAACTTCAACTGAACAGGTATCTTCTTGAACTTCTAACTCTTAGTATAGGCATTGTTAGCTCTAGGTTTGTGAATAAGAAGTGTTCTACTCATGCCCCTGAATCTGTACATGCTTTTACTTTTCATTTATTTTGCTTGAGCTGTGAGAATTTAAGGTTTGAATATGGAAGAAAAATTAGGTCAGGATTTGGGAATGTCAAAATTCTCTCTCATTTCTGAGAGTTAGGATGAGTTCTTTATATATTTAGAATCGTGATTCAATGCTTAACATTTCTTATGTTGTAAGTTTGTGCAAAAGATCAAAGAATCCAGATGTTTGAATGGATGTTCAGGCGCGCGTTTTTGAGCACTTTTCTGTCTGAAGGTTGAAGAAGAAGCCACGTGGGCTGGGCCTGTTGTGTTATTCCTTTTCACACCATGATTTTGGTTTTACACCCCCAAGGCCCATTTTGTTTATTTGCATGATTTTTTTGATTTTTCTTTTTTATCCTGATTTATTTATTTTTGTTAATAATATTAAAAACATAAAAAATATTTTTTATACCATTTTTATATTTTTTAGGCATTTATTTAGTTATATTGCTATTTGTATGTAAATAAGTATAAAAATATATTATTTAGAATAAATAGGAAAATAATGTAAACACCATTTTATTTTCATTTTTATTTTGTTTCATCTTCTTAAAATATTTTATATAAAATATACCCCTTTTTTATAAATATTAAATATTATTATTTTTATATATATAATATTTATTTAGTAAATAATAAAGATATTTATATATATTAATATACTTAGGGCAAAAATACCAAGATACATACATTTTTTTTATTTTATTAATATTTGATATGAAAAATACTTTTTTATGAATATACTCCATTTTATTTTATTTTTTAAATATAATTATTAAATATTATACATATTAAATAGTTAATATATTTATTTAAGGAAATTAGGGTTTTACCCTTAAAATACAAAAACTCCAAAAAAATAATACCTTTTTATTTTCGTTTATTTGGACATATAAAAATACTTTTCTTACATACATATAAAAACATTTTTGCATTCTTGCATCTTTATTTTATTTTTCCATTTAATTTATGCAATTAATTATCTTGTAAATATTCCAAAATTGATGTAATAGCTAGGTTTAAATTCCTTGTCTAAATATCCCCCCATTTGAACATTTGTACCCCCCTTCCCATATTGTGTTGTAATAGTGTAGGAATTTTACTTTTCGCACTTTAACGCTTTCTAAATATACTATGTTAGAATTAGGGTTTGTATGCAAATAAAAAGAACAAAATAGTTTGACCTAATTTCAAGATAATCAAAGCATGAAAATGGACAACACATATCACACTTGCACCCCTAGGGTATTCCACTTGTTGCCTTCAAATAAATGGGCCATATTGCATGTTAGGTCTCTTTGGGCAAAACAAATACAATCCAAATGATCATAGTCCCTCGATGACACTTTCGAAAAGTTGCCTAAAATGATCAAGTACCTTCCAAAGAAAAATTGCCCAAAGACACTTAGCACTATTGCAATTATGGTCTAATTGATGACCCGCGCCCGTCCCTTTCACCTCCTAACACAAGATTGTCCACCAAATGCAATGGTGGAACAAAATTGTTAAAAGGGTTAAAACGTAACAAAAATCTTTGAGAACTTTAGGGTAGATAACTCTTAAGTACTTGTCAACTTGCAAAACAAAAACACTTGCCTATTTTCAAACCACACTTCACAAGCACTTTCAAAACAAAACTTTCAAAAACCTTGAAACATCTTTTCAAAAAGACAAAAACCTTTTGTAAAACATTCGAGTAAAGAATTGTTACAAGGGTAGCCTATACAAGGCATCTTTTTCAAAACATTTTCAAAACCACACACAAAGCACCATTTCAAACAGTTGAAAACCAAGGCAAGTTGATCTAAGCAAGTACCTAAGAGCCCATGGATAACCATGGATAGAAAGGGTGATAATACCTTCCCTTTCTATAATCTACTCCCCGAACCCAAGAAAAATCTCAAAGGTTTTTGCTGTGCTTTTTAAACCTTTCCTTAGGATAAAATAAAAAGTCGGTGGCGACTCTTGCTCAACCGAAACATTTGCAAAAACAAACGCAAAACCATAGTCAGTTCTCCCACCGTATCACAGAACTGGCGACTCTGCTGGGGAATAAAATGAAAGTGGAGTAACCTTAGGGCTTAGATCACCCTCTTGCATGACTAATTGTTTGATTTGATTGCTTTATATTTTGGCTCTCTTGTTTGGGTTTGCAAATCCTACACCCGGATTTTGGGAAACATTCATAGATAGCAATACGTTGTGGAAACTGTGCGGGGTATACCAACACGGTCGAAGCAATAGCTATATTAGTGCGACATATTTGTGAGTACCGGTAACCCTTGAGTTCAATCAAGGAGAGTACGGGGCCGCTGAGTGATGTCACTAAGCACTAATGACCTAGAACCTTACTTGACCATCTTGGCCTTACATTAGGGGTAGTGAGATGACCGGCTTTGGTGCAGTCCGAAGTTGGTAGATACTCGATACTACACTCATTGAGGGTTGTTTTCTTGGAATATTTTGGTCGCTAGTTAAGTGGCTAAACCAAAACAATGAACAATGAAAACAATCCCGTGATATTGAGCTCCTTAGAACCCGATTACTATTTATAGGACAGGTTTTTTAAGCCAACTACACTCAAGAGAGTACTTACCTATGAAACCTCATGCAAGCCTGAAACTAGGGTTTGGTGTGATTTGCTTGTACATATGTTTTGTGCATACATCATAAACATCATGAAGCATCATATGCATTCACTAACCATTTCAAGGGTTTGGATCTTCATCTTTGTCCTTGTTTTGTAGGTCATGGAAATTCCTCGCAGAAACACCATCCAGGTCAACCTTGTGAGAATCTCTCCTCAACTCAAGGAGCTCACCTCAAGAATTCTGGAAAGCTCATACTTCAGTGAAAGACATGGTAGACTGCTCAGCCTAGTCAACACCAACATTGAAGAAGACATGATGAAAGTGCTATTTTAGTTCTTTGACCCTCTTCACCACTGTTTCACTTTCCCTGATTATCAGTTGGTGCCCAATTTGGAGGAGTTTTCTCAACTCCTGAGAATTCCTATCCTTAATCAACTACCCTTCAACGGTACGGAAAGGGAACCAAAGCCTGAAGATGTTGCTCGAGCATTACAACTACAGCCTTATGACATCAAGGGGCATTGGGAAACCAGAAGCGGCGTCAAGGGATTCTTAGCAAAGTTCTTGTTTGAGAAGGCACAAGAATGTTGGAATTCATTGGACCTACAAGCCTTTGAAGAAATTGT
Source organism: Vicia faba (assembly GCA_948472305.1). Taxonomy (NCBI): domain Eukaryota; kingdom Viridiplantae; phylum Streptophyta; class Magnoliopsida; order Fabales; family Fabaceae; genus Vicia; species Vicia faba. Next base: position 148,481 of record CATIWC010000717.1, read on the forward strand.
GGCACTCCTTATCTATGGGTTGGTCTTGTTCCCAAATTCTGACCAATTGGTAGATGTCAGCGCCGTCAAAATCTTCTTGTCCAGAAATCCAATACCAACATTGCTTGGGGACATTCTTCACTCATTTTAAACACAAACAATGAGAAAGAGGGGTGTTCTCATGTGCTGTACTCCTCTCCTTGCAAGGTGGTTTATTTCGCACCTTCCACAATTTGTCTTGAAGAATGACCAAGGCTCAAGGTGGTCCCAATGGTTGATGACTCTTACTCACTCTGAGGTACATTGGTGTTCTCGGTCTAGAGAAAATGTCATCATCGTCGATCGTTGCGGAGAGTTTCCTAATGTTCCTTTACTTGGAATTAGAGGAGGTATCACCTACAACCCTTGCCTAGCTTTGAGGCAATTTGGATATGCACGGAGGGATGGACCTCATGACATGTTGATTCCTGACCTAGTTTTTGACTTCGACAACGATGCGCAAGGACTTCGCCAAAGATTCATCAGAGCTTGGGGAAGGCCCAACAAGGTTGATAGCAAGACTCTGGGACACAAGAACTCCATCCCTCTTGAGCCTTATCTCAAGTGGGTACGAGCCCGAGCCCAAAGTCTGATGATGCCTTATCCTCATGTCCTCCCTGTGATTAAAGAGCCCGTCAAGGAAGGAGAGGTTCCCTACACCATCCTATATCCTGACATGCCTACATCGTGGGAGGAAATGCAGAAGAGTTGGATTCAGCTCAAGGAGGAACGAAACACTTTTGAAGCCAGCTTCTACGCTAGTGAGAAGAAGGTTCTAGAGCTTACCCGCCGACTCCATGAGCAAGAGGCCCTCAACACCTACATCGCACCAAAGAGGATGCACAACGTCTTTTTACCTTGAGAAGTTATCTTTGTAATATTTGGCCCATGGGGCATTTATGTACTAACAAATTTCTTCTTATTAATATGACGTGTGTTCCTTTTTGTCTACAACAATTTTGAATGTTCTAAATCCTTGAATGCATTGCATACATAAACATACCATTCATCATGTGCATAAGCAGGTCTCACGCCAGATTTCCTTATCTGTCTGCTGTTTATTTCAGTAGGATGGATCTCGAGCAAACAGTCAAAGACCTACAAGCTCAAAATGCACAGTTCCAGCAACTCTTGATGACCTTGGCTAAGGGTCAGGAGGATATCAAGACCCAATTAGGAAACAAAGACCCGGTGAAGAAGAAGAAAAAGAGACTCGGGGTGGCTACTTTAGGGAGAAGATTTGAAGGAGAGGCCAGGAGAGTGCTTGAATTTCCTCCTACTTCTGATGAAGGAACCAGCAAAGGAGGTGGGGTTGCGGTACCTTCCGAGTCTGATGCGAAAGAGGAGGAGGTCGAAGAGGATGAAGATTATTCTGATCAACAATACCCTCCAGCTGATGATAAGTACAAAGGGCTAGAAGACAGGTTGGCCTCCATGGAGCTACAGAGGGTACCGGGTTTGGACTTTGAAGACTTGGGTTTGGTTGTCGGGATTGTGATTCCCCCAAAATTCAAAGTGCCAGTGTTTGTGAGGTATGATGGGCTGTCCTGTCCTAAAATGCATCTCAGGTCCTACGTGAGAAAGATCCAACCCTATACGGAAGATAAAAATCTTTGGATTCATTTCTTTCAAGACAGCCTTTCTGGAGCTCAATTGGAGTAGTTTTATCAGCTAGAGGGAACCAGCGTCTGAAATTGGGAAGATTTGGCCACCGCTTTTTACAAACAATATCAGTACAATTCTGACCTTGCTCCTACTCGTACCCAACTTTAGGGTATGTCACTGGGAACAGGCGAGGGATTCAAAGAATATGCACAAAAATGGAGGGATTTGGCTGGCAGGGTGCAGCCTCCTTTAACCGACCGCGAACTTGTGGATATGTTTCTAGAGACCCTATCTGGGCCATTTTTCAATCATCTAATTGGTAACTCTTCCGCGGGGTTTACCGATTTGATCTTAACAGGCGAAAGAATAGAAGCTGGCATCAAGTCAGGGAAAATTCAGAAGGGTGTTGCTGCAAGTGTTGAGAAGAAACCTTTTAAGAAGGAAATGGCTGTGGTATATTCTCAGAGAAGAGCAGGGAAGACGGTGCGCCGGCCAACTGTGGGGGCCGTAATGATTCAAAACTCTTCAAGTGAACAACCTCGCTATAACCAGTCCAGACCAAATCAGCAACGGGTGGAACGGCCACAACGATAGTTCACCCGCATTAATATGACTCCAGCACAAGTGCTTCCCCATCTGTTAAAGTTGAATCTCGCCACCATCAAGGAGGCACCAAAGAATGTGAATACGTCATCTCCGCATTACCATCCTAATGCTAAGTGCGCCTACCACTCTGACAGTGTCGGACATGACACCAATGATTGTTGGGCACTCAAGCATAAAATCCAAGACCTGATAGAGGCGAAGGAGGTGGTGTTTGATGCTCCGGAGAAGCCTAATGTGATATCTGCTCCCATGCCGAAGCACGGCCGAAATGTCAGTGCCATTGAAGAAGATTTGTATGTTGCTGATGTCAATGATCTGATAACTCCATTGTTAACCATCAAGTTGAACCTGTTAAGGGCCGGGATCTTCCCGGGATGTCAGGAAGATTGCTATTATTGTTACTCTCTGCCGTTTGATTGTCCGTTACTGAAGAAAGGCATCCAAGGCCTTATGGATAGTCGACAAATTTTGTTTGAAAAAGTTTCTGCCATTCCAACTCATACTGAAGATGTCTCAATCATAACCATTCACGCCAATCTTTCCAAGGCCATCAAAAAGCCTGTTAAGATTACACCAGTCACAAAATTTGTTCCTTTGAAGATAACAATGTCAGGGCCTGTTCCCTATGTTTCTGAGAAGTCGATACCATGGGACTATGGCGGTGACGTCTACTACCATGGTATCAAACAAATCGAAATAACTGAAGAAAGTTCGGATGATGAAGAAGCCAGCATTGGTAACATTGCAGGCACGAGCAAAATCACTCGGAGCGGGAGAATATTTTCTCCAGAGATTGCCCCTCCAAGAGCAATCTTTAGACCCTCACCTGCCGACAAGGTCATCCCTGCACCAATAAAACTCTCTGCTAGAACCCCTTTGATTGAATATGTTGTTGTTCCTAGTACTGTCTCTCCTACCACGCTGAGAAAGGTAAGGGAATCCAAGATGAGCTCGTCAGGACGAGGGCTCAACACTTGGTCATCCCGGAAACCTCCAAGAAGGAAATGGATGAGATCTTGAAGATAATCAAAAGGAGTGACTACGATGTGGTAGAATAGCTGGGGCAAACCCCCTCAAAGATCTCCATGCTGGCACTACTACTTTGCTCGGAAGCGCACGCTAAAGCTCTGATAAAATTCCTGAAGGCAGCTCATGTGCCCCAGGAAACCTCTGCAGATCAATTTCAAAATTGCGTGGCCAGCCTTACTGCGGACAATGGATTAGGTTTATCTGATGCCGACCTAACTCCTAAAGGTAGAAACCACAATGATGCTTTGCACATTTCAGTCGAGTGCCGAGGAACTACTCTCGCACATGTCTTGGTCGACACCGGTTCGTCGCTGAATGTACTGCCTAAGAAGGCCTTGGACCGACTAGATTGTGAAGGGTTAGAGCTGAAGCTGAGTGATATTGTTGTCAGAGCTTTCGATGGTTCGAAGAGAATGGTCCATGGAGAAGTTGAAATTCCCATCAAGATAGGCACTGAGGTGTTTAAATCCACTTTCTATGTGATGGACATCCGTCCGTCATACTCTTGCTTGTTGGGTAGGCCTTGGATACACCATGCTGGGGCAGTCACCTCCTCCTTACATCAGATGTTGAAGTATCCTGTCAAGGGAAAGATCAATACTGTCCATGGTGAAGAGGAGTACATGGTTAGTCACTTGAATTCTTTCCGGTATATGGAGGTAGAAGGGGAGTTCATTGAGACGCCTTTTCAGCATTTCGAAGAAGTCCTTCCTGAAATAGCAGTAGCAAAGTTGGCAGCTGAGACACCGAGGCAGATGGCCAGGATGGCATCTCTGGAGGACGCAAGGGCCGCAATAAAGGAAGGGAAGAATTCAGCATGGGGGCAGTTGCCTGATATTCCACATAAGACCGACAAATTTGGATTAGGGTTCACTACCGCAGGCCAGAAAGCTATGCGCCGTTCGAAGATTGAAAGAGCGCCAGTCAAAATTTCTCCCTACGGAATCAACGCTTTGGAGGATGAAGACAAAGAGAGCAGCATCGAAGAGTGGATTTACCCAACTGTCAAAGGAGGATTGTGCAACTGGGAGGCAAAAGACTTTGTCCCCATCACTTTTATTCATCAGTAATTTATCTGTCAAACATTTCAATTTGGTCTGTAATATTTATTTTCAAACAATCCGTACACTATCTTTTCATCTCATGCCTTGCCCGGGGCATGTAGGTCCATTTGTAAGGGTTTTGATTATTTTTCATATCCATATGCCATGTTTAATGATTCATTGGACGTTTTTCATTTGATAAACTGCTTGTGTTTGTTTTCTTTCCTTTTGCATTTTTTGTTTAAGGATGGCTATCCCTTACACACACCCACACTCACCAATGCAGGTACCCATCCACTCCGGATTCCATGGGTGACAATTCCGCTATATCCTTCAATAACTCTGAAGATCTGGTCAATCAAGCCGAGTATGAAGATGACGAAGGTTGTGAAGTACCAGGGGAACTAGCCAGACTTCTACAACAAGAGGAAAGGGCCATCTTACCGCACGAGGAGTCATTAGAAACTGTCAACTTGGGAACCGAGGAAGACCGGAAAGAAGTGCAAGTGGGGGCCAATCTGGAACCAAATGTCAAGGAACGCCTGATACAGTTGTTGAATGAGTATGTTGAGATCATCGCTTGGTCTTATGAAGACATGTCGGGTTTAGACACAGACATCGTGGTTCACCGTCTCCCCACAAGAGAGGATTGTCCACCGATCAAACAAAAAGTCTGCCGAATGAGGCCTGACATGTCTGAAAAGATCAAAGCAGAAGTGATGAAGCAATTCGACGCTGGCTTTCTGGCTGTTACGTCCTATCCTCAATGGGTAGCTAACATCGTACCAGTACCTAAGAAAGATGGCAAAGTCAGGATGTGTGTGGACTACCGGGATTTGAATAGGGCCAGCCCCAAAGATGATTTTCCACTTCCACACATTGACATTTTGATCGACAATACAACTCAGCACAAAGTGTTTTCCTTCATGGATGGATTCTCGGGCTACAATCAAATCAAAATGGCCCTCGAGGATATGGAGAAAACAACTTTTGTCACACAATGGGGCACTTTCTGTTACAAGGGGATGTCGTTCGGGCTGAAGAACGCAGGGGAAACTTATCAACGCGCCATGGTAGCTTTGTTTCATGATATGATACATCATGAGATTGAGGTTTACGTAGACGATATGATAGCTCGGTCACAAACGGAAGAGGAGCACCTTGAACATCTAGAAAAGCTGTTTGCCAGGTTGAAAGAATATAAACTCAGGCTGAACCCAAGTAAGTGCACTTTTGGAGTTAGGTCTGGTAAACTTCTAGGATTCATTGTAAGCAACAAAGGCATTGAAGTCGATCCAGCAAAAGTGAAAGCAATACAAGAGATGCCTGCTCCCCGTACTGAAAAGGAGGTTAGAGGGTTCTTGGGGCGCTTGAACTATATTGCCAGATTCATCTCTCATCTGACTTCTACCTGTGAGCCAATTTTCAAACTCTTGAAGAAAGATCAGGTAGTCGAATGGAACGATGATTGCCAAGCTGCTTTTGATAAAATCAAGGAGTATTTGCTAGAGCCTCCTATTCTGATGCCGCCCGTCGAAGGAAGACCATTGATCATGTATCTGACCGTCTTGGATAACTCAATGGGGTGTGTTTTGGGCCAGCATGACGAGTCTGGTCGAAAAGAGCATGCTATTTATTACCTTAGCAAAAAGTTTACCGACTGTGAGACTCGCCACTCACTGCTCGAGAAAACTTGATGCGCTTTGGTATGGGCTGCTCGCCGACTAAGGCAGTATATGTTGACTCATACCACCTTGTTGATTTCCAAAATGGATCCTATCAAGTATATCTTCGAAAAGCCCGCTTTATCTGGAAGAATAGCTAGATGGCAAATGATCCTGACTGAGTATGACATCCAGTACACCACCCAAAAAGCTATAAAAGGGAGTGTACTAGCTGACCATCTGGCTCATCAAGCTATCGAAGATTATCAATCCATGAGATTTGACTTCCCGGACGAGGACATCATGAATTTGGACAACATTGAAGGTAACGGACCGTATGACGGACCCAAAAGGGGATCCCGATGGACCCTGTACTTTGATGGTGCTTCAAATGCACTTGGAAACGGTATCGGCGCGGTGCTCATTTCTCCGGAAGGTTTTCACACTCCTTTCACGGCCCGACTTTGTTTCAGCTGCACAAACAACATGGTTGAGTATGAAGCTTGCATCTTTGGTCTCAAGGCTGCTATAGACCTGGGGATCAAATCTTTGATCGTATTTGGGGACTCGGCTTTGGTTATTAGTCAAATCAAAGGAGAGTGGAATACCAAGCATCCTAATCTTATTCCATACAAAGAACATGTCCTGACATTGTTGCCTCATTTCGAGCAAATTACCTTCGAGCATTTCCCGCGAGAAGAGAATCAGCTAGCAGATGCTCTAGCTACAATGTCCTCCATGTTTAAACTCAATTGGGATAACGAAGCTCCCCAAATCACCATCGAGTGAATGGATGAACCTGCACATTGCCACGAGATTAATACCGAAGAAGTAGTGGAACAACCCTGGTTCCATGAAATCAAGAGGTATCTCGAGACTAGAGATTATCCCGAAGGAGCTTCCGTAAATGATAAGAAGTTCTTAAGGAAATTTGCTGCCAAGTTCTTCCTGAGCAACGACATCCTTTACAAGCGAAGCCATGATTGTGTATTACTCCGATGCGTAGACAAAGCTGAAGTAGAGTTGATCATGACTGAGATACATAGTGGCACATTTGGCACTCACTTGAGCGGGCATACAATGGCTAAGAAGATCCTAAGGGCAGGCTATTACTGGTCTACCATGGAAGCTGACTGCCATCAACATTCCCGTACTTGCCACAAATGTCAAGTCTATGCTGACAAGGTTCACATCCCTCCGGTTCCTCTCAACGTTCTGACTGCTCCTTGGCCATTTGCAATGTGGGGCATTGACATGATTGGAGAGATCAAACCCACGGCTTCCAACGGACATCGCTTCATCCTGGTTGCCATTGACTATTTCACCAAATGGGTCGAAGCAGCTTCCTTCGCCTCTGTTACTAAAAATGTGGTTGCCCGCTTCATCAAGCAAAATCTCATATGTCGGTACGGTGTTCCAGACAGGATCATCACAGACAACGGTACAAATCTGAATAACACAATGATCACCACTTTGTGCGAACAGTTCAAGATTTATCATCACAATTCATCTCCCTATCGGCCGAAGATGAACGGTGCTGTTGAAGCTGCGAACAAAAACATTAAGAAGATCATTCAGAAAATGACAGTCACTTACAAAGACTGGCATGAGATGTTACCGTTCGCTCTGCATGGATATCGTACGACGGCACATACTTCAACAGGGGCAACCCCATTTTCTTTGGTATATGGCATGGAAGCTGTCTTGCCTATGGAGGTTCAGATTCCTTCTCTAAGGATTATGAAGGATGCAGGTTTGAATGAAGATGATTGGATGCAGACCCGACTTGATCAACTCAATTTGATCAACGAGAAGCGACTCGCTGCTATATGCCATGGTCAGACGTATCAAAAGCGGATGATCAAGGCCTTCAATAAGAAAGTCAGACGTCAGGTGTATCAAGTCGGAGATCTCGTAATCAAGCGGATTATCTTGCCGAAAAGTGATCCCAGGGGAAAATGGACTCCTACATATGAAGGACCATTTGTGATCAAGAGCATATTTTCTGGAGGTGCAATGATTCTGACCACCATGGACGGCGACGATTTGCCACACCCTGCGAATGCGGACATAGTCAAAAGATACTACGCATAAAATAACCCGACAAGTCGAAAACCCGAAAGGGCGGCTTGGGCAAAAAAGGGCATCCCGGTGGACCGAAAACCCGAAAGGGCGGTTCAGGCAAAAGTTAGGGATAAAAATTAAAAAAAAATATGTACACCCGGCAAGTTGAAAACCCGAAAGGGCGGCTTGGGCAAAAAGGGGTTTCCCGGTGGATCGAAAACCCGAAAGGGTGATTCAGGCAAACGTTAGGGAATTAAAGCGTATGACTATGTCTCGTCGGATCACTTCGAAGACAATCTCTTCATCAACCAGTTCCAGATTTCTGATCAATCCAGTCATCGGCAAACGAAGCGTTGAATGGACATATATTCAGAGTTGTGAAAGCTATAGCGGAATGGAATCCCATGGAATTATTTCACATAGCCATCTTTATTTTGTTAAAACTTTCAATATTTACGACAAAATCCTCTTACTAGGATGATTGTCTCTTTTGTACAAATATACTCAGAGAAAGTTAATACAAATACCTTTCCCAGAAATTTGTGTCGTTTCCTTTTTCTTTTCTCTTGCACTATTTGTTTTATTTTGAGAAACGTCCAATGTTTTGTTAAATAGGCATATGCATTTGAACATAATCATTTCCTTATGAATCAAGAAAGAGGATTACTGATAGGCCAAAGGTACAGTTGGATATCTTGATACTCTTCAAAGGAAACCCCCAGGGGATTTGGAATCCATATCCCCCAGCAAGTTTTGAAGCTTATCCCCTGCAGAGTACGGACGTCTCTCCCGAGCTTTATCTAAGGTTATTCCTCACAAGGGCTTATAACTAGGTTATCCTCAGCTAATTGCCACAAGAGATCGCACCCAGCAAAATTCTCCCTATCCCCAGCGGAGTTCATCAGCATAACTTATCAATACAACCCCCAGAGGAGTTTATCTTTGTTATCCCCAGCCAGAGAACCCTCCAGAACTCAATTCCCCTCAGAGTTTAAGTTCCAGTATTGCCAGCCGAGCTAAAGCTTCAAATTATCAATCCCCAGCGGAGCCAGACTAGTGAAACTTCTCCCCACAGAGTTTTGGAAGGGCAAATCTTGAGTTCACCAGTGAAGTCGCCGGAGATACTTCCCACCAAACTGAAGATTCTCAGTCTTACATCCCCAGCATGAGTCTATTAGTTTGGAACTCCCTAGTAGAAGTCATCAGGATTTCCCCAGAAGATTGGTATACAACCCAAGCTCTTTATTCTCCAGTAACAACCAGGAATTATTCTTCCCGGCAGCAGTCAAGATACTATTATCTTCAGCCATCTCGGATTCATCTATCCTTTGCAAGACAGCTCTCCAGCTTACATGCGCATCCATTTACATTCATATCACATAACATACATGGTATCATGCATCATGACATTGCATATAACTAACTCTTTACCTTTTCAGGTAAGATCAGTCGAAAGACTAAAATCATTATCTTCCGAGATTTCTTTCCAGGAATAGTTCGGATGTGACCCAGACACGGCAACATTCTAATGCTTATTCCAGATTTATCCGGATGCAGTTTTGTACGAGCTCATCGTCAGGGAACCCTACACCGGTTCTTTCTCCAAATTCGAGATTTCTGAAAACAGTTCACGGGTTCTCCAAGTAACGGATGTTAACCTATCACTTGTTCAGATTCTTCTAAAGACTTTTGAAAACAGTTTATGGATTCCTCCCAACAACGGATGTTAATCTATCACTTGTTCAGATGCAATTTTTTGAAAACAGTTTACAGACGCTTCCCAACGATGGATGCTGCTCTATTGCTTATTCAACTTCAAGACTTCTGAAAACAGTTCACGGGTTCTCCAAGTAACGGATGTTAACCTATCACTTGTTCAGGTTTTTCTCCAGATTTCTGAAAACAGTTTACGGATTCTTCCCAACAACGGATGTCAATCTATCGCTTGTTCAGACTCTTCTCAATTTTTGAAAACAGTTTACGGACGCTTCCCAACAACGGATGCTGCTCTATTGCTTATTCAACTTCAAGATTTCTGAAAACAGTTCACGGGTTCTCCAAGTGACGGATGCTAACCTATCGCTTGTTCAGATTTTTCTCCAGATTTCTGAAAATAGTTTACGGATTCTTCCCAACAACGGATGTCAATCTATCGCTTGTTCAGACTCTTCTCAATTTTTGAAAACAGTTTACGGACGCTTCCCAACAACGGATGCTGCTCTATTGCTTATTCAACTTCAAGATTTCTGAAAACAGTTCACGGGTTCTCCAAGTAACGGATGCTAACCTATCGCTTGTTCAGATTCTTCTCCAGATTTCTGAAAACAGTTTATGGATTCTTCCCAACAACGGATGTTAATCTATCAACTTGTTCAGATGCAATTTTTGAAAACAGTTTACGGATTCCTCCCAACAACGGATGTCAATCTATTGCTTATTTAGACCCCCAGTTCAGAGATGGTCCAAAGCATGGACACCTTCCCGATACTCATTCCAGATGGCATCTTTAAGCCCATCCCCGACAAGTTTTTGTCACTCTTCCAGATGGCATCGTTAAGCCCATCTCCAAATGGCATCTCTAAGCCCATTCCCGCATCCATTGCTTTGACGAGTGCAAATTTAAGGGCACTCTAGTGTCCAATCTCCTTTTACCCTCGAGTCACGAAAGGCAAACTTGCCAATCTAACTCTTCAGGTTCAAGAAGATTGAACAGGGGCAACTGTTGCACCCCAAAATTTGCCTTCCCATTTCTCAATCATTTCTCATCACAAAGCCCTTGGAGCTCAAGATCCAGTTAGGGTTTCTTCTGCTCAAGACTTCTCCTTGCACTGTTGACCCAAATTAGGGTTTGTGTTTGCATAAAGATGTTTTGACCTAAAATTACTAAGATGACTTTCTTGCTTCATATTGGACTCCCAAGTTTATCCATACCAAGTTTCAAGTCTTGATTCCAAGTTTTGTCCAGTCAATTGGACAGCTGACCTAGAAATCAACTGTATTGGAGAAAAACTCAACTGTGGCCAATTGACAGTCAAATCTCATGAAAATTGACCCACATCAACATCATGAACTCACATGGACCATTTGACCAAATTTGGATCACAATTCCACAAGAAATTTGATCAGATCACCAAAAGGGCAAAATGGTCATTTTTAGGGTTTTGACTGTACAAAGGCAATTTCTGACTGTTTGACCTAGCTAATGGCAAACCAAGCTCACATATGGACTCAAGGACCCCATGGAATTGTCTTGACATGCTCAACAAGTTCAAAAGATCCCAAGTACACAAGATTGACAGTTGAATTTCCCAGTCAATTGATTAATTTTGACTGTATACTGAAAAGTCAAACTTTGACTTTTTGGTCAAAATCAAGAGTCAAGGTTCATTTTTCATCAAAACATGCCAAATCATGAAACTTGTTCATCAAGAAATCAAAAATTGCAAATTAGGGTTTGAAATGAGAATTTTTCATAACTTAGAATTTTTCTAAGTTATGAAAAACCCTAATTTTTTTCCCAACTTTGCCCCACTTTCTAACCAAGATTCATTTGGATTCAAGCAAAGGTCAAAACATGAAAGTTGTAGCTTGTTGCAAAATCTACAACTTTGATACACAAAGTTTTCCCAAAAGAGGCTTGTATCTCAAGTTACAATTTTTGGAATAAGGGTACTAAACCATTCTTAACTTAGTGAAAATTTGACCTATTTTGGCAAGGTTTTCTACCTAACTTCAAGACCATTTTCCATATACTTCCACTTGGAATTTCAATTTGCATTTCAAAGATGGATTGTAGTACACATTCCAAGATTTCCAAAATATCCAAGAACTCATCAAACAACCTTATAACTTGAGATATTCGAATTTTGCAATATGGCAAAAACTCACTTTTGAATTGGCCAATTTCCATGTTCATAACTTGTGCAAATTTCTCAAACCAGCATGCCACTTGATTACAGGCCCTTAAACCATCCAACACTCAATAATTTAATGCATGTTCATTGTGCTAAGGCCTTGTTGCATGAGTTTAAGCATTACATGTTGGATTATGCCATAAATGGAAAAAGTGAAATAGCCATTTTTGCAAAAGCAAGCTTTATGTCATAATGCAAATCCAAGAAGTACAGATCAAATCTAATTGGCACAGGATTATGAACATAACACACTGATCAAGGAGAGGCTTTGCAGCATGTTTAGGGGTCCTCTATCAGCCTAGAAACTCAAGTGGCCTTGGCTTGCTTAAGTGTTAAGAAACTTAGCATAACACAACATAACTTTGATCTCAGAAAAGACAAGCCTAAGCAAACATTTTATACACCTTCTAATCACCCAACCCAAGCTAGAACACGAGCAAACAAGGTCCCAAACACTCCCATTCCCAGAATCACTCTCAAACTGCAAAAACAGGACAGGGTCTGCATATTGAATCCCACAACTCATTCCTTTCATGCTTTCTTGCTCAAAGCTCATCAAACACATTCCCTATCATCAATACAAACTATCCAAAACATAAAACACGACATGTAACTCCTCTAACCAGTTCCACCATTTTCACTTTCTTGTTTTGCAGTTGAAGGTCCATAGCTCGATTCAAGGTGTTTCAAAGCAAAGTAAGCATTGGAATAGCATCACCACACTTCAGGCAAGCTGTACAGATCATCATCTTGCCCTGAAAGCTCCCCCATTGCCAGATAGAACTTCAACTTAACAGGTATCTTCTTGAACTTCTAACTCTTAGTATAGGCATTGTTAGCTCTAGGTTTGTGAATAAGAAGTGTTCTACTCATGCCCCTGAATCTGTACATGCTTTTACTTTTCATTTATTTTGCTTGAGCTGTGAGAATTTAAGGTTTGAATATGGAAGAAAAGTTAGGTCAGGATTTGGGAATGTCAAAATTCTCTCTCATTTCTGAGAGTTAGGATGAGTTCTTTATATATTTAGAATCGTGATTCAATGCTTAACATTTCTTATGTTGTAAGTTTGTGCAAAAGATCAAAGAATCCAGATGTTTGAATGGATGTTCAGGCGCGCGTTTTTGAGCACTTTTCTGTTTGAAGGTTGAAGAAGAAGCCACGTGGGCTGGGCCTGTTGTGTTATTCCTTTTCACACCATCATTTTAGTTTTACACCCCCAAGGCCCATTTTGTTTATTTGCATGATTTTTTTGATTTTTCTTTTTTATCCTGATTTATTTATTTTTGTTAATAATATTAAAAACATAAAAAATATTTTTTATACCATTTTTATATTTTTTAGGCATTTATTTAGTTATATTGCTATTTGTATGTAAATAAGTATAAAAATATATTATTTAGAATAAATAGGAAAATAATGTAAACACCATTTTATTTTCATTTTTATTTTGTTTCATCTTCTTAAAATATTTTATATAAAATATACCCCTTTTTTATAAATATTAAATATTATTATTTTTATATATATAATATTTATTAAGTAAATAATAAAGATATTTATATATTAATATACTTAGGGCAAAAATACCAAGATACATACATTTTTTTTATTTTATTAATATTTGACATGAAAAATACTTTTTTATGAATATACTCCATTTTATTTTATTTTTTGAATATAATTATTAAATATTATACATATTAAATAGTTAATATATTTATTTAAGGAAATTAGGGTTTTACCCTTAAAATACAAAAACTCCAAAAAAATAATACCTTTTTATTTTTGTTTATTTGGACATATAAAAATACTTTTTTTACATACATATAAAAACATTTTTGCATTCTTGCATCTTTATTTTATTTTTCCATTTAATTTATGCAATTAATTATCTTGTAAATATTCCAAAATCGATGTAATAGCTAGGTTTAAATTCCTTGTCTAAATATCCCCCCATTTGAACATTTGTACCCCCCTTCCCATATTGTGTTGTAATAGTGTAGGAATTTTAATTTTCGCACTTTAACGCTTTCTAAATATACTATGTTAGAATTAGGGTTTGTATGCAAATAAAAAGAACAAAATAGTTTGACCTAATTTCAAGATAATCAAAGCATGAAAATAGACAACACATATCACACTTGCACCCCTAGGGTATTCCACTTGTTGACTTCAAATAAATGGGCCATATTGAATGTTAGGTCTCTTTGGGCAAAACAAATACAATCCAAATGATCATAGTCCCTCGATGACGCTTTCGAAAAAGTTGCCTAAAATGATCAAGTCCCTTCCAAAGAAAAATTGCCCAAAGACACTTAGCACTATTGCAATTATGGTCTAATCGATGACCCGCGCCCGTCCCTTTCACCTCCTAACACAAGATTGTCCACCAAATGCAATGGTGGAACAAAATTGTTAAAAGGGTTAAAACGTAACAAAAATCTTTGAGAACTTTAGGGTAGATAGCTCTTAAGTACTTGTCAACTTGCAAAACAAAAACACTTGCCTATTTTCAAACCACACTTCACAAGCACTTTCAAAACAAAACTTTCAAAAACCTTGAAACATCTTTTCAAAAAGACAAAACCTTTTGTAAAACATTCGAGTAAAGAATTGTTACAAGGGTAGCCTATACAAGGCATCTTTTTCAAAACATTTTCAAAACCACACACAAAGCACCATTTCAAACAGTTGAAAACCAAGGCAAGTTGATCTAAGCAAGTACCTAAGATCCCATGGATAACCATGGATAGAAAGGGTGCTAATACCTTCCCTTTCTATAATCTACTCCCCGAACCCAAGAAAAATCTCAAAGGTTTTTGCGGTGCTTTTTAAACCTTTCCTTAGGATAAAATAAAAAGTCGGTGGCGACTCTTGCTCAACCGAAACATTTGCGAAAACAAACGCAAAACCATAGTCAGTTCTCCCACCGTATCACAGATACTGTTGAGAATTTCTGAACATGCTGGGAATACCAAGATTGAAGGCTTGAATGAACCTCCAAGTAAACAAGTCAGGAGCTCAGAAAATAAATCTGAGAGCCATACGGTCACCAACAGGATATAGCATCTGCATAAAGTCATCAACAATATATAGCATCTGAATAAGTCACTGACAGAAATCCAGAATATAACCATTAGAACCAAAAGTTGTCGTCTGAGCATAGTCACCATCTGAACATGAGTAACCATATGAACATAATCACCATCTGTACCTGTAATAAGAATTCCCTCCCCACTCGTGGGTGAAGACTAGGTCAGGGTAAGGCAATGGTAACTCAGAATCGAGGGTACTCCTGAAAAACTATTGTCGTATCACCTACGTGAAAACGATAGCCCCTCATTTGTACCTCATTTGAGCGTGGACGACATGGCGGAGATAGTGAGACCTAAGTCAACTAGTCGTTCATGTTCCACTCTATTCCTAGGGTTCCTATGGTATACAACTCTGGCCTGGGTATTGGGCCTTTTACCTCATAGTAACACCCACCCAATAAGAAGCAGATCCAGTACAACAGTAGTATATGGAAGACAGTAAAATGCAATGCATACGTATGCTCAAGTATATACAAAATGAATGAATAAACTGAAAGCGTAAAGATAAACACTCAAATGAAAGAAAGAAAGATCTAGGAGCGACTCTGGGATGGACCAGTATTTGGTCGACCTATTCCCCAGTGAAGTCGCCAGCTGAAACAACCGGCTGAAAATCATCAAACAATGAAGTCGCCATCGAACGTCTTTTATCCCACATGTAGGGAAAGGTAAACATCGAGAAAACCTGAGAAGGGAGAAGTCACGGTCTTGCGACCGAGAGATCGGGTAAGGGAGTCTGTTACGCGAGGGGAAGGTATTAGCACCCCACACGCCCGTAGTACTCTATGGTATCCACTCTTGTTATCTATCTTATGGGTGTGTTTAATCTATGCTTACTGTTTACTATACTACTAAAGGGAAAATGCGTGCAAACGAAAAGGGAAAAGAATGTAGGGAAAATAAAATTCTGCTCGCCTGGGTCCTACCCAAATACCTACGTATCCTTTTTGAGGAATCAGAGCTACCGTAGTTCGGCTCACATGTTTTTGTTTGTTTGTGTTTTTTAATGGACAAAGTTAATTTCGCCTTCTTCCGCAGCTCGACCTTTGGAGACTTATGCGTTGGCACAGAAGTAAATTAATCATGTCCTTACCTGAAAAGGGTTTTAGAGAAAGGTGCTCGAACGCACAAAATGATTTGAATTGGTTTATATTTTTGTTACCTTGAAAAAGGGTTTAAGTATGATTAGCATATTTTTGATTTGCTAAGAAAATGAGTTTTTGTTTTAGATGCAAGGATGCAAAAAGGGAAGAAAATAGTCTAAGGGAGGCTAGCCTATTTCTAAACCTAATGTTATCATACAATGGTATCCCTATGTCAAGGATGAAAGGGGAAGTTTCTACCTAATGTTAGCATGCATGGTTTGCAATCTAAGGTCTAACTTGCGTCCGAACAGAGCAAGCGTATCCTAAGGGAACATGGTATGTACAAGGATAAAGCAAACAAGTCTATAAGATCAAGACAACACCTAAAGAGATTCTGCCTAGGTTAGCATGCCAAAGAAAAGTCTAAAAACCTATCCTATAGGGAACATGCGATGAGAGCGAAGTCGTGATCTAATTTCTAAATTGAGTGACTCATCGATCAACAAGAAAGAATGGAAAGCGATAAAATCCTATAGGGAGCATGCACTGAGAGCAAAGTCGTGATCTCAATTGCTAAATTGAGTTACTCATCGATCGACAAGAAAGTAAACAAACACAAGCACAACACATATATCAAATGAAGTGCAGAATGCCTGCTACAGGTCTTTAAACAGCGACTTCGAGCGCACGCTCTTTATTTCCTACTTCTCATGCTATCTAGAATGCAATAAAGTGCGAAAATGAGGAATAAAAATGGAGTCACGATGATACCGAACGAAGAAGGTCCGTTGCCTCTTCGAAGCCGCACAAGCAAAAAGAAAAATCTACCGAAATCTTCCTCGAATTTCCTTGATGAAGATTGCACTATTTGTTAGGGTTGAGAATTAAAGTGACGGTTCAGCTTCTCTCTAGAACACGACCTTCTTCCCTCTCCAAAACGTAACTGCGGCTTCATCTTCTTCATCCTTTCTCCAATCGAATATGTGACGGTGTTCTTCATAAATGCACAACAGCGCCCCTCACCGTCATGATAACTCCGCTCGCGAATCCACATCGCTTCTCCTTTGCTTTATTCAGACACAGTCTCACTTCAATCGCCGTCTCCGGTCTATTTTAACCTCCATTCATCGTCTCAGCGCAACGATATCACCACGCTCGCTACCATCATCCTTCTTCCGTCTCTGTAGATCTTGCTCCTTCAATCGCGCTCGGTTCCGTCAAGACGAGGCTTCATACCGCTCGATTCTCAACATCGGCCTCTGATTTGTTTTCAACGCGATGAAGATGATGAATTGAAAGGTACTTGCATTCTTTCCTTCTGTTCACTCGTCTTCATCTTCTTTATCTTCAATTCAGATTCATTTTGATATGTTGTTGTTGTTGATCCTTAGGATGTGCGTGGATCTGTGTTGAGGAAGAGTGGGAGATTCGTTTTTGTTGCTGATTATGCGAGAAAGATGATGATCATGATGCTTGTAGTGTTACTGTGGTTGTTGCGAAGCTATTGCAGATTGAAGCTGAGAGAGAAACTCGATGCAGTGTGAAGATTAGATTCTAGAAGATGATGGAAAAGGTTGAAGAAGTTGCAGAGAAGAAAGGGTGACAGTTATGGATAGAGAGTGCCAAGAGTTCTCTGATTTTTCTGGTGAGTTGGCGGTGATTCTCAAGATTGTGAAGAATGAGCCAATCTCAGGTACTTTTCTATTATTTTTAACTGTTAGAAGTTATTTTCAATCAACTTTGTTCAGAAATTCTATTATGACCTGTTAGCACACAGTTAGAACCTTTGAATCTGTTAGCTGTTAGTTTGAAAGTTAGTTAGGATTGAAACAAATCTAAGCCCTTGATTTTAGTAGTTAGTTAGAAGAATCGATGGTTAGGATGAAAGATCTGAATATGCTAATAACTGTCATGAATTCTATTAGAAGCTGTTGAGCTGGGATTTTAACAGGGGCCTTTATTCTGTTATGGTTTAATTTCATTCCTCATTTTCTGATATTTTCATTGTTTTCTGATTTATTGGGTATGAACAAAATGCAGGGCTGAACTGATGGATAATTGATGCAGGCTGAATTATGTCTTGTGGTTAGCTTATTGGTCCAAATGTTGTTGTTCATAAAAGTATGCACGCTTGAGTTTCAGATTGCTTTGGTATGAATATGCAGGGCCTGTGATGATGAATGCTTGCAGGCTGTTTTCTGTTTTGAATGAACATTAATGTATGTGTGTTGGTATTGATGTAGGAATTGGTTTATGAAGAATTGAAAATGTGGCTTGCCTAACATGATTTTGAAGCCTAGGCATGGAAAGAATGAAGGAAGGGTGGAGGCGTATCATGAGGTTTTGCACACGAGGCAGGATTCGAAGATTGGAGGAAATATGAAGGTGTATGGAGAAATGAGATTTGAAAATGTAATTTGATGACATGAAGTTGTAGTTTCCTTGTAATTATCACTTAGAGATCCGCTTGTAAAAGTATGAATGATGTAGAATTTGATGACATAAATTTGTAGAATTTGAATGATGAATGATGAATGATGTTTTTGAATTTTAATGCCTTGAATAATGAATTTTTGGACTTGGATAAGTGGACTTGAAACTTTCACGGCGTATTCCTTTGCAACATTGTAACTAGTTCCAAAGAAAACATTGATCCAATCTAGAACTTGAATGAATACCTCAAATTAATCTTCCATTCTCAATGAAGCCCAATATTCAATTCAATTTTCCAATCTTAACAAAAATTTCATGACAAGCAACAAGTATGTGAAAGAATAATGATGCCTTTATTACAATGAATCCACATACTCATCTCTTGTACCATGGCTTGTATTTTGCAATCCAATTCCACTGTATCTCGACTTGATGAGTAACAAGATAGCCAATGCCTTGAATCCTTTGATAAGGGTAGGACTTGGATCATAGTAGGATACCTTGACATGAGACTTAATGAATCTCAGTTGTTAAACATCAACAAGCTCAAATATGATGAGTAACAAACCCTAGTTCACTTGCCTTTGATAAAATTTGATAATCAAGGTAGCTCGAGATGATGGGGGAACCAAAACCTTAGCTTACAATTGAATTCTTGATGAAGCATAACAAGTTGAAAACCCTAGCATCCTTCCCAGAATAAGTTAAAACCCTAGCGTCTTTCCCTTCTTGTTGAAGAAGCAGCTTGAATCTCTTGGATGAAGCTAAGAGCCTCAGAGCCTTAAAGAAACCCTAATTCTTTGAAATCTTTGATCACGTGCCAAATTATGTTGTTAGCGAATGTATGCAATCTTAAATGACCTAATGTAGAATGTACATGAGAAAAGCGCGACAATGCATAAACCAGATCAAAGTAAAAGGGGTAGGACAAATTTGGGGTATTACACGTGGGAGTCGTGGGGATGAATTCTGGGCACTAGCGCGCTTGCTTTCGATTGGTACAGCTTCCTTGCAATCCCAGGAAGCGAATGAGATGGCTAGGGAGTCCTGTAAACGTCTGGAAGTGCAAAATCAGTTTGTCACTTTCTTTGAATTTTTTCAAGTTTTGGTCTCTCCTTGTGCGCCTCAAAAGCCTCTGTTTTAGGTCTGCAAATGTTCACTATATACCAAGGATTGGATTAGGGTTGAAATTATGCTCTCAATCTTTATCCATTATGGCTTTTGATCTTAATTTGATTCAATTGAAAATCTTTCCAAAATAGGCCAAAATCAATCTTTTTATGCCCACCTATGCCTTGAACGAATTGATTCACTTGCTATCTGGATATAGGACCTGAAATATGCATAAGATCTTGAAGTTTGAATGATTTGGATTTTTTCATGATTTGTTTTGATTTAAATTGATTTTATTCCAATAAAAATCAAAATAAATAGCAAAAATAAGATAAAGACAAATGGGAAGAGCTATGGCTCGTGGACCATTCTACCAACTCAAAACAAGTGCAAAAAGTTAGGCCCATTTAGAAAAAATTGCAATTTGAGACATAGTTGACTTTTGACAATTTTGCAAAAAAGGTCAACTTCACCAATGCATAACTTCCTGAATTTTGACTCTTTGAAGGTGTTCTTGGACTTTTTAGAAATCTTGATATTTCCTCTAAGCAGCCCTTTTGGTCTCATCTCAATGGAGTCTTCCATGTTCATGTATGAAGCTTTGACAAAAAAGGTGTTTTTGTTGACTTTTCAAAATGACCTATAATGTCCAAATTCATAACTTCTTGTGAGTGCATATTTTGAACTTGGGATATAAAGATGAATTGTATAGCATTGCATCCTATTAAAAATGAGCTTTGGATGGGTAATTTCTCATAAAGTATGAGAAAGTTATTCTTGGTTAAAGTTGAGTTGACTTTTCCTACAAAACCCTAATTTAGCAACTTTTGGTTCTTGATGAATTGTGAGCAATCCTTGATGAATCATGATCAACCCTTGATAAAATGATGAATGATACTTCAAAATGAGGATGTTGACCCAAAATCTTGAAGTTTTACTGTATATGGGCCACAGTTGACTTTTGCCCTAGCACAAACGATTTGCAGGCCTTTGAGCAATTGACTGAGCAAACTTCCTCTGCAAGGCTTGAAACTTGTCATGGATGATCTTGCGAACATATTAGGACAATGGTGATCATTTGGGATCCCTTGGACTCAAGTATCTTGATGAAACATGAAACCCTAATTTGAGGTAGACTGCATTATGAGAGACTTTGTCTGGTCAACCCTTGGACTTCCTTGAGCAACTTGAGGATCTTTCTTTAAATATTTTGAGGAATATGGGAGGGAAAATTTTGGGGTACAACAACTGGGGATAATATTCTATTTCTGGTGATAGATAAACTCTGCTTGGGGAGAATTTTTCCGACTTATTCGCGATTATGAACTTCGGTTGGGGAGAGCTAACACCACTGTCTTCAGATACTTCCTACTCTGCAGGGAGTGTATGTGCCTTTAGTCATTTTATCAAGCTGGCTCTATCCCTGTACCTGGTGGGTAGAGCAACTGTAAGGTTTGGACACTTCTTATTTTCCCCTGTTTTTGGAATTACGAGTAATTGTCTTTTGTTTCTCATGTAAATATTTATGAGCAGCAATTATTGTCAAATGCATATATCAAAATGAAACATTGGACGTTCTTACAGAACAAACAGAAAAAGAAAAACAATTTGAAATTTCTTTGTGAAAATGAATTGTATTGATTTTGAAGTTGGCCTATAATAGGCGTTTTGTACAAGAGGCTGACGTCCTAGTAAGAGAACACCGCCGAACGAACAGAATTTATACAATTTGTGTAAATGAAAGAAAAACATATATGTGAAACAATCCCACTGGGTTCCAACTCTGCTATTGCCCTAATATCTTTGAGCGTCTCATCACTTTGCTACTTGGTTAAAGGTAGATCAGATTGATTGGCATCATCCGAACTTGGTAGTCGATACCGAAGTTTGGTTGCAAGATGATCCAATGAGACATACTGTTACGCTTTGATCCCTAATTTTTGCCTGGACCACCCTTTCGGGTTTTCAGTCCACCGGGATACCCTTTTTTGCCCAAGCCGCCTTTTCAGGTTTTCGACTTGTCGGGTGTACAGTTTTTTTTCATTTTCATCCCTTACTTTTGCCCAAACCCTTTTGGTTCGCCGGGAAGCCCTTATTTTTGCCTAGGTCAGTCGACCTAGTGGGTCTTTGATTATGCATAGTATTTTTTCACTATGTCTGCATTGACGGGGTGAGGAAGGTCGTCACCATCCATGGTGCTTAGAATTATAGCTCATCCCGAGAAAATGTTCTTAACCACAAATGGCCATTCGTACGTAGGGGTCCATTTGCCCCTGGGATCACCTTATGGCAGTATGATGCGTTTGATCACCAGATCCCCAACTTGATACTCTTGTCGTCTGACTTTCTTGTTAAATGCCTTGATTATTTGCTTTTGATACGTCTGACCATGACAAATAGCAGTAAGTCTCTTTTCGTCGATTAGATTCAGCTGATCAAGCCGGGTCTAGATCCAGTCGTCTTCTCTCAAACCTGCATCCTTCATAATCCGGAGAGAAGGTATATGGACCTCAATGGGTAAGACCTCTTCCATACCATACACCAAAGAGTAGGGTGTTTCCCCTGTCGAAGTTCGCGCTGAGGTACGGTACCCATGAAGAGCGAATGGTAACATCTCGTGCCAGTCCTTGTATATCATTGTCATCTTCTGCACAATCTTCTCGATGTTCTTATTAGCTGCTTCAACAGCCCCATTCATCTTCAGCCGGTAAGGAGAAGAGTTGTGATGCTGTATTTTGAATTGTTTGCAGAGCTCGGTGATCATTGTATTGTTGAGATTTGTACCATTGTCCGTAATGATCCTCTCTGGTACACCATATCGACAGATCAGATTGTGTCGGATGAACCACGCCATGACGTTCTTGGTTACTGTAGCAAAGGAAGCTGCCTCAACCCACTTCGTAAAGTAATCAATAGCTACCGGAATGAAACTATGCCCGTTAGACGCAATGGGTCTGATCTCGCCGATCATGTTGATGCCCTACATTGCAAAAGGCCAAGGAGCTGTCAAAATATTTAGAGGACCTGGAGGTACATGCACCTTATCAGCATAGACTTGACACTTATGACAGGTTCGAGAATGCTGATAACAATCGGTTTCCATAGTAGACCAATAATATCCTACCCGTAGGATCTTCTTCACCATGGTGTGTCCACTGGAATGAGCTCCGAAGGTACCCTCATGTAACTCCTCCATGATCCTTTCTGCCTCGCTCTTGTCCATACATCGCAGTAAGGTTGAATCATGGTTACGCTTGTAAAGGATCCCATTACTAATGAAGAACTTCGCGTCGAACCTTCTCAGAAACTTCTTATCATTAACAGATGCACCCTCGGGGTACTCTTGAGCCTCAAGATACCTCTTTACCTCATGGAACCAGGGTTTATCTGTTACCTCTTCAGTCTCAATGTCACAGCAATGTGTGGGTTCGTCCAACCTCTCGATGGTAATCTGGGGAGCTTCATTGTCCCACCTGACTTTGAACATAGAAGACATGGTAGCTAGCGCGTCTGCCAGCTGGTTCTTCTCTCTTGGAAAGTGTTCAATGGTTATCTCCTCGAAGTGTGGGAGCAGTGTCAATACATACTCTTTGTAAGGAATAAGATTTGGGTGCTTCGCATCCCACTCGCCTTTGATCTGACTGATCACCAGAGCGGAATCTCCGAATACACTCAAGAACTTAATCCTTAGGTCAATAGCAGCTTGAAGACCCATGATACACGCTTCATACTTCGCCATATTGTTTGTGCAGTTGAAACATAGTCAGGTGGTGAACGGAGTATGACATCCCTCAGGAGATATGATCACAGCGCCAATTCCATTACCCAACGCGTTTGAGGCTCCATCAAAATACATAGACCATCGGGATCCCTCCTCAGGTCCTTCATTCGGTCCAGGTTCTTCACAGTCGGTCATCAACATGATGTTCTCATCCGGAAACTCGAAATTCATGGATTGCTAGTCATCCACGGCCTAATGCGCCAAATGATCCGCTAATACACTCCCCTTGATTGCTTTTTGGGTTGTGTATTGGATGTCATACTCGGTTAAGATCATCTTCCATCTTGCTATTCTTCCGGATAAGGCGGGCTTCTCGAAGATATACTTGATTGGGTCCATCTTTGATATCAATAAGGTGGTGTGAGTCAGCATATACTGTCTCAGCCGGCGAGCAGCCCATGCCAAAGCGTAACAAGTTTTCTCAAGCAGTGATTATCGGGTCTTACAGTCGATAAACTTTTTGCTAAGGTAGTAAATAGCATGCTCTTTTAGGCCAAACTCGTCATGCTGCCCCAGCACGCATCCCATTGAATTATCCAGTACCGTCAAGTATAAGATCAAAGGTCTTCCTTCGACTGGAGGCATCCGAATTGGTGGCTCTTTGAGGTATTCTTTGATTCTTTCGAAAGCGGTCTGACATTCATCATTCCATTTTACCACTTGATCTTTCTTCAGCAGCTTGAAGATTGGATCACAAGTAGCAGTCAGATGTGAAATGAATTAGGCGATGTAGTTCAGACGTCCCAAAAAGCCTCTAACTTCCTTTTCTATGCGGGGAGCCAGCATTTCCTGTATAGCCTTTACCTTGGCAGGATCCACCTGAATACCTTTATCACTAACAACGAAACCCAGTAGCTTACCGGACCTTACCCCGAAGGTGCACTTGTCCGGGTTTAACCTTAGCTTGTACATCTTCAACCTGTCAAATAGTTTCTGAAGATGATCTAGATGTTCTTCCTCAGTCTGGGACCTTTCAATCATGTCATCAACGTAAACCTCAATCTCATGGTGAATCATGTCGTGGAACAGAGCGACCATGGCGCGCTGATAAGTTGCCCCAGCATTCTTCAACTCGAAAGGCATTACCTTGTAGCAAAAGGTGTCCCACTGCGTAACGAAGGTTTTCTTCTCCATGTCCTCGGGAGCCATCTTAATCTGATTATAACTAGAAAAACCATCCATGAAGGAGAATACCTTATGCTGCACGGTGTTGTCGACCAGAACATCGATATGAGGAAGTGGGAAATCATCCTTGGGGCTTGCCCTGTTCAGATCTCTATAGTCCACACACATCCGTACCTTACCATCCTTCTTAGGCACTGGAACAACATTGGAGACCCACTGCGGGTAAGAAGTGACAGCTAGAAATCCGGTGTCAAACTGTTTCATGACCTCAACTTTGATTTTCTCGGACATCTCAGGGTGCATACGGTGGACTTTCTGCTTTACCGGAGGACAATCCTCTTTAGTTGGCAAGCGATGAACCATAATATCGGTGTCCAAACCGGGAATATCTTCATAAGACCAATCGAAGATCTCAACATAGTCGCGTAGCATCTGTATCAACCGTTGTTTGACACTAGGCTCTAGATTTGCACCTATCTTGACCTCTTTCTTGTCTTCCTCTATATCCAAGTTCACTGATTCAACTGGATCTTCATGAGGTTGTACGGCCCTCTCTTCCTGTAGTAACAGTCTAGCAAGTTCTCCAGGTACCTCACAATCATCCTCACTTTCGTCCTCGGCTTGGTTGATCGGATTTTCGAAGTCATAACTGGCAGTAGCAGGGTTGTTATCAATGGGATCCAGAGTGGATATGGATCTGCATTATGATACGTGAGTGTGTGTAAGAGCATAATTGTTTTGATAAAGTGAGAGGCAGAAAAGAAAAACAATGAGCGCAAAATTTGTAACGCAAGAAACGTCCAATGTTTTATTGATGATATATGAAATGACAAGTAATAAGCCCTCACAAACAAAACCAAGATGCCTCGGGCAAAGCACCGGGCCATAAAGTTTCAACTGTTTATTACAAATTCAAAACAAAAGTCAATTACTGTGAAATAAAGGAAACAGGTATGAAGTCTTTTGTCGTCCAGTTATTCAATCCTCCATTGGTTGTAGGGTAGATCCAGCTGTCAATGTCTGAATCTTCTTCACCACCTTCAATCGCATTAACTCCCGGATTACTGATATGCAGAGGAGGTCTTCCAATCCGCGCGCGCCTAACAGCCCTTTGAGCCTCTGCAGTAAAGCCCAAATCAAACTTGTCAGTCTTGTGTCTGAAATCAGGGAGCTGACCCCAATTTTCACACCCACCTTTTTCAATTACAGCCCTGGCATCCTTGAGGGAATCCATCTTCATTGGAGGTTTGTCAGCAGCAACTCCAGTCGACGCCAAAGTCTGGGGAACCTCTTCAAAGTTCTGACAAGGGGTTTCGATGAACTCCCCATCCATCTCCACATTGCGAAAGGAATTAAGATGGCTCACCATATACTCCTCTTCACCTTGCACCGTGACGATCTTCCCCTTTACCGGATATTTCAACATTTGATGGAGCGTGGAAGTCATTTCCCCAGCCTTATGAATCCACGGGCGACCCAGCAAGCAAGAATATGATGGTCGGATATCCATCACATAGAAAGTAGATGCAAAAGTCTGAGAGCCAACTTTAACAGGGACGTCCACCTCCTCGTGCACCATCCTTTTTGACCCGTCGAAAGCCCTGACCATAATATTACCCAGCTTCAGAATCAAACCTTCACAGTCCAGACGGTCTAATGCTTTCTTTGGCAAAACATTCAATGGGGAACCAGTATCCACTAGTACATGGGCCATAATAGTGCCCCTGCACTCAATCGAGACGTGCAGAGCATCATTGTGATTTCTTCCTTTAGCAGTCAAACCTGCGTCTGAGAAAACCAACTCATTGTCGGCAGTCAAACTAGCTACACAATCTTTGAATTGATCGGCAGAAGTTTCCTGTGGCACATGCGCAGTTTTGAGGAAAGCAATTAAAGCCTTTGCATGGGCTTCTGAGCATAATAATAAGGACAACATGGATATTTTAGATGAGGTTTTCCCCAGCTGCTCGACTACGTTGTAATCACTCATCTAGATAATCTTCAGAATTTCCTCTATCTCCTGCTTAGAGGTTTCTACAATGATCTTATTATGTGCCTCCGTCCCGGCGGGCTCACCTGTGATTTCTTTGCTCCGAGTGCCAGATGGCTCGGCGACAGGGGTGATAACTGGAATAGGCACTGGGATGGTAGCTGATGTACTAGCAGATGGAATAACAATAGGTTTGTGAACAGTCGGAGGGGAAATCTCAGGAGAAAAGAGTCTTCCACTTTTGGTGACCTTGCTAGTCCCGACAATATTGCTGACATCAGCATCAGCTTCCCCATTCTTCAAGTCTTGTTTAACTCCATGGTAATACACATCTACACTGTAGTGTCAAGGGACAACCTTATTCGAAGTGTATGGGATAGGACCATGGACATTAATTATTAATGGAGCAACTCTTGGAACGGATGTAATCCTAATAGACTTTCTCGAGGAAGCCTTGGAAGGATTGACGGATATGGTTATGATGGCAACATCTTCAATTGGAACCAACAAAATTGTAGTCTTCTCGAACAGGATCTCTTTGTTATCCATCAGATGCTGAACACCTGATTTCAATAAATGGCAACCAGTAGGCAGAATTGAACACATGTGGCAACTTTCGCCACAGCCCGGAAATAAACCGACCAACAAGAGATTCTTCTTAACTGTCATCAAAGGAGTAGAGATTTATTCCACAGAGGTCACAAATAAATCATTGTCCACAACATTCACTCCATGTCCATGTTTGGGCATGGGAGCAGTTATGACATTGGGCTTCTCCAGAGCGTCAAACTCAATCTCTTTGGCTTCGATCAAGTCTTGCACTTTGTTCTTCAAATCCCAACAATTGTTTGTATCATGTCATGGGCTATGAGAGTGATAGGCGCAGCGGGCGTTCGGGTTATATAGCAGGGATGTGGTGTTGGGATTCTTCGGGGCTTCCCTCAGAGTTACCAGGTTGGTCTTCAATAATTATGGTAGAATTTGAGACAAGGTCATATTGAGCCGAGTGTACTGTCTCTGCGGTCTCTCCATTCTTTACTGATTGTTACGTTGTGGGACAACGGTGGGTCTTGATATCACTACCGCATTTACCGCTTGACGGTGTTCAGATCTGCTCTGGCTCCTCGAACCGTAGACTGCACTGGCTTCTTTCTTACCGGTGAAAGGCTTCTTTTCTGCACTTGATGAAGTACCTTTCTGTATCTTACCACTTCAGATACCAGCTTCTACTCTCTCCCCAGTCAAAATCAATTCAGTAAACCCAGATGACGAACTGCCGATCAGATGATTCAAAAATGGACTCGATAGCATCCCCATAAACATGTCAACCAACTCCCTATCAAACAAAGGGGGTTGGACTCTTCCAACCAAATCTCTCCACTTTTGGGCATAGTCCTTAAAACCTTCACTTGCACCCGTAGACATACCCTGAAGCTGAGTACGAGTGGGAGCAAGGTCGGCGTTATACTGATACTGCTTGTAAAAAGTAGCAGCAAGGTCCTCCCAATTTCGGACATTGTCTCCTTCCAATTGATAAAACCATTCAAGTTGAGTCCCTGACAGACTATCTTGAAAGAAATGTACCCACAAATTTCTATCAGCAGTGTGAGGTTGAATTTTCCGGACATACGAGCGGAGATGGAGTTTAGGACAGGACACTCCATCGTACTTAGCAAAAACAGGAGCTTTGATCTTATGAGGAATCACCACTCTTGATACCAATCCTAGCTCTCTGAAATCCAGACCAGGGATCCTCTGAATCTCCATAGCACTCAGACGTTCTTCTAGTTGTTTGTACCTATCCTCAGCAGGAGGATATTGTCCTTCATCATAATCAGTGTCATCATCAGAAATGGTAGGACTGTGGCCCTTTTCTTCTTCTTGGTTCTCCCCTTCCTTGGATGAAAGGGACATATCAGCTTGTTATTTCAGCCTATCCCCAAACCTTTTACCCATACTCAGAAGAACGACCTTCTTCTTCTTCTTCTTCTTCTTCTTCTTCTTCTTCTCTTTCTCTTTCTCTTTCAGGATGAGAGATTTCAAATCCTCTTTCCATTTAGCCAAGCTTAAGAACATCTCTTGGAACTGGGCATTTTGTGCCTGAAGATCATTGATAGCTTGATCAGAAGACATAATTGCTGAAATAAACAGCGAAGAAGATGCGAAACCTGTGATGGTACCTGTAATGGTGTGCATGATAATGGGATGCATATGTAATGATTTAAAAGACTTTGGGAGATTTAAATTTGAAAAACAAAATAAAACAAACTTTATTAGATTAACTGGTAAAAAGGTTCAACAATGCCTTTGAGGCGTTACAAAGAAATAAATGGAAAACAAATCTAAACTAGAAAAAGCAAAATCAGAAATCCCATGGACTCTTCCCCTTGGTGCTAACGTAATCATTGATCGTTCTTTCCTTCTCGAGTTGCCTGGAGAGCTTCAAGATCTTCCTTTCTTGCTCATGGTACTTTTCCCGGTAGGTATCCCTCTCCTCCTTCAGCTGAATCCAGGATCTCTTCAATGCCCCTAGATCAATGGGAATGTAGGGATAAAGGACTGTATAAGGAATGCCCTCTTCATTGGTGGACTCCACAATCACAGGAAACACAGCTTTATAAGGCATTCCAAGCTCCTGAGCACGAGCTCAGACCCACTGGATATAGGGATGCATAAGGAGAGAAGTCCTTGGTCCTAGCTCTTGAGGGTCAGATCTGTTTACCATGCCCCAGACTCGTATAAACCTTCGGCGATGCTCGTCAACGTCCTCCTTGTAGTCAAATGCAATGTCTGTAAGAAGTAGCTCATGAGGACCGTCTCTCCGAGCACGACCAAACTATCATAAAGCTAGGCAGGGATTGTAGGTTATACCCCCCTCTGATTCCAAGCAGCGGGACATTAGGGTATCCCTCATAACGATCAATTACAACAATGCTTTCCATAGCCTTGGAACTCCAAAGAATGTATGTATGGGCAAGGGACATTATCCTGTAAGACCATCCTAAACCTTCTTCATTCTTCAACACAACTTGGGGAGGTGCGAAATAAACCACTTCGCCAGCAACGACATAAAACACATGAGAGTCCCTCTTCTTCGCACAGTACGAGTGTAGAGGGCATGTAAGATATCACCCAAAAGAGTAGGCACGGGATTGCGAGATAGGAAGATCTTAACCGCATTCACATTTATAAAGGAATCTGGATTCGGAAAGAGAATCAAACCGTAGATAAGGAGAGCCAAGATGTCTTTGAAAGCCTGAAAATCCAAACTGTCCCAGAATAGTTGAGCTTGATCCATCAGAAACTTGGCTAAGAAACCTTCAACCCCGCTTCGTGTCTCCCAATTAGATACTACATCAGCCCGTTTCAGATGCAGAGCTGAAGCAATGTCTTCTGGTCTAGGAGTTTCTTCCAAACCTGTGAAAGGCACCTGCTCTAGGATGGATATACCCAATAAGTGAGAGAACTCCTCCAAAGTGGGAACCAACTGGTAGTCTGGAAAAGTGAAACAATGATGCACTGGATCGAAGAACTGAAAAAGCACACTCATCATCTGCTCATCAAACCTTGAGGTAACTAAGCTAAGAAGCTGACCATGTCTCCTAATGAATGAAGAAGTATCAGAAACTCTCGAGGATAAATCTTTGAGTTGAGCAGGTATTTGCACAAAGTTAACTTGGATGGTGTTTCTGCATGTGGAAGCCATAATCTGCAAAACAGAACAAAGATAAATCCCCTCGGTCTCTGAAATGGTTAGTATAATGAAGTATGCATGCTATGTTATGATGCATGATGTCATGGTAAAACAAACAACAAGTATAGCAGATAACAGACATGGTAAAGGCAAAAAAGTCACACAATAGCCCTTAAGTTTAAGGCTTGCATGGGGTCAAGGTATTACCCTCTTGAAGTTCAGTTGGTTTCAACCTGTCATAACAAAATTAATCGGGTTCTAGAGGTTCTCAATATCACTGACCATCCTCCATCGGTCATGGTTTCAGCTCACGCAATCTTTTCTTGCGGCCGGAACTATATCGAGAGTATGGTCTCAATGAGTGTAGCATCGAGTATTAACCAGTTCCCAGCTTTATACCGAGATCGGCTATCTCACTACTTCCTATTGGCCAAGTTGGTCAATTAAGGGTTCTAAGGTCAGTTGATGCTTAACGACACGCATAGCAGCCCCGTATTCTACTCGTTTCTCCATAAGGGATACCGGTACCAACCAATGTGCCACATCAACATAGCTACTGCTTCAACCGTATCGGTCTACGCTGTACAGTTCCCTCAAAGTTTATTGCTACTTACCTAAAAGGTGTCCCCCAGATCCAGGTTAGGATCTATAGTAACTCCCAATACAAAATCCTTTAACAGTAAAGCAACCAAAACAAACAAGAGAAGCAATTTATGATGAACTAATCCTAAGGTATACCCCACTTATATTCCCCAGCAGAGTCGCCAGTTCTGTGAAACGGTGGCAGAACCAGACTGTTTTAAGAAAATGTTGGTTTGGATTTTGCGTTTGTGTTTGCAAAATGTCGCGGTAAGCAAGAGTCGCCACCGACTTTTGTTTTATTCAACTGGAAAGGACAAAAGCATAGAAAAATTCCTTTTTCGAGATTTTGAGTACGGGGGGTAGATTATAGAAAGGGAAGGTATTAGCATCCTTTCTATCCGTAGTTTTCTACGGGCTCTTAGGTACTTGCTCATCATTTTAAAAATTGCTTCTGTGTTTGTGAGTTTTGAAAAGTTTTTGTTTTTACTTCGTTTTAACCCTTGCTTCTGTCTTCAAGAGTGTTACGAAGTGTTTTTGAAAACTTTGTTTGAAAAGAGTGTAAGTGTGGAAAAGTTTATTTTGAGCAAGTACCTACTAGCATCTACCTACTTGAAAAAAGAATGTTTATGTTCTTGTTTCCTTAAGATAGCGCTATCCCACTATTAAAGAGTAGGTAGCACCATCGTTGGAGTTGTAAGGGTCAATTCGAAAGGGACGTACGATCACTAAAGCAATGTTAGGACGTCTTAGTAATAACCCTAATGTCTTAAGATCATATTT
Organism: Vicia faba; assembly: GCA_948472305.1. Taxonomy (NCBI): domain Eukaryota; kingdom Viridiplantae; phylum Streptophyta; class Magnoliopsida; order Fabales; family Fabaceae; genus Vicia; species Vicia faba. The sequence goes on from CATIWC010000717.1 coordinate 180,103, forward strand.
GAGGCAACATTTCCGAGGCAACATTTTCGAACGGGACATTTGATCTTTGTTTAGACAGAGGGGTGACCACTAAAACACCTTATACTTAATGACCGTTTACCGAAGGCAACCGAAGTGAGAGTATACCCTAGGAGTGCGCATGTGTGAGTGATTTGATTTAAGTTATTATCTTTGTACATTTAGGGTTTGCTAACCATTTTAAATTAACATACAGTCTTGTCATGCAATCCTATTATCATACATCTAACAGTTAATATTTGCGAAAAATAAAAATGCGAGAAATAAAACTACGCTATTACAAGGCTTCGGGGTAGGGGATTAATTACACAGCCAAAAACTCGTAAAACGATAAATAAAAGAAAAATCATAATTAAACTATTACATACCATGAGCAGTTACATTAATATCGTAAAAATAATAAATGCGCGCGATGAATTAAGGACGAGAAAAATAGGGTTTTGACCCCGTCTAAACCTAATTGAAAGAAAAATCATATTTTTTGTGGTTTTTGATTATTTTGAGAAAATAAAGTTTTAATTGAATAAGTAAAGAAAACCTAATGACTAATTAATTTTATTTAAGAAAAATAATTAATTTGACCTATTTTTGTATTTTCGTTATTTTATGAAAAGAAATAAAAATATAATCAAGAAGAAACCTAGTTTTTCTAATTTGATTTTAATTATTTACAAAAAAAAAGTGTGAATTACCCTAAAATTAAATTTAACTAATTATTAAATTAAATTTGATGAAAATAATACCTAAATCTAAATTTATGAAAATTGATTTTATGAGTTTTGCAAAAAAAAAGAATTAATTGTTGATAGAAAATAATTAAATAAAAGAATTTTAAATAAAAAGAAAAATATAAAAGGAAAAGAGATGGGCCTGCTGCTTTGAGCAAAAGAGGGGGTGTCAATTGTAATTCTGGGCCCAAAACTCCTTGGCCCACGTTGACTTTCCAGATCCTGTGTTGCAAGCTTGACTAGGCCTATGATGGACCTCCACGGAGAAGGCATTGGATCTGCCTTGTTGATGATCTGGTGGCTGGGCGCTGAGGGCATATGGTGGACTCATTGCATGCACTTATACCTGATCATGTAAAAGAAAATAATAGAAAGCAAGTTTGGGGACCTGGGGATCGAACCCAGGCCCTTTGGCAATTTCCCTTGTACACTGACCATTTGAGCTAGCTCGCCTTGTTGTATACTGTGATCGGTGGATCTGGAACTGACTGTTTTTTAAGCTGGTTTCGCGAAATGTCGCGGTAAGCAAGAGTCGCCACCGTCTTTTATATTCTCCAACATGGAAAGGACAAAAGCACAGCAAAATTCCTTATTTGAGAATGTTTCTCGGTTCGGGAGGTAGATTTATAGAAAGGGAAGGTTTTAGCACCCTTTCTATCTATGGTTATCCATGGGCTCTTAGGTACTTGCTCTTATGTTTTCAAAATTTGTTTGCTTTTCAAGTGTGTGTGGGTTTTGAAAAAAGTTTCGTTTGAAAAATTTCTAAGTAACTCTCGTATCTGTCCTCAAGAGTGTATGAAAAATTTGTTTAAAAACTTTTAGAAAGTGTAGGTGTGAAAAGTATTTTGTTTGTTTTTGAAAAGAGCAAGTATCTATGAGAATCTACCTACCCTAAGGAATCCGTCTGTGTAAATGTCCTTAAAGTAGTGCCATCCCACCATTGAGAGGTAGGTAGCACCACTGTTGGAGGTGTTCGGGTCAATTCGGGGTTTAGGGACAGTGTGGTCACCAAGCAAAGGTAAGATACCTTAGGAGCTACCCTTATGCCATTGATCTTTTATTCCGAGGCAACTTGTTCCGAGGCAACTTATTTTAAGGCAACCAGATCAATGGAACATAAGGACTCACTAAGACGTCCTATAGTCGGCGACCACGTTTCGAGGGACAAGGCAACATGGTGATCACCGGAGTAATGGGAAGATACCTTAGAAGCTACCCTCATGCCAGGTTCCCGGATCATGAGGACTTACTAAGACATCCTCTACTCGACGATCACCTTTCGAGGGGCAAGGCAACAGTGAAGCGTACCCTAGGGGTGGTGTGTGATTTGTGTGTCGTTTTCAGTTTATTGTTTGTCTTGTCATGCATTGGTGATCTACGTTTTGATTTTATTTTTGGGCATTCATTCTTTCATGTTATTGTTTAACAGTTAAAAGGTGCGGGAATTTAAAGTGCGGGAAAGATAAAGGTCCTACGCTATTACAAAGGCGCGGGTCTACAACGCCAAATTAATCCAGACCCGATTTAAAATAAAATGGAGAAAATAAATGCCTAATTAACTATTACAGGGCTTTGGAGCAAGTACATTATATTCACAAAAAGAAATAAACAAAACGCGCGAAACGAAGATGTAATCGAATGCGAGGGCGTTGGACCCTTTAACGGAATTAAAATAAAATTATTGAAATAATTAAGTTAAATAAAGGAAATGACTTATTTTTTATGTTTTTTGGATTTGTGGATTTAAAGAAAATTAAATTAATTAAAAGTCAAATAATTCTAGTTCTAATTGTTTTTTAATTTATTAAAGAAAAATTACCTAAGTTAAATCTAATTTAAACCTAATTGATTAATTACAAGTATTTACGAAATTAATTAATGGTTAATAATAATTATAATAAGAAAATAAAATATTTATTTAAAAAGATGAAAATGTGCTAAAGACTTATTTTTTATATTTTTTAGTTATTAAAAAAAGCATTAAAGTTAATAACCTAAAATCAAAACTAAATTAATTATTGAATTTTATTTACAAAAATGGAACTATTAATTGATTAAATAAAATATTTTTATACCTCTTTTATGATTTCCTGATTTTTTTGGTTTTTATATTAAGAAATAAAACTAATTAAATTAGTATTTAGAATCTAATTAAGTCTAATCAATTTTAATATTGCAAAATAATTTAGAGTTTCCTAGAATAAAAAAACCTAATTAATTAATTAAATTTAGAAAAAAAAGAAAAATCTAAAATTTATTTGGGTAAGAATATTTTTGTGATTTTTTGAAATAAAAAGAAAAATTAATTTTGTTAATAAAAAAGCAAATTAAATAAATTAAAATAAAATAGAAAAGAAAATAAATTCAAGGGAAAAAGGAAATGGGCCTGTTTTCATCAAAACGCAACTCCACATAATCTGAACCCTAGCCATGGAGGTTCACGTTTTGGCCACGAAAAATCCCAAGCGATAGCCCAGACCTGCTCTAAACATTCACTGGAACTCAAAGGTATGGTTAGTAGGGATTAAATCAAGCTATAATCAAAAATACGATCCATGGAAATTCTGCAAAATGGATGTTCATGTAGCTACAGTTTCAGCATGCATGGTTATATGAAAAGAGTGTGTTTATACCTTATTTTGCCTGTAGATCACGATAGGATGGGTGGGAGGTCTTGTGGATGGTTGAATCCTTGAGTTCGATCTTAGTGCAATTCTTTGGAATTTTTGAAAAGAAATTTCTCTTGGCTGCCTCTCTCTCACCTTTTTTCTTATGCCTTATGATAGTTTTCTCTAGGTTATGTAGGTGATTTTGATCAACATTAAGGCTCATCATACCATGCATTCAAGCTTGAGATTTTAACATAAACTCCCTTAACAAACTTTCCTTTTTGAACCAATTTTTGAAATATTGCTCCATTTGGCCTTGAAACGAAATTGGGAAGTTGCATAATGATGAGTCAAAGTTAGTTAAGACCAAATATTCCTTTTAATTAAACTTTTTGATTTTCCTTTGATTTTAAAAGATTTAAAGTTAATTAAATCCAATAAAATCAATTAAAAATGAAAAAATTAAATTAAAAATTTGAAATAAAAGGTGGGACACGTGGGAAGCATGGCCAAGTTAATTCAAGTGGAAAAAGTGGGCCCCTTTTGTCAAAAAATGAAATTTCAAGGATAAATGATTTTGGCCATTTCACAAATATTTCCCAACTTCTCCAATGCATATCTTGCTCAATTTTTAAGCTTTGATCATGTTCTTGGACATTTTGGAAAGGTCTTGAAGTCCTCTAACCAATGTATTTGGTCCCATGTCATTTTGATTTACCAATCTCAAGTTATGGTCTTTGACTTAAAGTCCCTTTTTTGTTGACTTTTGAAAATGACCTATAATGTTGAAATTGATAACTTTTTGTGAGAGCATTTCTTGGACTTGAAGTATGAAGAGGAGTTTTAGGAAATGTCTTTCTCTTCAAAATGAGCTTTGGATGGAATTTTTCTGATGAACCATGAAAAAGTTATGCCTTGGTCAAGTTACAGTTGACTTTTCAGTTGTCCAAAAATAGAAACTTTTGCATCTTGATGATTTTTGAGCCAAGCTTTTGAGAATCATGATCAAGCATTGATCAAATGATGTTTGTGGCTTCAAAATAAGATGTTTACCAAAAATTTTGACTTTTGACTGCCAAATGACCATTTTGCCCCTACAATTGATTGTTGAGCAATTAGGGTTTTTGACTGTGCAACTTGACCTTGTGAGCCTTGAAACTTGACATGTAGGTACTTGACAATGTGTATAAGCATAGGAGACTTGATTGAGCCTTTGAAAACTTCAGCTTCCTTGTGAGAACCAAAACCCTAGTTTGACTGGCTTAGGAGGATGGTTTGACTGTGTGGCCCTTGAGTAAATTTGAACCAATTGTGGATGATTCTTGTCAAAACTTTGAAGATTATGGGAGGGCAAATTTTGGGATACAACAGTTGCCCCTGTTCAATCTTCTTAGACCTGAGGATGTAGATTGGCGTGTGTGCGTTTCGTGATCCGAAGGTGGAAGATGATTGAACACTAGAGTGCCCAGAAATTTGCACTCACATAGTAGAGTATCAACAGTGTGATGTCAGGAATGGGCTTATAGATGCCATTTGGAGAGATGGAATGGATGATTGTGGAGATGGGCTTATAGATGCCATCGGGAGGTGTCGATCGCGTAAGAGATTCCTTATCGAGAACTTGCGTACCTGAGAAGGAAAGAAAATTACCTGGTCTGTTACCGGAGTTGACTTTCAAACTCTTTATGTAGACGTGCCCTGGCTGGATACAGGAATCGAATCTTTAAACTCTTCAGAGGTGCCCTGTCAAGATACAGGAATCGAGTCTGGTACTGTAGTCGTCAACAGATACTCCCTGGAAAAATACAGGGATCGGATCTTCGAACTCTTCAGACGTGCCCTGTCAAGATACAGGAATCGAGTCTGGTACTGTAGTCGTCAACAGATACACCCTGGCAAGATACAGGAATCGGATCTGGAATCACGACGGTCGATAGCAATTATCTTTGCATTAACTTTTGTCCTGAAAAGACAAAACGTTAGTTGTACGTGATGTCATGATGTATGACATGCGAGATGCTCTCAGAATGAATGAGATTGTATGTTCATGATGTGTATATGCATGCTATAATGTATGAAGATGTGTTGTTTATGAATGTATGTTTTCGTCTTAGGAAAATAAATCCTTGACGGATGCTGGGAAGTTGAATCCTGGGCTGATGTGGAAGAAAAGAGCTTCTTGTTTCCGTTGGGGATAATGGTTGCAAGAATACCGGTAGGAGAAGATAACTCCGTTGGGGGATAAACTTGGCGAATGGATTACTCTGCGGGGAGAAAATCACTCTGACGATCTTGTTGGGGAACAATACTCTGTGGGGAGAGAGGTACTTTGCTCGAATATTGATGGTAACTTCGCTGGGGATACCATTGTTATGTTGGAAGTGTGATGAACTCCGCTGGGGATGGGGAGACTTCGCCGAGGACAATCTTTCCGTGGCTTTTGGCTGAGGATAACCCAGTTATATCCTGGTAGGGAAATAACCTTTGAAGAAATCCGGGAGACGCGTTCGTGCTCTGCGGGGAAGAAGCTTCCAGAATCTACTGGGGAAATTTTTGAGATGTATTTTTTGTAAGTTGAAAGAGGGAACCTATGTAGGGTTACTTTGAGGTTGGGCTCGCGTGAAGCTGCATTTGGAGTTGAAGGAAACCTGTGTAGGGTTTCTTGATGACGAGTTCGTGCAAACCTTCATCTTTGGAAAGAGAGGACCTGTGTAGGGTTTCTTGATGGCGAGTTCGTGTAAAACTGCATCTTTGGAGGGAGGAAACCTGTGTAGGGTTTAATGACAATGAGTCTGTATAAGACTGTATCTAGAGCTGAGAAGGAAACCTGTGTAGGGTTTACTGATGACGAGTCCGTGTAAAACTGCATCCTTAAAAATAGAGAACCTGTGTAGGGTTTCTGGGTGACGAGTCCGTGTAAAACTACATCTGGAGTTTTGAGAAGGAAACCTGTGTAGGGTTTACTGATGACGAGTCCGTGTAAAACTACGTCTGGAAAGAGATAACCTGTGTAGGGTTATTTCAGGATAAGTCCGTATAAAACTTCTTGATGAACCGGGGTAAGGTTATCTTTGAGGTAAGTCCGTGTAAGACTTCTGGAGGAAACCGGGGTAAGGTTACTTGTGGAGGGTGAGTCCGTGTAAGACTTCGTGATGAACCGGGGTAAGGTTATCTTAAGATGAGTCTGTGTGAGACTTCGTCTGAAAATTGAGAAGGAACCGGTGTAGGGTTACTTTGATGATAAGTCTGTGTAAGACTTTTTTGAAAGAAAAGGAACCGGTGTAGGGTTACTTGTGGATGAGTCCGTGTAAGACTTTGTCTGAAAGTTGAGAAGGAACCGGTGTAGGGTTGCCTGATGATGATCAAGTGGATGATTGTCCTGTTTGGTTTCGGATGTTAACCCTTGATCTGGAATTTGTAAAGGTAGATGGTAATCATCTTTGTATTAACCTTTCCTTGGTACTTTGGTTGACAGAGCAACTGGATCGCCTGGACGACTCATTATTGCCCCTGTTTCTGAGGTGAGGGGAAAAGATATCTTGTGGAGGTGTTGGATGACTGCCTATTGACAAATCTTCCTTTTGGTAGGCAAGTGACGAGATGCCGGGACATAGTCGTACGCTTTGATCCCTAACTTTTTCCTGGACCGCCCTTTCGGGTTTTCAGTCCACCGGGATACCCATTTTTGCCCAAGCCGCCTTTTCAGGTTTTCGACTTGCCGGGTGTACAGATTTTTTTTCATTTCATCCCTTATTTTTTCCCGAACCCTTTTGGTTCGCCGGGAAGCCCTTATTTTTGCCTAGGTGTGTCAACCTAGCGGGTCTTTGATTAGGCATAGTATTTTTTTGACTATATCCATGCTCTCAGAATGTAAGGGAGTTGCCCCTGTTAGAAGTGTTTTGTCATGCCCCATAAGATGTTTCATCAGGCCAGATTCGTTGCTGGAGTGCCCCAAGTGACTCAGGAGGAGATTTGCCCCAGGCTGTTTGGCCTTTTGAGAGATTCTACGAATCTTGACTTAACTGCCCCAGATGATGGACAATGATCATGCCATGCCCCTTGATTGGAAGTGCTTTTGTTCATTAGGCATTCGTCGTGCGAGTTTCTATGTTGTTCAAACAAAAAGTCATATGCAAACAAAGTTATGTTAAAAATGCAAAGCTTATGTCTGTCTTGAAGATTTTGAAAATGCATTCTTTTTCATAAAACAAGTGAATGTTTGTAAAACGTGATGTCAACTCCGTATTTACCGTAGGCCTTAAGGAGTCAAGATACCTTTTGTAACAGTATGCTTTCGAACTAACCCATGCTTCAGCTAGGACTTTTAAGGGTTATAACGTGGCCTGGTTCATGGTTTAAGAAACAAAGGATAAAGGCTCAAATTATTTGTACCCACCCACTCTTCGTGATGTTCTTCAAACCTAAGCTCAGTTGATCGTGCGTTAGACCTTGTTTGAGTCTTTGTCCTGACGTTCCAATGATGGTTCAGATATTGATAGTTTATTTTGAATAGGCAGTCATTTTTGTTTTTGTTAAGGGTTTGTATGACCTCTCTCTTTTTGATTTTGTTGTCCCTAAATTTTGCCTGAACTGTTTCTTTTGTGATTACAGTCAGCGGGATGCCCCAGTTTTGTAAGTCTCCTTGATAGGTTTTGACTTATTGGGTTTTTATTTTTGAGATATAATGACTGCCTATCCTTATGATTATTCGGAATCATCACTGTCTTCTTTTTTTTTCAGAAGGACTTCTTTTGATGCCATTCGTTGTGCACTTGGATCAGCTGAGAGAACTACCCTGCCCCAGGTTATGATTAAGGGTTTTAATTTTCGAAAAGAAAAACTCCTACTTCTTTGTCTCAAAGGGGTCGACGAGGGATTATCTTCCTTATAACTCCAGTGTTTAGGGATTGAAACAATGCCTGTACCTCATCAGCGGGGTCTGTTCAAAAGCATACTGTAAAGATCGTGGTATCGTTTTCGTCATCCTCCCTCAAGAGGCTTAGAATTTTCAGTCAAGAGTTGATCATCACCAAAATATGAAAGCAGTTTTAAGTACAGTAAACATAATTAATTCAAGACAGACATGTGTAATGCATTCATGAAATAAAAGAGTTTAACATGATAATTGTTTGTTTGAACAAGAAAAGAAAAATACAACTTGAATTCAAATGAACAAAAATCTCTCAATCCTAGCCATGTTTTGGCAAAGGAGCAGTGGTCACAACGGGAGTCTCAGCAGGCTCGAACTAGATCTCCTTAGCGTCGATCATATTCTGGATCTTATACTTCAGCGCCCAACAGTCCTCAGTATCGTGCCCCGGGCTATCAGAATGATAAGCACACCTCGCTTCTGGATTGTAGTTTGGAGAGGAGGTCTTGGGATTTGCAGGAGGGTTGATCACCGCAATCAGGTTCATTTTCAACATGTGCTGTAATGCTTGTGACCATGGCATGTTGATGTTGGTGAATTATCTTTTAGGCTCGTCCGGCCTTCGCTGATTTCCCTTTTGTGGTTGGCGGCGTGGTGCAGAACCAGAGATCATGACTGCCCCTGCATGTTGGTCATGACGACTCTTTTGACTGTATGCAGCATTAGATTCCTTCTTGCCCATGTAAGGCTTTTGGTGAGTATCCGAAGGTGTGGCCTCCTGAATCTTCCCACTCTTGATACCAGCTTCGATTCTTTCCCTAGTCAGATTGAGGTCGGTAAACCCTGCAGATGAATTACCAATGAGATAATTGAAGAACGGCCCGGATAGGGTCCCTAAGAACATATCAACGAGTTCCCGGTCGGTCAAAGGTGGTTGTACCCTCCCAGCAAGGTCCCTCCATCTCTGCGCATATTCTTTGAAACCTTCTCCCGATCCTAACGACATACCCTGGAGTTGGGTACGTGTAGGAGCGAGGTCGGCATTATACTGATACTGCTTGTAAAAAGCAGTAGCCAACTCCTCCCAGTTACGAACCTTGGTCCCATCCAGCTGATAGAACCATTCGAGGTGAGTCACTGAAAGACTCTCCTGGAAGAAGTGGATCCACAAGTTCTTGTCCACAGTGTATGGTTGAATCTTCCGCACATAAGATCTGAGATGCAGCCTGGGACAGGATGCCCCATCATACTTAGCAAAAGAAGGAACCTTGAATTTGTGTGGGATCACCACACCAGAAGATAGACCCAGGTCCCCGAAATCCAACCCAGGCACTTGTTGAATTTCCATGGCATTCAGACGATCCTCTAGTTGCTTGTACCGGTCCTCAGCAGGGGGGTACTGTTCATCATTGAAGTCTGTCTCGGTGTCGGAGACCATAGGGCTAGGAACCTCTCTCCCTTGGTGACTGCCTTCCCCCACAGATGGAGTAGTCCTCTCAGCTTCATTCTGCAGTGTGTTCCCAGATCTGCGTCTAGGGTTGAACAAAACAATCCTCTTCTTCTTCTGAATCAGAGTCTTCAATTCCTTTTGACCCTGGGCTAGGCTCATAATCAACTCTTGAAACTGGGCATTCTGGGCCCGGAGGGCCTTGATAGCTTGTCCATCGGATGATTCAGGATTCATGATGACGGCTGTAATAAATAGCGAAGAAGGTAAGTGACCTGCAACAAGTGTACCTGTAATGAAATGATATGTATGATATGCATGCGATGTTTTCTAGGATCTCGCGGGGTAGACAAGAAAAATTGTTAGAGTTGAATTTCGTAGCTTGGTTGAAGGAACTGCATGTTGTTGAGAGTCCTTCTTCAAGGGTCAAAGGCTCACCATATCCAGTGGGTCATAGCCTCTGACAACCTTGGCTTAGAGGAAAATAAATCCCCTTTGCCCCTGGCTAGGCAGTTTGGTCCATCGTGACCTGCACCACAGACCCTTGAGATCCTTGAAATGGATTAGTCCTTATGTAGGATGCATGCAATGGCATGATGTCATGATGTTATGCTATGCGTGGGGTAATATAGGTAAACCCTGTTATGAGTCCCATTTAAGGACTGTAAACAAAACTTGCGAGAAACTTAGTAAACCCTGTTATGAGTCCCAATTAAGGACTATAAACAAAACCTGCAAGAAACTCAAATGTCAGATAACAAGCATGCAAGTAGTCAAGTTGGAAGGCACACAAGTCACACAAGAGAAGCCCTTAGAGTTTAAGGCCAGCATGAGGTCTGGGTATTACCCTCTTAAAGTTGGTGGGTTCATACCTGTCCTAATCAAAAGTAACTGGGTTCTAAGGATATCAATATCATTGGATTGCTTTCATTGTTCATCGTTTCGATTTAGCCACTGACTGGCGATCAAAATATCCCAAGAAAACAACCCTCAATTGAGTGTAGTATCGAGTATCAACCGACTTCGGAGTACACCAAAGTAGTTATCTCACTACCCTAAAGAGGCCAAGATGGTTCAATTAAGGTTCCTAAGGTCTGTTGATGCTTCACGACACCACGCGGAGGCCCCGTACTCTCCTTGATTGACTCAAGGGTTACCGGTACACACCAAAGTACCACATCAACGTAGCAGACTGCTTCAACCATGTCGGTATACCCCGCACAGTTCCCTCACAGCCTTGTTGCTACTTTCTAATAAGGTATCCCCAGACCCGGGTTAGGATCTATAGAACTCCCAAGACAGTCCCACAATTTAAAGCAAACAAATCAAAGCAATTGAAAACACAGTGATCTTAGTCCTAAGGTACACCTCACTTTATAAGTGTCCCCAGCAGAGTCTCCAGTTCTGTGATCAGTGGATCTGGAACTGACTGTTTTTTAAGCTGGTTTCGCGAAATGTCGCGGTAAGCAAGAGTCGCCACCGTCTTTTATATTCTCCAACATGGAAAGGACAAAAGCACAGCAAAATTCCTTATTTGAGAATGTTTCTCGGTTCGGGAGGTAGATTTATAGAAAGGGAAGGTTTTAGCACCCTTTCTATCTATGGTTATCCATGGGCTCTTAGGTACTTGCTCTTATGTTTTCAAAATTTGTTTACTTTTCAAGTGTGTGTGGGTTTTGAAAAAAGTTTCGTTTGAAAAATTTCTAAGTAACTCTCGTATCTGTCCTCAAGAGTGTATGAAAAATTTGTTTAAAAACTTTTAGAAAGTGTAGGTGTGAAAAGTATTTTGTTTGTTTTTGAAAAGAGCAAGTATCTATGAGAATCTACCTACCCTAAGGAATCCGTCTGTGTAAATGTCCTTAAAGTAGTGCCATCCCACCATTGAGAGGTAGGTAGCACCACTGTTGGAGGTGTTCGGGTCAATTCGGGGTTTAGGGACAGTGTGGTCACCAAGCAAAGGTAAGATACCTTAGGAGCTACCCTTATGCCATTGATCTTTTATTCCGAGGCAACTTGTTCCGAGGCAACTTATTTTAAGGCAACCAGATCAATGGAACATAAGGACTCACTAAGACGTCCTATAGTCGGCGACCACGTTTCGAGGGACAAGGCAACATGGTGATCACCGGAGTAATGGGAAGATACCTTAGAAGCTACCCTCATGCCAGGTTCCCGGATCATGAGGACTTACTAAGACATCCTCTACTCGACGATCACCTTTCGAGGGGCAAGGCAACAGTGAAGCGTACCCTAGGGGTGGTGTGTGATTTGTGTGTCGTTTTCAGTTTATTGTTTGTCTTGTCATGCATTGGTGATCTACGTTTTGATTTTATTTTTGGGCATTCATTCTTTCATGTTATTGTTTAACAGTTAAAAGGTGCGGGAATTTAAAGTGCGGGAAAGATAAAGGTCCTACGCTATTACAAAGGCGCGGGTCTACAACGCCAAATTAATCCAGACCCGATTTAAAATAAAATGGAGAAAATAAATGCCTAATTAACTATTACAGGGCTTTGGAGCAAGTACATTATATTCACAAAAAGAAATAAACAAAACGCGCGAAACGAAGATGTAATCGAATGCGAGGGCGTTGGACCCTTTAACGGAATTAAAATAAAATTATTGAAATAATTAAGTTAAATAAAGGAAATGACTTATTTTTTATGTTTTTTGGATTTGTGGATTTAAAGAAAATTAAATTAATTAAAAGTCAAATAATTCTAGTTCTAATTGTTTTTTAATTTATTAAAGAAAAATTACCTAAGTTAAATCTAATTTAAACCTAATTGATTAATTACAAGTATTTACGAAATTAATTAATGGTTAATAATAATTATAATAAGAAAATAAAATATTTATTTAAAAAGATGAAAATGTGCTAAAGACTTATTTTTTATATTTTTTAGTTATTAAAAAAAGCATTAAAGTTAATAACCTAAAATCAAAACTAAATTAATTATTGAATTTTATTTACAAAAATGGAACTATTAATTGATTAAATAAAATATTTTTATACCTCTTTTATGATTTCCTGATTTTTTTGGTTTTTATATTAAGAAATAAAACTAATTAAATTAGTATTTAGAATCTAATTAAGTCTAATCAATTTTAATATTGCAAAATAATTTAGAGTTTCCTAGAATAAAAAAACCTAATTAATTAATTAAATTTAGAAAAAAAAGAAAAATCTAAAATTTATTTGGGTAAGAATATTTTTGTGATTTTTTGAAATAAAAAGAAAAATTAATTTTGTTAATAAAAAAGCAAATTAAATAAATTAAAATAAAATAGAAAAGAAAATAAATTCAAGGGAAAAAGGAAATGGGCCTGTTTTCATCAAAACGCAACTCCACATAATCTGAACCCTAGCCATGGAGGTTCACGTTTTGGCCACGAAAAATCCCAAGCGATAGCCCAGACCTGCTCTAAACATTCACTGGAACTCAAAGGTATGGTTAGTAGGGATTAAATCAAGCTATAATCAAAAATACGATCCATGGAAATTCTGCAAAATGGATGTTCATGTAGCTACAGTTTCAGCATGCATGGTTATATGAAAAGAGTGTGTTTATACCTTATTTTGCCTGTAGATCACGATAGGATGGGTGGGAGGTCTTGTGGATGGCTGAATCCTTGAGTTCGATCTTAGTGCAATTCTTTGGAATTTTTGAAAAGAAATTTCTCTTGGCTGCCTCTCTCTCACCTTTTTTCTTATGCCTTATGATAGTTTTCTCTAGGTTATGTAGGTGATTTTGATCAACATTAAGGCTCATCATACCATGCATTCAAGCTTGAGATTTTAACATAAACTCCCTTAACAAACTTTCCTTTTTGAACCAATTTTTGAAATATTGCTCCATTTGGCCTTGAAACGAAATTGGGAAGTTGCATAATGATGAGTCAAAGTTAGTTAAGACCAAATATTCCTTTTAATTAAACTTTTTGATTTTCCTTTGATTTTAAAAGATTTAAAGTTAATTAAATCCAATAAAATCAATTAAAAATGAAAAAATTAAATTAAAAATTTGAAATAAAAGGTGGGATACGTGGGAAGCATGGCCAAGTTAATTCAAGTGGAAAAAGTGGGCCCCTTTTGTCAAAAAATGAAATTTCAAGGATAAATGATTTTGGCCATTTCACAAAAATTTCCCAACTTCTCCAATGCATATCTTGCTCAATTTTTAAGCTTTGATCATGTTCTTGGACATTTTGGAAAGGTCTTGAAGTCCTCTAACCAATGTCTTTTGTCCCATGTCATTTTGATTTACCAATCTCAAGTTATGGTCTTTGACTTAAAGTCCCTTTTTTGTTGACTTTTGAAAATGACCTATAATGTTGAAATTGATAACTTTTTGTGAGAGCATTTCTTGGACTTGAAGTATGAAGAGGAGTTTTAGGAAATGTCTTTCTCTTCAAAATGAGCTTTGGATGGAATTTTTCTGATGAACCATGAAAAAGTTATGCCTTGGTCAAGTTACAGTTGACTTTTCAGTTGTCCAAAAATAGAAACTTTTGCATCTTGATGATTTTTGAGCCAAGCTTTTGAGAATCATGATCAATCATTGATCAAATTATGTTTGTGGCTTCAAAATAAGATGTTTACCAAAAATTTTGACTTTTGACTGCCAAATGACCATTTTGCCCCTACAATTGATTGTTGAGCAATTAGGGTTTTTGACTGTGCAACTTGACCTTGTGAGCCTTGAAACTTGACATGTAGGTACTTGACAATGTGTATAAGCATAGGACACTTGATTGAGCCTTTGAAAACTTCAGCTTCCTTGTGAGAACCAAAACCCTAGTTTGACTGGCTTAGGAGGATGGTTTGACTGTGTGGCCCTTGAGTAAATTTGAACCAATTGTGGATGATTCTTGTCAAAACTTTGAAGATTATGGGAGGGCAAATTTTGGGGTACAACATATACCTAATGACAAAATATGATTATATGGAAAAAATGAAATGATGGATTATAAAACGCGTGCAGTTTGAATTGGCAAGTCACAGGATGCCACGCTACCCTTCTTCTTCCTCCCACCGTTGCTAAAAGTCCAAAACTTTTACCTACGGACAAAGGGTGTAGGTATAACCCTTGTCCATTCCAAAACCTCATCCTTGCATGATAAATCAATACTAGTGGTACCAATCAGCTCGTTGCAATCTCACGAGCAACATGGTACCCCTCTCCATGGCTAATTGTTCCTGCAAGGAAAACCCCTAAAAACGAAACTAAAACCCTAAACATGGCAACTTGTTGTATAGCCAATAAAAATGCAATTAAGTATTACCATTAGCTTGCAAATGTTTCAAGGATTCAGAATATGTCCATAAAATATGCTAACAATGCCAGAATTATGAGATACAATTTCAAAAAAAACATGGAAGTCGTGGGGTATTTACAAGGTGTTTCTGGGCTTGAGGGAACTTGCTAAGGATGGGAATAGGATCCTTGGATGTCCAGAAAAGGAATGGTGTGCTTGGAATGGCTTGAAGAAGCATGGAATTAAGAAATCAGATTGCAACTCTTCTTTGAAATTTTGAGATTTGTTCTTCTCTTTTCACGCCTCCAATGTGTTGGTTTTTTATCTGCACTTGTTCTATATGTACCCTAAATTGAATTAGGGTACAAACTTGCTTCAAATCTTTCTCAATTAAGATGATTGAATCATGATTTGATTCTTATGTAAGTCTTTCCAAATCAAGCCAAATCCAAACTTTTTGTG
Source organism: Vicia faba (assembly GCA_948472305.1). Lineage (NCBI taxonomy): Eukaryota > Viridiplantae > Streptophyta > Magnoliopsida > Fabales > Fabaceae > Vicia > Vicia faba. Next base: position 195,496 of record CATIWC010000717.1, read on the forward strand.
TCCAAATGAAGCTTGCACGATTTGATTCTCTTTCCAGCTGTATAAGAGACCTAATCATGTACAAAATCTCAAGCTTTGATTAGTTTTGATATTTTAATGATTTTATTTTTATTTTACTTAATTTAATTGAAATAAAAATCAAAATAAATGACAAAAGTAAAATAAAGACAAGTGGGAAGGATCATGGGTCGTGGATCATGTTACAAACTCAATGCAAACACAAAAAGTTGGGCCCATTTGACAAAATTTGCAATTTTGGCCACATTTGACTTTTGGCAATTTTGCAAAAAGGGTCAACTTCACCAATGCATAAATCCTTCAATTTTGACCCAAGAGATGTGTTCTTGGACTTTTTAGAAATATCAAGATATCCTCTAAGCAAAACATTTGGTTTAATCTCAATTGAGTCTTCCATGTTCATGTATGAAGCTTTGACAAAAAAGGTGTTTTTGTTGACTTTTCAAAATGACCTATAATGTCCAAATTCATATCTTCTTGTGAGTGCATATTTTTAACTTGGGAGATGAATATGAATTGTAGGGAATTGCATCCTATTAAAAATGATATTTGGATGGGTCATGTTTGATAAAGAATGAGAAAGTTATGCTTGGTCAAAGTTGAGTTGATTTTTCCTACAAAACCCTAATTTAGCAACTTTTGGGTTTTGATGAATTGTGAACAATCCTTGAGGAATCATGATCAAACCTTGATCAAATGATGAATAATACTTCAAAATGATAATTTTGACCAAAAATCTTGAAGTTTGACTGTATGTAGGACATAGTTGACTTTTGCCCTAGCACAGTCGATTTTCAGCCTTTTGAGCAATTGACTGAGCAAACTTCCTCTGCAAGGCTTGAAAATTAACATGGGTGATCTTATGGACATATTAGGACAATGGTGAGCATTTAGGACCCTTTGGACTCACACATCTTGATGCAAACTAAAACCCTAATTTGGGGTTGACTGCCTTAGGGGAGGGTTTGTCTGGTCAACCCTTGGACTTCCTTGAGCAATTTGAGGACCTCACTTGAAATTTATTGAAAAATATGGGAGGGAAAATTTTGGGGTACAACAACTGGAATTCAATAAGTTCCTTTTGATAGTTAGGAGTGGGGTCATAAGTTCACCAACTGAAGTAACAAATATATCTTCTTCAATGGCGTTAGCATTACGGTTGTGCTTGGGCATAGGGGCAGAAATGACATTGGGATTTTCTGGCGCATCGAATTCAATCTCTTTGGCTTCAAGGATGTCTTGTACTTTGTTCTTCAAAGCCCAACAATTGTTAGGGTCATGGACGGAACTCTCAGAGTGGTATGCACAACAGGCATTAGGATGATAGTAAGGAGAGGTTGTGTTAGGGTTCTTTGGAGCTTCTTTCAAAGTCACTAGGTTAGATCTTAACAAATATGGCAATACTTGAGAGAGTGTCATGTTAATTATACTGAACTGTCTAACTGGTCTTTCCATTCTTTGTTGGTTGTTTCTTTGTTGATCAGGCGCAAGTTTAGGAATCATAACAGCCCCCACCATTGGACGGTGTTCGGCCCTATCTTAATTTCTCTGAAGATATACAGTAACCACTTCTTTCTTTCTGATGAATGGATTCCTTACAACAGCAGAGGATGCATCTTTTTGAATTTTCCCATTCTTTATTCTGGCCTCTACTCTTTCTCCGGTCAGTATCAATTCGGTCAAACCTGCCGATGAACTCCCAATTAAGTGATTGAAGAAGGGACCAGATTAGGTGCCCAAAACATGTTTACCAACTCTCTTTCAGATAGGGGAGGTTGGACTCTTCCTGCTAGGTCCCTCCATTTTTGCGCATAGTCCTTGAAGCCTTCACTTGAAACCATGGCCATACTCTGGAGTTGAGTACGGGTAGGCGTAAGATCAGCATTGTATTGGTATTGTTTGTAAAAAGTTGCAGCAAGATCTTCCCAGTTATGAATATTGGCTCTTTCTAACTGATAAAACCAATCAAGTTGAGTTCCAGACAGACTGTCTTGGAAGAAGTGTACCCATAAATCTTTGTCGGAGGTATGAGGCTGGATTTTCCTCACATAGGACCGGGGATGCATTTTGGGGAATGAGACTCCATCATACTTGGCGAACACATGTGCTTTGAATTTTGGAGGAATGACAATCCCCGATACTAACCCTAACTCCTCAAATTCCAAGCCAGACACTTTTTGGATTTCCATTGCGCTCAACCGCTCTTCTAGATGCTTATACTTATCGTCGGCCGGAGGATATTGTTCTTCAAAATAGTCTTCTTCTTCCTCTTCCTCTTCCTCTTCTGAATCAGACTGAACAACTGTTTCTTTGCCTTTTCCGTCTTGATTGTCTTTCTCACCGGATGTCGTTGCAAAGTCTAAGGCCCTTCTTGTTTGCCCTTGGAATCTTCTTCCCATGTTTAGAACTCCGGTTATCTTTTTCGTCTTCTTTTTCTTCTCCTCATCCAGCAAGGTCTTCAACTCTTCTTGTCCTTTGGCTAGATTTAAGAATAACTGTTAAAATTGTGCATTCTGAGCTTGGAGGTCCTTCACTGTTTGCTCGAGATCCATCTTACTGAAATAAACATTAGAGATATGAGGAGACTTGTTGCAAGAAACTTGCTTATGTTATGATGAATGATAAATGCGTATGCAATGATTTCAAGGATCTTAAGATTCAAATTTGTTTTAGACAAAAAGGAAACACACGTTATATTAATAATTTAAAGCTTTGAGTACATCAATGCCTTCTTGGGCAAAATAATACAAAATCTCTAAGATTAAAAGGTAGTACGCATCCTCTTTGGTGCGATGTAGGCATTCAGAGTCTGCTCCTCATGAAGTTGCTTAGTGAGTTCCAAAACGTTCTTCTCGCTTGCGTAGAATTGGGATTCGAAAGTTTCTCGCTCCCCCTTGAGTTGTATCCAATCCATTTGTAGGTATTCAAGAGAGGTGGGCATGTTAGGATGTAGGATAGTATATGGAACATCTCCTTCCATGACAGGCTCAATGATTACCGGGAGAACGGAGGGATAAGGCATCATCAGACTTTGAGCACGAGTTCGTACCCATTTGAGGTAAGGCTCAAGAGGGATGGAATTCTTGTGCCTCAAAGTCTTTCTATCTACCTTTTTCAACATCCTCCAAGCTCGGATAAATCTCTGGCGAAGACCTTGATTTTCGTTGTCGTAGTCAAATACCAAACCTTGAATCAGCATCTCGTACGGGCCATCCGTTCGGGCATAACCAAACTGTCTTAAGGCTAAGCAGGGATTGTAGGTGATACCTCCCCAGATTCCAAGTAAAGGGAAATTAGGGAATTCTCCACAACCATCGACAATAGTAACATTCTCTATGGATCGGGAGCACCAATGAATGTCTGAATGTTTGAGCGTCATCAAACTTTGTGACCACCTTGAACCTTGCTCGTTCTTTAATACAGATTGGGGAAGATGCGAAATAAACCATCTTTCCAAGAAAGGGGTACAACACATAAGGACACCTCTTTTCCTCATAGTGCGAGTGTGAAAAGAATGTAGGATGTCCCCTAGCAATGTAGGCATCGGGTTGCGGGATATGAAGATTTTGACGGCGTTCACATCTATGAGTTGGTCAGGATTTGGAAACAAAACCATCCCATAGATGAGGAGAGCCACGATTTCATCAAAGGCTTGTAAATCCAAGGAGTTCCAACAGTTTTGGCCTTTCTCAAACAAGAACTTTGCTAGGAAACCCTTGACACCACTCCTTGTTTCCCAATGAGTTATGACATCAGATGAGTGCAAGTGTAGAGCTTGAGTAATATCTTCTGGCTTTGGGTCTCTTTATGTACCATTGAAAGGTAGTTGGTTGAGAATAGGAACCTTAAGAGTCGGGAGAATTCTTCTAAAGTAGGCACAAGTTGATAATAGGGAAATGTGAAGCAATGGTGTAAAGGATCAAAGAACTAAAAGAGCACCTTCATCATGTCCTCATCTGTGTTGGAGGTGACAAACTTGAGTAGGCGACCATGTCTCTCGGTGAATGGAGAGTTTTCTGGAATCCTTGAAGCTAGTTCCTTAAGTTGTGGAGGGATCCTTACAAGGTTGACTTGAATAGTTTTCCTGCAAAGAGAATCCATATCCTACAAAACAGAATTAAGATAAATCCCAAGATCCTTGAAATGGTTAGTGGATGAGTATGATGTTATGATGTTCATGGTGTTATGTAAAACTATGTATATACAAACAAAGCAAACAAATCCTTAGTTTTAGGCTTGTATGGAGTTTTATAGGTAAGTACCCTCTTGAAGTTTAGTTGGCTCAACCTGTCCTAGTAATAGTAATCGGGTTCTAAGGAGCTTAATATTACTGGTTTGTTTCCTTGGTCATTGTTTCAGCACAAGCCTCTTTAATGGCGACCGAAATATCCCAAGAAACGAAACCTCAATGAGTGTAGTATCGAGTATCTACAAACTTCGGACTGCACCAAACCCGGTCATCTCACTACATCCTAAAGGCCAAGTTGGTCAAGTAAAGGTTCTAAAAATTCATTAATGCTTCATGACATCACTCAGCGGCCCCGTATTCTCTTTGATTAAATCAAAGGCTACCAATACCCACAAATATGTCGCACTAACTTAGTTATTGCTTAGACCATGTCGGTATACCCCGCAAAGTTTCCACAATGTATTGCTACTTACCTATAATGTATCCCAAATCCGGGTAGAGGATTCAAACCCAAACAAAGAACCATAATGTAAATCATACAAGTCAAACAATGCAAGCAAGTAAATATGATCTATCCCTAAGGTAACCCCACTTTTAGAATTTTCCCCAACAAAGCCGCCAGCTCTGTGATACGGTGGGAGAACTGACTTGAAGGTTTTGCGTTTAATCGCAAATGTTGCGGTTAGCAAGAGTCGCCACCTTCTTTTCTTTTATCCAAAAGGAAAGGTGAAAAAGCACAGGAAAGACCTTTGAGATTTTTTTCTTGAGTTCAAGGGGTAGATTATGAAAAGGGAAGGTATTAGCACCCTTTTCATCCATGGTTTTCCATGGGCTCTTAGTTACTTGCTAGATCACTTGCTTTTTGTTTGAAATTGTGCTTGGTGTGGTTTTTTGAAAGTATTTTGTAAAGAGGCCATTGTTTAGGAAATCTTTGTAATGATTCTTGTTTGTAAGAATGTATACAAAGATGTTTGATCTTTTGAAAATGTTTTCAAGTTTGTAATATGTTTGAAAGTGTAAGTGTTTGTTTTGAAAATAGCAAGGATGTTTGTTTGAAATTGAGCAAGTAATTAGGAGCATTCTACCTACTCAAAAGTCTTTCTTGTTCATTTTCTTTTTCCTTTGACATTGTTATCTTACCATTGATTTGGTAAGTAACCCTATCTTTGGATGTAAACGGGACGGGCGTGGGTCATCGTATAACCATGATTAGCAATGTTGCAAGGTATCTTAGCATTCTCTTTTAGGGACTAAGATTTTGAAAGGCAACTTAGATAGCGTCATCGAGGGACTATGATCTTGTATTTGATTGTTTTTGCTAAGGTACCTTACATGTGTAATATGGCCATTTTGTATAAGGAAACCAAGTGGAATAACCCTAGGGGTGTTTGTGTGCAAGTGTATTATTTTCATGCTTGTTTTTGTCTTGAATTAGGTTTTTCTAAGTATTGGTTTTAGTCTTTCCATACAAACCCTAATTACTAGCATTTTTATGTATAAAAACGATAAATTACAGAATTTAAAGTTACTACGCTATTACAACATTTATGGGAGGGGTGTACAAATTGAATGGGGGTTGCAAGAATGTAAACCTAGTTAGTCTATTACAACCATATTAAATTGGTATCAATATACAAAGAAATAAGTAAATACAAAGTACAAAATGAATAAATGTATAAAAATGCAAAATGTAAAGAAAATGGATCTTTGTTTGGTTTTCATAAGAGAAAGGGAAATTGTCTTAACCTAATTAATTAAAGAAAAAAAATTAATTAAACTTAAATTTATTAAGAAAAGATTTTAAATAAAACCCTAGTTCTATTAATTAACCAAAAGAAAATGAGTTTAAGAAAAGCATTTTTTGGTATTTTTGTTTTGAAAATATTTATAGCTTTATAAAATATTTTTAGTCTTTTTGATATCAAAAATAATATATTTTAATTAGTGTGAAAGAAAATAACTAATAACCTAGTTTTAATTAAATTTATAAGATAATAAGTAAAAATAAATAAAGTATAGTTAATAAAAATATTTTTTTGTGAGAAAAATAAAATAAGCCAAAATATAAATCTATCATTTTTTGTATTTTTATGATTTTTTAGTATTTAGAAAATATATTAAGGAAATCAATAAAATAAAAATAAGAAAATAAAATAAATTGGGCTAGGGGTGCAAACAGCCTGCAAGGGGGTTAGTAAGAAAAAATATTAAAAAAAATAATACAAGCCCAAAAAAGGCCCAGGCACTTGCAAAAAAGTCAGGAACGCAAAACATGTAAAAAAAATGCAAAAGGGTACCACTAGGGCTCGAACCCAGGTCCCAAAGGTTACATGCGCGCGCTTCTACCACTGGGGTGGCTATATATCCGTTAACATAGGAAAATCAATAAATATACAAGGCAAAATACGCCCTGATGACTTCATCTTCAACCTCCAGCCAGACCAACTGTAACTTGCTCATTTCTCATCAAAAATGAAAACTGTAAACAAGAAACTTGTAGCAAATTTTCTCACAGTTTCAGAAATGTAAAGCATTAAAGCTATAGATCAAAGATAAGCATGAATTATAATGGCCCTAATCTGAACCCTAAAAATCTCAAAAATTTCAGTTTCAATATTCTCTAAGCTCAAGCAAAATTAATGGAAACTATGGACATGGTTAGCTTCAGGGGCAATGATATCTACATGTTTTGTTCACAAATTAATCATTGATGATGCCTGTATGAAGAGTTTCAAAGTTGGAAAATATACCTCAAAACTGGAAATCATGTTTTGAGTTTGAGCTTGTTTCAAGTGATGGTGATGATCAAGTTAGCTTCCTTGAGGTCCCGGGAAGCTAATGCAATGATTAGTTTGAGCAATGGATGGCTGAAATGGTCTGGAGAAGTCAATGTGCAAAGCCCTATTTTTGAAAATGGAGGATGGTGTTTAATGGTGTTACAGTCCTATAACAGGGTGTGGGATCAACTCTATATGGTGTTTAGAAACTTTAGAAACCAAAAGGCCAAGAAACGCATGAGTATATATGAGTTTCAAGTTTTTGGTTAGTTTGTGTGAAAATGGAAGTGTGAAGTGTGAATCTGAGTTCTAGGTGTTTTCAAGGCTTGAGCATTCGTGTGTTTATGTCAAATGGTTTGTGTATGTATAAACAAAAGGGTTTGAGAGCTTTGGACCATCAGAAGTATAAGTTTCTAGCTTTTGGCTAGGTTACTTGATTTTGAAGAAAAGACGGAAACAAGTTTCAAGGAGAGGTACAAGCATGGGATGGGTGATTGTAAGTGTTTGAAACATTTCTCATGAGTTATAGGACCTGTTTGATCAGAAGAGAACACGTTCAAGGCTCAAGAATATGTTTTGTACAAAAAGTCACTTTAACAAAATGGCAATGTAACCTTTCTTCCAAAAATGTATATAAAGCATGTCCATGCATTAAATGCTTGAAGTGATGCCTCTAACAGCTGTGTAAACCATTAATTATGGAGTTCGTAACAATTTTGAGGCCTGAAAAGTAGTGTTTATGCAGCATAGTTTGAATTTGAATTTTGTTCATCACTAAAATGACTTGTAATTAAAGTGATAAAACCCTAACTTCATCTCTTCGATTCTCCCTACTCAAGAATGATCTCAATGAGTTCTTATACATTTTGAAAAGCTTGAAATATGCTCTAGAATCTATCTTTGAATTTCTTTTGGATATTCCCCTTGGAACTATATGAAAAAGTGCCATGAAGTTGGGTCAAAATCCTGACCAAATTAGGGCAAAATTTCACTAAGTGTTTAGTTTCATGACCACATGTTCATAAAATTATAACTTGAAATCCAAACATTTTTGGAAGGAGTTATGTAAAGAAAAGTTGTAGATTTCATGGACATCTACAAATTTCATGTTGGAAGTTTCTCTTGAATCATCTTGCATCATGGTGAAAATTTTGCTCAAAGTTATGAAAAAATATGAAATTTCCAACACTTAGAAAAATTTCTAAGTTTAGAAATTTTGACTTTTCAAAATGAAATCTTGACTTTTTGATTTCTTGATGAATAAGTTTCATATTTTGACATGTTTTGATGAATTATGATCTTAGGCACTTGAATTTGACCAAAAATTCAAAGTTTGACTTTTCAGTATACAGTTGACTTTTGATCAGTTGACTGCAAAATTCACCATGTCATTAGGTCAAAATGATGCAATTAGACTCTTGAGATCATGCCTTAAACCAATTAACCATTTGCTAGGTCAAAAATCAAAAATTGCCCTTTCCCAGTCAAAACCCTAATTTTGACCATTTTGCCCTTTTGGAGATTTGATCAAACTTCTTGAGGAATTATGGTCCAAACTTGATCAAATGATACATATGAGTTTATAAATGTTGATGGGGATCAAAAATTATGAAGTTTGACTGTAAATTGACCATAGTTGACTTTTTCCCTAATACAACTGATTTTTAGGTCAATTGCTCAATTGACTGAGTAAAAGTGTGATCCAAGGCTTGAAACTTGTTATGAGTGATCTTGGGGGTCCATAATGATCCATGAAAATCATATGGGGTATTGAAAGTTAAAATATCCTTGTGCAATCTCAAACCCTAATTTTGGTCATCAGTGTTTAAGGAGGTGTCTTGAGCCAAAGGAGATCTTGTGAGCAAAATTCTTGATAAGTGAGAGGGAAAATTTTGGGGTACAACACTATCAAACTACCACACACATTTTCTTCACATGCATCACATCAAGACAATGTCTTACATCGAGGCTAAACCAATATGGAAGATCAAAGAACACCAATCTCTTTTTCAAAATATTTCTCTCAACGAGACCTTTTTTATTCTTTTCAAAGAAAACAATAAGGTGTTCTTATCGTTGATAAACTTCATTGCAAGTAAAAGTTTTAAGAGCGATTTCAAACTCATGCTCTTTGTTAAAAGCCTTCCGCAATCAATGATAATGATGATTTGGATTTAGAAATTTCTAATGCCCAAGGTAAAAAATATATTTTTCCAAACTCAAGTTGGTGAAAATGGATATTAGATTCACATATAGAATACAATGTATGTCCTTTGACACTGTATCCAGTCAAATTACCATATACAGGAAATTCGTTGATTATGCTAAGAAACATTGCACTCATCTTAAACTTTTCACCATAATATTTATCATCAATGTCAATTGTAACACCCCAATTCTACCTGACAATTATAATAAATCAGAGTTATAAAAATTCAACAACTAAATCAGGATGCTACAATTTCAACTTTCAACAACGACATTCATTACAGGTACATAACACACTAAACTTAGATGAACCAACAACAACATAAATTAATCTTTTAAAATCAGCAGCTTTCATAACTACGCAGCAGAATAAAATATTTAACTTAAAAGAATATATCATCCTCGCCCAACCGAAACAACTTCAAATAATAAGTATTTAACGAACAACAACTTAAATTTCAATCAACTTAAATAATCAATAATAAAACAGCAAGCGTTCATCCCCCCGAGTGTTACGTATCAAAACAATGACACCGACTTGAACTACTGAAGGTAAACCATATTCACTCTGGATTACCTGCACGTTACCAACATTAGGGTAACATTCAAACTTAAGGGGTGAGATATCTAACAATATAATTGAACGTATGATACATATTATATTAGAATCAGTTCATGCAAAATCACTGCTTCACAACTTATAAACAACAACACCACAACAAAATATCAACAAAACATAATGATTAATTCATCAACACAACAACTTAAATATGCAACATGGAATGGGACTCGTTTTTATGCATATTCATGTGGTACCAATGAAGCAGAACTCCCAACTTAATAATTTTCCAATTAATAGAGGTAGCAACAAGGCATAAGCCTTCAACTTAATATTTTGCCAATCCAGGCCAACTTAACGAGCATCAGCTTCCAACATGATATGCTATGTATGCGACAACATGATTAATAACAACAACGACAACATCAACCTATAACGACTCTGGCATAAGCCTACAACTTAACAATTGCCAATTATAGAGGCAACACAACAAAATTCATCACCTGCAACTTCAGAAATTAAATACAATAACATCACATCAATTTATATGTATTACTACGGTTAACAACACGGTCCTACTAAAATGATAATCTACTAATTGTTCACTTCTAATACTACTAAGCAGCCTCAATTGTTATTCATTCTTTTCTAACTCTGCTACATCCATATCTGTAACTAAATACTAAAGTTATGGTCAATTCAAGAAAATCCAACCAAAAGAACGTCTATCAGCTACTGACAACCGTCATCCGGCGAAGCCCCGAATCGCCCGACGATGCTGCCTTCGCGTCACCCTTTGCCCAACAATGCTAGGCGCAACGCATTCCAGTAGCTCATCCAAAAACCTGCCTTATTCTCGCCTCCACTTTTGCCCAGCGAAGCACCGTCTCCCGGCGATGCTCCTTGTATCGCCCGATGATTCTCTGCGAACAGGGTTTTCCTGTTTGCAATTCTGCACTATACCAGACCTAATTTTCTTGCGATCTTGTCACATTACGGGTCCTAAATGTCATCTAAACATATAGTTTCACTATCTTCCAATTCATCACAATGCAATACTTTTCGTACACCAATTATGGGTCCTTTTTCATCATCAAATCCTCTAATCATAATTTCTATTACTCATAGGTTTTAGGTTGGGGTCTCATGGCATCATCATCATAACAACATAATTTCCCAACAACAAACACAATCATAATATCACAATTCATGCCCAATCAAATACAACAACATCACTCAATTCAACACCGATCAATCATGCATCAAAAGTATCATTATAGAGTCAGAACTTCACCCATACCTTGGATTGAAGGCCGCTCTACAATCTTCTGATCAAACCTAGCTTTTTCTCTTTTCCTTATTCATTTCCTCTGCACTTCTCACAACCAATTTTTCCAACAACTTCTCAATTAACCATATTCCTTTGTTTAAATAGAACCTCACATTATCATCATTCTTAATGGGCTTAACAACACCCCCCTATATTACTACTTCCAACCAATAACATAAACCCAACACCATTATTCTAATAATTCCAACATTATTATTATTAATCAACTAATTAATTAATTAATTAATAATAATCTAACAACATTATACCAACAATTCTCAATATCTCACAACTTTCCAACAAATAATCCAAAAATAATATAATTAATTAATTAATTAAATTAACGGGTGTTACATCAATGCCTTCCTCCTATAAAAATCTTAAATCTTGAATTAATGGACTTAGATAAACATCTATGCCATTTCCATGTTGTTTTAGTCCATAAATCATCATACTTAACAACATATACTTGTGCTTCATGCACATCCAAGGAGATAGGTTGTAAATCGGGAGAAGAACAAGCCACGAATAATGGTTATTACTCAGATTACTAAAAGAGTTCATTCCATTAGTGGCAAGCCCAGGCCTATGGTTTCTTGGCTCAAGGCCAAATTTTGGAAACAACGAATCAAAAGACTAATTTGAATGGCACATAAATGCTACACAAATAATATACTAATATGGTTATATGAATACTAATATGTCTATAAGAACAATGTAACTCCAAAACCTAAAGCATATTCACAACTAGCCTCTATAATTCATGATATCAATCAACAACACAATAATTTCATTTGGAACACCAAAACCTAAAGTGTATTCATAACCACATTTCTTTCTTCATTTGCAATAGAGTTATAATAGCAAAACGAAAACGAAAAATAGCCTTATAACAACAAAAACATCACAGTGCAAGAACACGACACATGACAACATCACATAGCCTTATAACAACAAAAACATCACAAAATATGAACAAAATCAAAACACAAAGTAATCCAATTGCAACAAAACTAAAATCTACACAACATAAAGGAAAACCTCACCATAGCGTGAGAGAGAGATACCAATAAATGAACAATGAACACATAAAGGTAACATAATGTACTTTAAAGAGAAGGAAGAGACTAAGAAATTACTTTCGTTCCAAGAAATGAATGAAGATGGTGAACATTGACGTTTCAAGAAATGAATGAAGATGGTGAAGATGAAGATTTTGTTATCTCTGTCATGTGGTTCACTAGAGAATGAGTTATGAAGGAAATAAAGAACATTTTATGTTTTAATTTTACAGGAAATAATTTCACCACGGTTGCAAATAATAATTGTAGTGAAATATGGCACATATAACCATGGTTGATAAAAATAATTGCAGTTAAAAGTTTTTCAATTTTTATTTAACAATACATGTAAAGGAACATGTTGTACCCTAATTTATTTACCTAAGATACCACATCATATACATCATTGCATCTCTAACAAAATACAAAAATAGTTGCGTGTTTTCTCCTTGTGTCAAGCAGTTTTTTGAATCAAGAGGTCTTCATCAACACGAGTCTTGATCAATTAGGGTTTTGATTGAAGGGAGTGAATCATTGACTTTTGCTATAGTGCATGACCTAATGGCTTGAAGCATAATTCAAAGAACTCAAATTCAGAATCTTGACCTAATTATATGGCTCAAGACATTTTCAAAGATACAATTGACTGATGGTGAAAGAATTGGAATCAATGATGAAAAGTCAACTGTTATACAAGAGTCAAACTTGCACTTTTTGGTCAGCATTGAACTTCAAATATCAAGGATCGTCAAAAAATTCAAGAATATCAAATTTTATCATCAAGAATTAAAAGAATCAAGAAAATCAACAAAAGTCAAAATTGAAGATTTTCCAACACTTAAAAAAATTCAAGTGTTTTGTGCCTAAAAATGCCTTAACTTCACAAGCAAGTTCCACCAAGATTCAAGCTTATTCATAGAAAAATTCCAACATGAAAGTTATAGGGAATGACAATTTATATAAGTTTGCCAATGAGGGTTGATCTCCAAATAATGCCCAAATCAAGAGATATGGACATGTGAAGTTCTGCCAACACTTAGAGAAATTTATCAAACTGTTTTGGTCAGTTTTTTTATCTCAACTTCATGGAAATTTCTCACTAAGATCCAAATTTATTCAAGAGAAGTTTTCTACACTAAAGTTATAGATAATGTTTCAAGATTTCCAAAATATCCAAGGGCATGAATTTTTCTTACTTGAGTTGGAAGTTTCAAAGAGATGAAGTTGGATGATCAAAGTTGAATTACAAGTCATTTTTGAGATAGCCTTATGATCAAATATCCAAGCCATGCTATACAATATTTCTTTTCAGGCCATAGTACCTCTAAATTTATCCAAGATCACAAGAGTACACAAGCTTTTCAGCCTTTACCCAAGTGATACAAGCTATTATCCAAATAACTTGCCATTTAAGGAAGAAAGGCATCATTGCCATTCTTGAAAAGTAGGATTTTTGTACAAAGCCTTTCATGAGCCCATACCTCTACTTTCTTCTGATCATACTCCACCCTAAATCAATATAGCAACTCCTTGTACTATGCATTGGAACCATGGAAATTTCACATAAATTGATCTTTGAATTTGAACCAAGTCATAATTGATAACTTGAGAACTTGTCCATCTCATTACCTCTGATTTTTCTCTATAAATAGAGAGCTCGTTTTCACTCTAAACATACCAATTCATAACTCTAAAACACCTCTAAACTCTCTCAAATTCAGAATTGGTCCAAAAACTCCATTTTTGAACCTTGAAAATCTTAACTTTGAAATTCATCAACCTTGTCATATATTTGCAAGCTAACCATCACAACACCTTATAACTATCATTTAGAACTTGTCTAAACCCCTGTTACACTTTTGTAACATTATCATCATCATCATCCAAACTAAAAAAGTGTGGCTTGCATATTGACTTGACTAGAGCATTTCAGCAACTTTCAAAGCAAAGTGAGGGTTGGAATAGATTCAGGAAGGTCCCAACAAGCTCATAGGATAACCACTTTGCACTGAGAAGCCATATAAGAAGCTTTGGACTTTTATCCAAAGAGGTAAAATCTAACCTCCTTTGAAAACCATCATACATACTTCATTTTTGTTCAATTTCTAAAGATAAAATGTAGATATCATGTCCCTGAAGCTAACCATGTGCTTACTTTTCATTTATATTGCTTGTTTGTTGAGGATTGTATCTTTGAACAGTTAGGTTTTCATTTTGGTACTTGATAAAATTCTTGTTAATCTTTTAGTTTTAATTTAAGTGGGTGGTATGGTTGAATTCCTTATGAAATTTCTAAAAACATTCATGTTTACATTTTTATAAATGGTTGAGAAATAAGGGAATTCTAAAATCACAAATGTTGTTGTTGAGAGGTTGAAGACGGAGATGGTGATGACGCCATGCTTCAATTTTTGAAAAATGAGTTTATTTTATATTTATTACAAGTTATGTTATGAACAAATGAAATAACCATCCTAGTGGTAAGAGTGTGCATACAAAGTCTTAGCAAGCATACGGGAGAGGGTTCGAATCAGCGTGAACCCCCTTTTGCCATTTTCTCATGTTTTTTCTGTTTTGTGATTTTCTGGCTTTGCTTTCAAATATTTTAAACTGAACGCCTCCTTTGCACAAGCATGGCACGTGGTCCAGTGGTTAAGCTTTTAACAATGACTATGAGGGCTTGGGTTCAACCCTTAGCAATCCTTTCACCTGATTTTTTATCACTCACTTTCTTTTATATTTTTACATACTTTCAAATTAATTTTCACCAATCAAAACAACTCATTTCGAGTTGATTTTTTGCACACTCTTTTTTTATATACCCTATTTTATAAATATATGAAAAAATCCTAAAAATATTATTTATTTCATATCTTTTTATTTAATACAAAACAAGTCCTTTTATTTGTTTTAAAAACCTTTTCTTTGACTTTCTCTTGTTAATTTTATTGAATAAACCCATGTTAAATGACCATGCCATGTCTTTAATGAATGTTGTTTGATAACATGATCGTTGTGTATATGTGTACCTTGAAGAGCTTGATTTTAATTGGGTTTAGGACTTAACTTTTTTATGTTAAACCATAACTTGTTCAAACCCTAACCCATGACTTCAAATTTCACATGTTTTGATTATTTATCCATGTGCCTTGAGTTTACTTTGCCTTTAAGGATGTATTTCCTTCATAAACTCCTTTAATCCAAAGTGATACCATACTTGTTTGTTTACCTGTTTACTTATTCTATATTTTGTCACAACTTTTACTTGTTAAGTATGTTGAATTTCCCCTTTGTGTTCAACACTTGTAATGTGTGTGTTTGCTCTTACATTAATGATCAATATCTTGTTATACTTGTGCCCCAAATCCAAGGAAATAGTTAGTTTTTTTGACTTTATAGTCATAAGCATGTGCATTTCCATTTGTATAAAAACCTTTGTGAATAATCACCCTATGTATCTTTTTATACTCTAAGAACCTTTAACGCTAAAAAATCATTTTCCAACTTTCACCACTTTCATATAAAAACCTTGACTTTATGTTATTGCATTTTCAAACTTTATTTTTAATAAAAGCTTTAATATACTAATCTTACCAACACAATTTCAAAAGACTACAAGTGATTAAATCTCACTCAAATCTTTTTACCACTTGGATTTTCAATTTAAAACATTTTCTCAAAGAGATTAGATATAAATTATCTTCATAGTTGAGATATGATTCTTCTACTCTCATAGTAATTGTTGAAGTAAATGTGATTCTTTCCATATGAAGACGTTAGTTGACAACTTGTTGATCTTTATATCCAAGTTAGTAGCCTTTCCTTCATGATGATGCAAGATTCATCTTCTCATACTTGTGGTGGTATTAGTTGAGCTTTTTCTCTAAAAAATTATGAAATATCTCTTCTCCTAAAATCAATCACAACAAACCATTTTGTTATTTTTACTACGAACTACGAGGTTTTGATCCTTAATTGGTACATAGGTATAAGACTATGTCTTTCCAAACAAAAATATAATAAAAATATTTTCTTTTCCCATTTCCACACTCATTTAGCAAACAAACAATTTTAAACCAAAAAATAGATATTATAAATGGTTCTTATATAAGACTATAGATACATAGGATGCTAATACATTCCCTTTGTATAACCAACCCCCGTACCTTGGATCTATTCCTTATGCTTTGTTTTTAGTATTTACATCTTGCATTGCATGTTAAACAATAAGGTTTTGATCTTTTCCCTTTTCCTTGGAAACAATAAAGTTTGGTGGTGACTTATTAAGTCTTTGTGAGTCAAGTTTCTCAATAGCTTGGTCTCCTCGATTTTCCACCACGACATAACACACGTTTTTTTATTGAAAAAATGGAAAAATATTGATGTTGAGATTCGAAGCTTGTAACCCTTAATCTATGACGATGGTTCTTATTCTGAACCGTGATGAAAAGTCTTTTAATATAATAAAAAAACCAAGCGCGTTAAAAAATGAGATATTACTATGATTGACAAAATGGCCATAATAATATGGTGTTACCAAATGTATATTTTGTAGTAGTGACATTTCTATTTATTGAATACATAAGTAGCTTAGTCCCTATTTTTGTTTATGTATTTGACTAGCAGCTGTAAGTTACAGTGTGCTCTAACCTATAATAGCAGGTTACCCTTGATGTTGTATATAAAGCATCAAGGAGCCTTTTGTAACTAACTGGAAAACAGAAAATAGAATAACAGAATTCTGTTACACATGAAAAACTTTTCTCTTCTCTATTCTTCTTTCTAATATGGTATCAGATTGCTGAGTCAATCCATGGCTTCGATTGCTTCGCCATCGCCTCCGCCTTCCGCTAGGGTTTCACCTGAACAAATGTCGTCTCTGGCGCCGATGGTGGATGATTCTCGCCGCTTTCACTTCTCGCTCAAGATTGCGCAGAAGCTGGATGAAAAGAACTTCCATCTCTGGCGTCAACAGGTAGAACCTTACATTAACATACATGATCTTACAGATCTGGTGGTATGCACTCGTGTTCCAGCAAAATTTGTTGATGATGCCGCTCGTCATTCTTGCTCTGTCAATCTAGGGTATTCTCGTTGGATTCAGAAGGACCAATTACTGTTGTCCTGGCTTCAATCTACACTTTCCAGTGAAATTCTCTCACGCGTGCTTGGTTGTAACCACTCTCATGAACTGTGGGATCTTCTCTTCAGCTATTCTCAGAAACAAACTCGTGCTAGGGCACGCCACATGCGTGTTGAATTGCATGCTCTTATACTTGATACTCTTTCTATTCAAGACTATTTGTTGAAGATTCGTACCATTATTGATGCGCTTGCATCCATTGGTGATCCAATTCTTGTGTCACATCATATTGATGTGATTCTTGAGGTCTTGCCTGCTGAATTTTCTCTGGTTGTGTCTATTGTTGAAAGCAAATTTGGAATTATGGACATTGATGAGGTTGAAATTATTCTATTGGCTTATGAACTGCGCTTGAATAAGTTCAAGAAGCAGCCAATTTCAGATTTGGTTTCTCTCAACCTAACTTATGTTGTTCCTTAACCACCAACAACAGATGAGTCTCCAACACCCGCCACTGATTCTTCCTCTGCTCACACTGGTCAGTCTAATCAAGTGCAGGATTATCAACCTTTTAGAGGTGGAAAAGGTCATCGTGGTGGTAGGTTTGGCCGTGGCAGAGGTGGAAGATTCTCCAATTCTAATGTCCAGTGCCAAGTCTGCTCCAAACCTGGTCATTCTGCCCTACAGTGCTGGCACAGGTTTAACTATCAGTTCCAATCTGCTGGTGCAAACTATGTGCAACCTCATTGGCAGGGTGCTCATGCCTATTACACACAAGAACCACCTCAAGCCTCTCCTTATGTGTGGATCAGGCCCCCTGTTGTACCTTCTTACCCTCCTGCTATTACACAACCTCCAAGCACCTTTGTGGATAATGTTTCCCCATCTCCATTTGGCTCCTGGTTTCCTGATTCTGGCGCCTCATACCATGTCACTAGTGATGCAAAGAGCTTACCACATGTGACTCCCTTTGAAGGCCATGATCAAATTTACATTGGTAATGGACAAGGTTTGAATATTTAGTCTGCTGGTTCAAGCTCTTTTCCTTCCCCTTTTCATCCTACCATACACCTCACTCTCAAGAACTTACTTCATGTTCCTGCTCACTAAGAATCTGCTTAGTGTCAGTCAGTTTTCTAAGGATAACCATGTGTACTTTTTATTCTCAACTGAAAAGTGTCTTGTTAAATGTCAGGTGTCTTATGTCACTCTTCTTGAAGGTCATGTAGGAGCTGATGGACTCTATGAGTTTCCTTCTATTGATGTGTCACAACCTGCTAAGTCCCTATTGCATTCTTCTAGTTTTTCTTCCAATAATGTTGCACCTAGTGCTAATACTATTTCCCTTTCTAATAGCTTGCCTTACATGTGGCATCTTAGGTTAGGACATCCTAACAATCATGCTCTCAAGCTTGTTTTGCAAAATTGTAATGTTCAGTTCAGTAATAAAACTTGTGATATGTTCTGTTCTACTTGCTGTATGGGTAAATCCCACAGGTTACATGCTCCCACTTCACACACAGTTTACACAAAACCTCTTGAACTTGTTTATACTGACTTATGAGGGCCCTCACCCAAGGCTTCTTCATCTTGTTTCTTGTATTACATGTCCTTTGTGGATGATTATTCCAAGTTTACTTGGATCTATCTTCTTAAAGCTAAGTCTGAAGCCATTTATGTTTTTCAAAAGTTTAAAGCATTGGTTGAACTGCAACTTGAGTCACGTATTAAAGATGTTCAGTCTGACTGGGGGGGTGAATTCAGGCCATTTACTAAATATCTAAATGAGATGGGTATTAACCATCGTATTATCTATCCACATACACAACATCAGAATGGTGTCATTGAAAGAAAACACAGGCACATAGTGGACTTAGGGCTTACTTTGCTTAATCATGCTTCCCTTCTCTTAACATATTAGGACTATGCCTTCTCCACTGCTGTATATCTTATTAACAGGTTGCCGCCTGCTTCCATTCATTTTGAGGTTCCTTACACTCTTCTATTCCATCAGCATCCTGATTACAAGTTTCTGAAAGTCTTTGGGTGTGCTTTTTTTTTCCTCTCTTGAGACCTTATCTTTCTCATAAACTTAACTTCAGATCTCAAGAATGTCTCTTTCTTGGATATTCCACCTCTTACAAAGGCTATAAGTGTCTGGCTCCTACTGGAAGGTTATACATCTCAAAGGATGTTCTCTTTAATGAGTCTAGGTTTCCATATCTAGATTTATTTTCTTCCAGACCCAGTGATATTTCCAGCCCCAGTACATCTTTGGCACCCCATTACTCTAGTCCCCTTTTGATTTCTCTTACTCCTCACATCACTTCTTCACAATCTCTTATCCCTAATTCTTCAAATGCTCTCCATCCTGCCTCTCCTGCTACCTCCTTTGTTCATGCTCCCACCTCTGTCCCTTCTAGCCCTAAGGATTCATCACCAACTGGTAGTTCTGGAGCTTCTTCACCTATTGCTGACAGCAACTCCTCAGGGACACTCTCATCTTTCTCTAGTCCAGTTGACCCTTTATTCAGCTCATCTTCAGACACTGCTTCTTCATCACATATACCCTCTAATGCTATTCATGTATCTGTTATCCCTCAAAACTCTCATCCTATGACTACTAGGGCCAAATCTGGATTCTCTCAGCCTAGATTGGATCCTAGGGTGCTTCTCACTCACTCTGATCCTAAGTCTGTTAAACAGGCCCTTGTTGATGTGCATTGGAAGGCAGCCATGCAAGATGAATTTGATGCCTTACAGAAAAATGTCACATGGTCTCTTGTGCCTTTACCCCCTAACAAGAATGTTATTGGCTACAAGTGGGTATTTAGGCTCAAGGAAAATCCTGATGGCACCATCAACAGTTACAAGGCTAGGTTGGTAGCCAAAGGTTTCCATCAGAGGCATGGGCTGGATTTTACTGAGACCTTTTCACCTGTTGTAAAGCTTGTTACTATCAGGGTTATTATCACTATTTCCATTATCCACAGGTGGTTTATTCAGCAGTTGGATGTAAATAATGCCTTCCTTAATGGACTCCTTGCTGAAGAAGTTTACATGGAACATCCCCCACGGTTTGTTCACTCTGACTCCTCTCTGGTGTGTAAACTCAACAAGGCTTTGTATGGCCTGAAACATGCTCCAAGGAAGTGGTTTGAGAGACTACAATCAACACTTCTCAAGCTCAACTTTAAAGCCAGCAAGTGTGACCCCTCTCTCTTCACCTACTTCTCAAAAGGGCACTCTCTTTATCTACTTTTTTATGTAGATGATATTATCCTCACATGCATCTCTACTACTCTTCTCAATGAGGTCATTCACAAGCTTAATTTTGCCTTCTCTCTCAAGCACCTTGGGGATCTTGACTATTTTCTGGGCATTGAGGTCAAACAGTTAGCTAATGGCTCTATGCTCCTCACTCAAACTAAGTATCTCAGAGATTTGCTGTAGAAAACTAACATGTTGGAAGCCTGCTCTGTTAGCACTCCCATGCAGTCCACCTGCAAACTCACTAAAACTGGGTCTGCAGCCTTTTCTGATCCTTTTTTGTACAGGTATATGGTTGGTGCCTTGCAGTATGCCACCATCACCAGGCCAGATTTGACCTATGCTGTTAACAAAGTATGTCAGTTTATGTCACATCCTCTTGATTCTCACTGGCAAGTTGTCAAAAGGATTCTCAGATATTTGAAAGGTACTCTAAATCATGGTTTATCACTCACTCCTATTTCCCCTCAGGCTGCTCCCTCTCTTCATGTCTACTGTGATGCTGATTGGGCTTCAGATCTAGATGACATATAAAGTACATCTGGTGCTGCTATTTTCTTTGGAGCTAATTTAGTTATATGGTGGTCAAAGAAGCAACTTGTTATTGCTAGGTCCAGCATTGAATCTGAATACAGAAGTTTAGCTCAAGCTACAGCTGACCTTCTTTGGATACAGACACTGTTGCAGGAACTGTGTATTCAAACCAAGCCTCCCATCGCACTGTGTGATAATCAGTCAGCTGTCCTATTAGCTCATAATCCTGTTTTGCACTCCAGAACTAAGCATATGGAGATTGATCTATTTTTTGTGATGGAAAAGGTTATGGCCAAACAAATTCAGGTGCTGCACATTCCTGGCACTGATCAGCTTGCTGATGTGTTGACCAAGCCCTTGGCTTCCACCAAATTCTTGGAGCTTATACACAAACTCGGGGTAGCTAGCTCCCCTCAATTTGTGTGTGGGGGGGTATTAAATACATAAGTAGCTCAGTCTATATTTTTGTTTATGTATTTGACTGGAAGTTATAAGTTACAGTGTGCCCTAACCTGTAATAGCATGTTACCCTTGATGCTGTATATAAAGCATCAAGGAGTCTTTTGTAACTAACTGAAAAACAGAAAACAAAATAACTGAATTCTGTTACAGATGAAAAATTCTTCTCTTCTCTATGCTTCTTTCTAATACTATTCTACTATTTTCAACCATATTTATTACGATTCCCACTTATCAAAGGATTCCTCAACATTAATAAACTTTTACCTATTTCTAAGATGATTAACCAAAGAAATTAGTATATAACAACAAATTATATGATAAAATGCATCACTAAAGTCACATCATTTCACAAAAAATACTACTTTTCATTAAAATTCACATTGCTCAACAAAAAGAAGTTAGCTCATGGTGTGAGCATAGAAAATAAACCAAAACAAGTTATCAAGCTTAGCATTTCTAGACAATAATGAAAATAAAATATAAAACTAAGAGTAACACTTCTACTTCTTCCAATCTTCAATCAGAAATAGGCGAGTTTTATCACACTTTAGTACACTACTTTCTTCAATAGAGAGAAAGTAGATATGCCTCAAATTTCTGATTCATTCTTCTTCTTCTCCAAGTATAACATATTTTCTACGTGTTTCTCAAGTTTCTCCATATTTCAACCTCATTTCCTTTCTCTAAGATGATCATTTTATAACCTCCTTGCTTTTAGGTTTTTTTTTCTAGACTTTGGATCTTGGGCCTCTTGATTTTCCCTTGATTTGGCCCATAGAATTTAGAATATTCCCTTTTCCTATCCTCTCTTACTAGTACTATGAGTTATTCACAACGCATGCAGAAGACAACTCGTATCATGAAATTCATGTTGTGAAGAGAGGACAAGCAGCACGTTATTGCAATGCCAAACTACTTTTTTAAAGTTTTGCAGTATAGTGCTCATCCTTATGCCTTAGGGATGGTGTTGTACCCAAAACTTTGCCCTCCCATTTCCTCAACATTTTCTCATCACAAGACCCTTGGAGCTCAAGATCCAGCTAGGGTTTCCTCAGCTCAAGACTTCTCCTTGCACTGTTGACCCAAATTAGGGTTTGGGTTTGCACAAAGATGTTTTGACCTAAAATGCCTAAAGTGACTTTCACGCTTCATGTTGGACTCCCAAGTTTATCCATACCAAGTTTCAAGTCTTGATTCCAAACTTTGCCCAATCAATTGGACAGTTGACCTAGAAATCAGTTGTATTGGGAAAAAGTCAACTGTGGTCAATTGACAGTCAAACCTCATGATTTTTGACCCACATCAACATTTTGAACTCATATGAACCATTTGGTCAAGTTTGGATCACAATTTCACAAGAAATTTGATCAGATCACCAAAAGGGGTAAAATGGTCATTTTTAGGGTTTTGACTGCACAAAGGCAATTTTTGACTGTTTGACCTAGCCAATGGCAAAACAAGATCACATATGTACTCAAGGACCCCATGGAATTGTCTTGACATGTTCAACAAGTTCAAAAGATCCCAAATGCACAAGATTGACAGATGAATTTTCCAGTCAATTGATCAATTTTTTACTGTATACTGAAAAGTCAAACTTTAACTTTTTGGTCAAAATCAAGTGTCAAGATTCATTTTTCATCAAAGCATGTCAAAACATGAAACTTTTTCATCAAGAAATCAAAAATTACAAATTAGGGTTTAAAATGAAGAATTTTCATAACTTAGAATTTTTCTAAGTTATGAAAATCCCTAATTTTTTCCTAACTTTGTCCCCATTTTTCACCGAAATGCATTTGGATTCAAACAAAAGTCAAAACATGAAAGTTGTAGTCCATTGCAAAATCTACAACTTTGATTCACAAAGTTTCCTCAAAAGAAGCTTGTAGCTCAAGTTATGATTTTCGGAATAAGGGTGCAAAACATTTCTTAACTTAGAAAAATTTTGACCTATTCTAGACAGGATTTTTGCCTACCTTCATGGCCACTTTTCACATGCTTCCACTTGGAATTTCAAATTTAATTACGAAGATGGATTGTAGTACACATTCTAAGCTTTTCAAAATGTCAAAGAACTCATCAAACAACCTTGTGGTTAGGGAGAATCGAATTTGGCAATATAGGCAAAACTCACTTTGTTCATGGCCAATTTACATGTCCATAACTTTGCATTTTTGAACTCAGCATGTTCTAAGCTAGATTACATGTCCTTTATCTCATTCACACTCATAAATTTAATGCCAATCCTTCATGTTTAAGCCTTATCTTGTGTGTTTAAGCATTGCATACAAGATTAAGCCATAACTAGAAAAAGCAATATATCCATTTTTGAAAAGTTGAACTTTATGTCAAATTTGCAAATCAAGAAGTACAAGGGAAATCTCTTTGGCACAAGTTCAGGAGCATGTCACACTGATCAAGGGGGATGGTTGCAGCACATTAGAGGGGCCTGCACAAGTCTAGAAACCAAGTTGACATTTTGTTGCTTAAGTGTGAAGAAACTTGGCATAACACACATCGACTTTCATTTCTGCCAAGACAAGCTAAGACAAACTTATTATACACCTCCTAAACATCCAACCTAAGCTAAGGCACGAGAAAAGCACCTTCCATAACCCCCTAAACCTCAAAACACCCTCCTACTGCAGAAAACAGAGTGACCTCTGCAGTTGGACTTCCATAACTCAGTCCACTCGTGCATTCTTGCTAAAACCAGTTCACACACATTCCATACCACATATACAAGCTATCCCAAGCATTGGACACGACCTGTAACACCTCTAACCAACTTCACCATTTTCACTTTTTCTGTTTTGCAGGTTGAGTGCTATAGCTTGATTCACTTGGTTTCAATGCAAGTTAAAGGTTGGAATAGCATCCCTGGACATCAAGCAAGTTGTACCAATCCTCACTTTGCCTTGAAAGTGCCTCCATTGCCAGACACGATCCAAGCTAAACAGGTAAGTTCATGGACTTCTATCTCTCAATATAGGAAGAGTTAGCTCTAAGTTTATGAATGAAAAATGTTCTACTCATGGCCCTGAATCTATACATATCTTCACTTTCCATTTATATTGCATATGCTGAGATTATTTTGAACCTGAACATTGACAAAAACTTAGGTTAAGAATTAGGGATGGAGAAATTCTCTCTCATTTCTGAGAGTTAAGTTAAGTTTTTTATATGTATGGAATCGTGGCTTGATGCTTGACATTTTTCATGTTGTGAGTTTGTGCTAAAAGTCCAAGAATCATGAGATAGCAGAAACGCGTGTTTTGTTCAAGGAAGCTGGAGGTTGAAGAAGACAGAGTCCTTGGGCTGGGCCTGAAATGTGTTTCCTTTTCACACCACTGTTTTACACATGCACCCCCCTGGCCCATTTTGAGTTTCATTTATCATTTTTAATTTTTTCCTTTTGATTTTGTTTCTATATTTTTATTTAAACATGAAAAAATATTAAAATTATTTTTCCCATATTTTTTGCATTTTTTTTATATTTATTTGGCTTTATTTAGTTTTGTACATAAATAAACATGTATATACTTTTATTTGAAATAACCAAAAAATAATATAAACACTTTTATTTTCTGATTTTTTATTTTATTTTACCTTTGAAAACATTTTACATAAAATATATTTTTTTTGTAAATATTAAATATTTCATTTTTGTACATATAATGAATATTTAATAAATAATGAAAATACTTATATATTTATTAGTATATTTAGGTTAAAAATACAAAAAATAATACATTTTTATTTTTATTAGTATTTAACTTAAAAAATCACTTTTTTTACAATATACCTTCTTTTATTTATTTTTTGTACATAATTGATAAATATTGCACATATTAAATAATTCATACATTTTATTTAGTAAAATTAGGGTTTTGCCCTAAATACCTAAAAATACCAAAAAGTTAATTCATTTTATTTTTGTTCATTTGATACATGAAAAATACCTTTTTACATACATATGAAAACCATTTTTGCATTTTTGCATTTTTATTTTTATTTTCATTTAAATATTATGTAATTAAATACCTTGTAAAATTTCAATTTGGATGTAATAGTTTAGGTTTTTATTTCTTGCTTAAAATATCCCCATTTGAACATTTGTACCCCCCATCCCATATTTGTGTTGTAATAACTTAGGACCTTTTATTTTTCGCATTTAAAAGCTTTCCAATTATGCCATGTTAGAATTAGGGTTTGTATGCAAAATTAACCAAAAATAGTTTGACCTAAATTCAAGATAAACAAGCATGAAAATGAACAACACTAATCACACTTGCACCCTTAGGATATTCCACTTGTTGCCTTCAATAATGGGCCATATTGCATGTTAGGTATCCTTGGCAAAAACAAAACAATCAAATGATCATAGTCCCTCGATGACGCTTTCGAAAGTTGCCTAAAAATGATCAAGTCCCTTAAAGAAAAGTTGCCCAAAGATACTTGGCACCATTGCAATCATGGTCTAAACGATGACCCGCGCCCGTCCCGTTCACATCCTAACACAAGATTGTCCACCAAATACAATGGTGGAACAAAATTCTTAAAAGGGTTAAAACATAGCAAAGATCTTTGAGAAATTTAGGGTAGATAGCTCTTGGTTACTTGCCAACTTGCAAAACAAAAAGACACTTGCCTATTTTTCAAACCACACCTCACTACACTTTCAAAACAACTTTCAACAACCTTGAAACATCTTTTCAAAAAGACAAACACCTTTTGTAAAACATTCGAGTAAAGAATTGTTACAAGGGTTGCCTAGACAAGGCATCTTTTTCAAAACATTTTCAAACCCACACACAAAGCACCATTTCAAACAATTGAAAATGCAAGGCAAGTGATCTAAGCAAATAACTAAGAGCCCGTGGATAACCATGGATAGAAAGGGTGCTAATACCTTCCCTTTCTATAATCTACTCCTCGAACCCAAGAAAACATCTCAAAGGTTTTTGCTGTGCTTTTTAACCTTTCCTTAGGATAAAATAAAAAGTCGGTGGCGACTCTTGCTCAACCGAAACATTTGCGAAAACAAACGCAAAACCCAAGTCAGTTCTCCCACCGTATCACAGAACTGGCGACTCTGCTGAGGAATTCCTTTAAAGTGGAGTAACCTTAGGGCTTAGATCACCCTCTTGCATGATTAATTGTTTGCTTTGATTGCTTTATATCTTGATTCTCTTATTTGGGTTTGCAATCCTACACCCGGATTTGGGGAAACATTCATAGATAGCAATACGTTGTGGAAATTGTGTGGGGTATACCGACATGGTCGAAGCAATAGCTATATTAGTGCGACATATTTGTGAGTACCGGTAACCCTTGAGTTCAATCATGGAGAGTACGGGGCCGCTGAGTGATGTCACTAAGCACTAATGACCTAGAACCTTACTTGACCATCTTGGCCTTTCATTAGGGGTAGTGAGATGACCGGCTTTGGTGCAGTCCGAAGTTGGTAGATACTCGATGCTACACTCATTGAGGGTTGTTTTCTTGGAATATTTTGGTCGCTAGTTAAGTGGCTAAACCAAAACAATGAACACGGAAAACAATCCAATGATATTGAGCTCCTTAGAACCCGGTTACTATTTATATGACAGGTTTTTAAGCCAACTACACTCAAGAGGGTACTTACCTATGAAACCCCATGCAAGCCTGAAACTAGGGTTTGGTGTGAATTGCTTGTACATATGTTTTGTGCATACATCATAAACATCATAAAGCATCATATGCATTCACTAACCATTTCAAGGGTTTAGATATTCATCTTTGTTCTTGTTTTGTAGGTCATGGAAATTCTTCAAAGGAAAACTATCCAAGTCAACCTTGTGAGAATCCCTCCTCAACTCAAGGAGCTCACATCCAGAATTCCGGAAAGCTCTCCCTTCAGTGAAAGACATGGTAGACTGCTCAGCCTAGTCAACACCAACATTGAAGAGGACATGATGAAGGTGCTATTCCAGTTCTTTGACCCTCTTCACCACTGTTTCACTTTCCCTGACTACCAGTTGTTGCCCACTTTGGAGGAATTTTCTCAACTCCTGAGAATTCCTATCCTTAATCAACTACCCTACAACGGTACGGAAAAGGAACCAAAGCCTGAAGGTGTTGCTCAAGCACTACATCTACAGCCATCTGACATCAAGGGGCATTGGGAAACTAGAAGCGGTGTCAAAGGCTTCTTAGCAAAATTCTTGTTTGAGAAGGCACAAGAGTGTTGGGATTCATTGGACCTACAAGCCTTTGAAGAAATTGTGGCCCTCCTCATCTATGGTTTAGTCTTGTTCCCAAATCCTGACCAGCTCGTAGATGTCAACACCGTCAAGATCTTCTTATCCAGAAATCCAATACCAACATTGCTTGGGGACATTCTTCACTCATTTTACACACGAACAATGAGAAAGAGGGGTGTTCTCATGTGTTGTACTCCTCTCCTTGAAAGGTGGTTTATTTCGCACCTTCCACAATCTGTCTTGAAGAATGACCAAGGCTTAAGGTGGTCCCAACGGTTGATGACTCTTACTCACTCTGATGTACATTGGTGTTCTCGGTCCAGAGAAAATGTCATCATCGTCGATCATTGTGGAGAGTTCCCTAATGTTCCTTTACTAGGCATTAGAGGAGGCATTACCTACAACCCTTGTCTAGCCTTGAGACAATTTGGATATGCACAAAGAGATGGCCCTCACGACATGTTGATTCCTAACCTAGTTTTTGACTTCGACAACGATGCGCAAGGACTTCGCCAAAGATTCATCAGAGCTTGGAGGATGCCCAACAAGGTTGACAACAAGACACTGGGGCACAAGAACTCCATCCCTCTTGAGCCTTACCTCAAATGGGTGCGAGCCCGAGCCGAGAGTCTAATGATGCCTTATCCTCATGTTCTCCCTGTGATTAAAGAGCCCGTTACAGAAGGAGAGGTTCCCTACACCATCCTATATCCTGACATGCCTACATCGTGGGAGGAGATGCAGAAGAGCTGGATCCAGCTTAAGGAAGAGCGGAACACTTTTGAAGCCAGCTTCTATGCCAGTGAGAAGAAGGTTTTGGAGCTTACCCGCCGACTCCATGAGGAAGAGACCCTCAACACCTACATCGCACCAAATAGGATGCGCAATGTCTTTTTACCTTGAGAAGTTTTTGTAATATTTGGCCCATGGGGCATTTATGTACTGACAAATTTCTTCTTATTAATATGACGTGTGTTCTTTTTTGTTTGCAACAATTTTGAATTTCTAAAACCTTGAATGCATTGCATAAATAATCATATCATTCATCATGTGCATAAGCAGGTCTCCGCACCAGGTTTCCTTATCTCTCTGCTGTTTATTTCAGTAAGATGGATCTCGAACAGACGGTCAAGGATTTGCAGTCTCAAAACTCACAGTTTCAGCACCTCCTGATGACCTTGGCAAAGGGTCAGGAAGATCTAAAAGTCCTGCTAGGGAACAAAGAGCAAGTGAAAAAGAAGAAGAAGAGAGTCGGGGTGGCTACCCTGGGAAGAAGGTTTGAGGGTGAAGCCAGAAGGGTTCTTGAATTTCCCCTACATCCGAAGAGGGAACCAGTAAAGGAAAAGGGGCTGAGGTACCTTCCGAATCCGAAGCTGAAGAAGAAGAAGCTGAAGAGGATGAGGACTACTTAGAGAAACAATACCCGCCCGCCGATGATAAGTACAAAAACTTGGAAGACAGGTTGGCAGCCATGGAGCTGCAGAGAGTTCCCGGCTTAGATTTCGAAGATTTGGGATTAATTGCTGGAATTGTGATCCCGCCGAAGTTCAAAGTGCCTATTTTTGCAAGATATGACGGGTTGTCTTGCCCGAAGATGCATCTAAGGTCGTACGTCCGAAGAATCCAACCTCACACTTCTGAAAGAAACCTTTGGGTACATTTCTTTCAAGATAGCCTATCTGGTACTCAGCTGGATTGGTTCTACAATCTTGAGAGATCAGAGGTACACAGCTGGGAGGATTTGGCAGCTGCTTTTTATCGCCAATATCAGTATAACTCTGACCTGGAACCAACCCGTACTCAGCTACAGAGTATGGGGATGGCCTCAGGAGAAGGATTCAAGGAATATGCCCAAAAGTGGCGCGATCTGGCAGGAAGAGTGCAGCCACCTCTCTCTGATAGAGAACTTGTTGATATGTTCCTGGGAACCCTGTCTGGTCCATTCTTTAACCATCTGATCGGTAGCTCTTCCGCAGGGTTTACTGAGTTAATTCTGACTGGCGAGCGGGTAGAAGCCGGTATCAAGAATGGGAAGATTCAGAAGGATACCTCTGCATCTGCAACTGTTAAGAAATCATTTCCAGCAAAGAAGGAAACGGTTGTTGTGTACTCCCAGAGAAGAGCGGGGAAGACTGAGCGCTGGCCGACTGTGGGGGCCGTGATGATCCAAAATCCATCAAGTGATCAGCCTTGTTATAACCAGTCCATACCAAACCAACAACGGATGGAGCGGCCACAACGGCAGTTCACCCGCATTAATATGACGCCAGCGCAAGTGCTTCCCCATCTGTTAAAGTTGAATCTCGCCACTATCAAAGAGGCACCAAAAAATGTGAATACATCCTCTCCGCATTACCATCCCAATACTAAATGCGCCTACCATTCTGACAGTGTCGGGCACGACACCAACGATTGTTGGGCACTCAAGCATAAAATTCAAGACTTGATAGAGGCAAAAGAGGTGGAGTTCGACGCTCCAGAGAAGCCAAACGTAATATCTGCTCCGATGCCGAAGCACGGTCGAAATGTCCATGCTATTGAAGA
The DNA here is from genome assembly GCA_948472305.1 of Vicia faba. Classification (NCBI taxonomy): domain Eukaryota; kingdom Viridiplantae; phylum Streptophyta; class Magnoliopsida; order Fabales; family Fabaceae; genus Vicia; species Vicia faba. The sequence continues at coordinate 225,776 of CATIWC010000717.1, forward strand.
AGATTTGTATGTTTCTGATGTCAATGATCTGATGACTCCGCTGTTAACCATCAAGTTAAATCTGTTGAAGGCCGGGATTTTCCTGGGATGCAAAGAAGACTGCTACTGTTATTACTCCCTGCCATTTGACTGTCCGCTACTGAAGAAAGGCATCCAAGGCCTAATGGACAGTCAACAAATTCTGTTTGAAAAAGTTTCTGCTATTCCAACCCCTACTGAAGATGTTTCAATTATCACCATTCACGCCAATCTTTCCAAGGCCGTCAAAAAGCCTGTTAAGATTACATCAGCTATAAAGTATGTTCCTCTGAAGATAACAATACCAGGGTTTGTCCCCTACCTTTCTGAAAAATCAATACCATGGAATTACGGTGGAGACATCTACTACCATGGTATTAAACAGGTTGAAGTAACCGAAGGAAGCTCTGATGAAGAAGATGCCAGCATTGGAAACATTGCAGGCACAAGCAAGATCACCCGAAGTGGGAGAATATTTTCTCCAGAGATTGCCCCCCCAAAGGCAATCTTTGGACCCTCATGTGCTGCCAAAGTTATTCCTGCGCCAGTAAAACTTTCCGCTAGAACCCCGTTGATTGAAGATGTTGTTGTTCCTGGTATTGTCCCTCCTACCTCTGCTGATAAGGGTAAAAGAACCCAAGATGAGCTCGTCAGGACGAGGGCTCAACCTTTAGTCATCCCGGAAACCTCCAAGAAAGAGATAGAGGAGATCCTGAAGATAATTAAGAAGAGTGATTACGACGTGGTAGAACAACTGGGGCAAACCCCCTCGAAGATCTCCATGTTAGCACTACTGCTTTGCTCAGAAGCGCACGCCAAGGCACTGATAAAATTCCTGAAGACAGCCCATGTGCCCCAGGAAACCTCGGCCGACCAATTCCAAGACTGTGTAGCCAGTCTTACTGCAGACAATGGTTTAGGTTTCTCTGATGCCGACCTAACCCCAAAAGGAAGAAAGCACAACGACGCATTACATGTGTCAGTAGAATGCCAAGGAACTACTCTGGCCCATGTTCTAGTCGGCACTGGTTCTTCTCTAAACGTGCTGCCCAAGAAGGCTCTCGACCGTTTAGACTGTGAAGGCTTGGAGTTAAGGCCAAGCAATATCATTGTAATGGCATTTGACGGGTCAAAGAGAATGGTACATGAGGAGGTGGACATTCCCATTAAGGTTGGAACAGAAGTGTTCCCCTCGACTTTCTATGTGATGGACATCCGTCCGTCATACTCTTGCTTACTAGGGAGGCCGTGGATACACAATTTCGGGGAAGTCACCTCTTCCTTACATCAAATGTTGAAGTACCCTGTCAAGGGAAAGATCATAACCATCCACGGTGAAGAGGAATATATGATCAGCCACCTGAACTCCTTTCGGTATGTAGAGGTAGAGGGTGAATTCATTGAGACACCATTCCAGCACTTCGAAGAAGTCTCTCCTGAAATAACAGTAGCAAAAGTGGTAGCTGAGGTACCAAAGCAGATGGCCAGGATGGCATCTCTAAAAGACGCGAAGACCGCAATGAAGGAAGGGAAGAATTCAACATGGGGACAGTTGCCTGATATTCCTCACAAAACAGACAAGTTTGGTTTAGGATTCACTGCTGCAGGACAGAAAGATATGCGCCGCTCAAAGATTAAAAGAGCGTCCATCAAGATTTCCCCTTACGGAATCAACGCTTTGGAAGGTGAAGACGAAGAGGACAACATGGAAGAGTGGATCTACCCAACTATCAAAGGAGGACTATGCAACTGGGAGGCAAAGGACTTTGTCCCCATTACTTTTATTAATCAGTAATTATCTGTCAAACATTTCCTTTGGTCTGTAATAATTACTTTTGAACAATCCGTACACTAATTTTTCACCTCATGCCTTGCCCGGGGCATGTAGGTCCATTTATAAGGGTTTTGATTATCTTCATATCCATATGCCATGTTTAATGATTCATTGGACGTTTTTCATTGATAAACTGATGTGTTCATTTTCTTTCCTTTTGCATTTTTTGTTTAAAGATGGTTATCCCTTACACACATCCACACTCACAAATGCAGGTATCCATCCACTCTGGATTCCATGGGTGACTATTCTGCTATGTCCTTCAATAACTCTGATGATCTGGTCAATCAAGCCGAGTATGAAGATGACGAAGGTTGTGAAGTACCAGGGGAATTAGCCAGGCTTCTACAGCAAGAGGAAAGGGCCATCTTACCTCACGAAGAGTTGTTGGAAACTGTCAACTTAGGAACGGAGGAAGACCGGAAGGAGGTACAAGTGGGTGCCAATCTGGAACCAGGTGTCAAGGAGCGCCTGATACAGCTGTTAAATGAGTACGTTGAAATCTTCGCCTGGTCTTATGAAGACATGTCGGGTTTAGACACAGACATCGTGGTTCACCGTCTCCCTACAAGAGAGGATTGTCCATCGATCAAGCAAAAAGTACGCCGAATGAGACCCGACATGTCGGAGAAGATCAAAGCATAAGTAATGAAGCAATTCAACGCTGGCTTTCTGGCTGTTACATCCTATCCACAATGGGTTGCTAACATCGTGCCAGTACCTAAAAAAGATGGCAAAGTCAGAATGTGTGTGGACTACCGGGATTTGAATAGGGCCAGCCCCAAAGATGATTTTCCGCTACCGCACATTGACATTTTGATCGACAATACAGCTCAGTACAAAGTGTTTTCCTTCATGGATGGATTCTCGGGTTATAATCAAATCAAAATGGCCCCCGAGGACATGGAAAAAACAACCTTTGTCACACAATGGGGTACTTTCTGTTACAAAGTGATGTCGTTCGGACTGAAGAACACAGGGGCAACTTATCAACGCACCATGGTAGCTTTGTTTCATGATATGATACATCATGAGATCGAAGTTTACGTAGACGATATGATAGCTCGGTCACAAACAGAGGAGGAACACCTTGAACATCTAGAAAAGCTGTTTGCCAGGTTGAAAGAATACAAACTCAGGCTGAATCCAAGTAAGTGCACTTTTAGAGTTAGGTCTGGTAAACTTCTAGGATTCATTGTCAGCAACAAAGGCATTGAGGTCGATCCAGCAAAAGTGAAAGCAATACGAGAAATGCCTGCTCCCCGTACTGAAAAAGAGGTTAGAGGGTTCTTGGGACGCTTAAACTATATTGCCAGATTCATCTCTCATCTGACTTCTACCTGTGAGCCAATTTTCAAACTATTAAAGAAAGATCAGGTAGTCGAATGGAACGACGATTGCCAAGCTGCTTTTGATAAGATCAAGGAGTATTTGCTAGAACCTCCTATTCTAATGCCACCCGTCGAAGGAAGACCATTGATCATGTATCTGACTGTCTTGGATAATTCAATGGGGTGTGTTTTGGGCCAGCATGACGAGTCTGGTCGAAAAGAGCATGTTATTTATTACCTTAGCAAAAAGTTTACCGACTGTGAGACTCGCTACTCACTGCTCGAGAAAACTTGATGCGCTTTGGTATGGGCTGCTCGCCGACTAAGGCAGTATATGTTGACTCATACTACCTTGTTGATTTCCAAAATGGATCCTATCAAGTATATCTTCGAGAAGCCCGCTTTATCTGGAAGAATAGCTAGATGGCAAATGATCCTAACTGAGTATGACATCCAGTACACCACTCAAAAAGCTATAAAAGGGAGTGTACTAGATGATCATCTAGCCCATCAAGCTATCAAAGATTATCAACCCATGAGATTTGACTTCCCAGACGAGGACATCATGAATTTGGACAACATTAAAGGTAACGGACCGTATGACGGACCCGAAAAGGGATCCCGATGGACCTTGTACTTTGATAGTGCTTCAAATGCACTTGGAAACGGTATCGGTGCAGTACTCATTTCCCCGGAAGGTTGTCACACACCTTTCACGGCCCGACTTTGCTTCAGCTGCACAAACAACATGGCTGAATATGAAGCTTGCATCTTTGGTCTCAAGGCTGCTATAGACTTGGGGATCAAATCTTTGATCGTATTCGGGGACTCGGCTTTGGTTATCAGTCAAATCAAAGGAGAGTGGAATACCAAGCATCCTAATCTTATCCCATACAAAGAACATGTCTTGACATTGTTGCCTCATTTCGAGCAAATTACCTTCGAGCATTTCCCGCGAGAAGAGAATCAGCTAGCAGATGCTCTGGCTACAATGTCTTCCATGTTTAAACGCAACTGGGATAACGAGGCTCCCCAAATCACCATCGAGCGAATGGATGAACCTGCACATTGTCACGAGATTAATACCGAAGAAGTAGTGGAACAACCCTGGTTCCATGAAATCAAAAGGTATCTCCAGACTAGAGAATATCCCAAAAGAGCTTCCGTAAATGAAAAGAAGTTCTTAAGGAAATTTGTTGCCAAGTTCTTCCTGAGCAACGACATCCTCTACAAACGAAGCCATGATTTTGTTTTACTCCAATGCGTAGACAAAGCTGAAGCAGAGTTAATCATGACCAAGATACACAGCGGCACATTTGGCACTCACTTAAGCGGGCATACAATGGCTAAGAAGATCCTAAGGGCAGGCTATTACTGGTCCACCATGGAAGCTGACTGCCATCAACATTCCCGTACTTGCCACAAGTGTCAAGTCTATGCTGACAAGGTTCATATCCCTCCGGTTCCTCTCAATGTTCTGACAGCTTCGTGGCCATTTGCAATGTGGGGCATTGACATGATTGGAGAGATCAAGCCCACGGCATCCAACGGACATCGTTTCATCCTGGTCGCCATTGACTATTTCACCAAATGGGTCGAAGCCGCTTCCTTCGCCTCTGTTACTAAAAATGTGGTTGCCCGCTTCATCAAGCAAAACCTCATATACCGGTATGGTGTTCCAGACAGGATCATCACAGACAATGGTACAAATCTGAATAACACTATGATCACCGCATTGTGCGAACAGTTCAAGATTTATCATCACAATTCATCTCCCTATCGGCCGAAGATGAATTGTGATGTTGAAGCTGCGAATAAAAACATTAAGAAGATCATTCAGAAAATGACGGTCACTTACAAAGACTGGCATGAGATGTTACCGTTTGCTCTGCATGGATACCGTACGACGACACGTACTTCAACCGGGGAAACCCCATTTTCTTTGGTATATGGCATGGAAGCTGTCCTGCCCATGGAAGTTCAGATTCCTTCTCTAAGGATTATGAAGGACGTAGGTTTGAATGAAGATGATTGGATTCAGACCCGGCTTGATCAACTCAATTTGATCGATGAGAAGCGACTCGCCGCTGTCTGCCATGGTCAAACGTATCAAAAACGGATGATCAAGGCTTTCAACAAGAAAGTTAGACGTCAAGTATATCAAGTCGGAGATCTCGTAATCAAGCGGATTATCTTACCGCAAAGTGATCCCAGGGGCAAATGGACTCCTACATACGAAGGACCATTCGTGATCAAGAGCATATTCTCTGGTGGTGCAATGATTCTGACCACCATAGACGGTGACGATTTGCCGCACCCTGCGAATGCAGACATAGTCAAAAGATACTACGCATAAATAACCCGACAAGTCGAAAACCCGAAAGTTCGGCTTGGGCAAAAATGGGTATCCCGGCGGACCGAAAACCCGAAAGGGCGGTTCAGGCAAAAATTAGGGATAAAAGCAACAAAAAATTGTACACCCGGCAAGTTGAAAACCCGAAAGGGCGGCTTGGGAAAAAAGGGGTTTCCCGGTGAATCGAAAACCCGAAAGGGCGATTCAGGCAAAAGTTAGGGAATTAAAGCGTATGACTATGTCTCATCGGATCACTTTAAGGATAATCTCTTCATCAACAAGTTCCAAGCTTCTGATCGATCCAGTCATCGGCAGACGAAGCATTGAATGGACAGATATTCAGAGTTGTGAAGGCTATAGCAGAATGGAATCCCATGGAATTATTTCACATAGCCATCTTTCTTTTGTATAAATTTTTCAATATTTACGACGACATCCTCTTACTAGGATAACTGTCTCCTTTGTACAAATATACTCATAGAAAGTTAATACAAATACTTTTCCAGAAATTTGCGTCGTCTTCCTTTTCTCTTTTCTTTTGCACTATTGTTTTATTTGAGAAACGTCCAATGTTTTGTTAAATAGGCATATGCATTTGAACATAATCATTTCCTTATGAATCAAGGAAGATGATTACTGATAAGTTGAAGGTGCAGATAGATATCTTGATGCCCTTTCAAAGGAAATCCCGAGCAAATTTGAAATCCAAATTCCTCAGTCAGAATTTAATTCCCTAAACAGAGTTAGACTTCAGGATCCTCATCAGAGAAAGCTTTCCCATTACTGATTTCTCCAGCCAGGGAGCCTTCCAGAGCTCAATTCCCCTCAGAGTTAAGTTTCAGTATCCCCAGTGGAGCCTTAAAGATCTGAAAATTCAATCCCCAGCTGAACCAGGCTAGTGAACCTTTTCCCCACAGAGATACTTCCCATCAAGCCGAGGATGCTCAATCTTACCTCTCCAGCATAAGTCTATCAGGTTCTGAACTCCCCATTGGAGATTGTCAGAAAGTCTCTTTCCCTGCAAGTCACTAAGGAAATTCAAATTCCCCGCAGTGGTCCTAAGGTCCCTCAACGATTGAAGATCTGGTATTGAAGACTCTCATCATCAGTTCCTCACAGAATATTCGAATATTCTCCAGTGAAGATCTCTTCAAGACAAGAATCCCGAGAAGATTGGTATACAACCCAAGCTCCTAATTCTCTAGCAGTAGCCAACAAAGATGTCTCACCCTCGGCAATCAAAAGATTCTCGCCCTACCCGACACCAGCCAAGGAATTATTCTCCCCGGCAGCAGTCAAGATTCTTTTATCTTCAGCCATTTAGGGTTCGTCTATCCTCCGCAAGACAGCTCTTCAGCTTACATGCGCATTCATTTACATTCATATCATAAACGTCGACATAACATACATTATATCATGCATCATGACATTGCATATAACTAACTCTTTGCCTTTTCAGATAAGATCAATCGACGGAAAAAGATCACCATCTTCCGAGATTCTTTCTAGAAATAGTTCAGATGTGACCCAAACCCGGCGACATTCTGATACTTATTCCAGATTCATTCAGATGCGGTTTTACACGGACTCATCATCAGGAAACCCTACACCGGTCCCTCCTTCAACCTCAAGACTTCTGAAAACAGTTCACGGGTTCTCCAGTAACGGATGTTAACCTATCGCTTGTTCAGACTCTTCTCAACTTTTGAAAACAGTTTACGGACGCTTCCCAACAATGGATGCTGCTCTATTGCTTATTCAACCTCAAGACTTCTGAAAATAGTTCACGGGTTTTCCAGTAACGGATGTTAACCTATCGCTTGTTCAGACTCTTCTCAACTTTTGAAAACAGTTCACGGGTTCTCCAGTAACGGATGTTAACCTATCGCTTGTTCAGACTCTTCTCAACTTTTGAAAACAGTTTACGGACGCTTCCCAACAACGGATGCTTCTCTATTGCTTATTCAATCTCCAGACTTCTGAAAACAGTTCACGGGTTCTCCAGTAACGGATGTTAACCTATCACTTGTTCAGACTCTTCTCAACTTTTGAAAACAGTTTACAGACGCTTCCCAACAACGGATGCTGCTCTATTGCTTATTCAATCTCCAGACTTCTGAAAACAGTTCACGGGTTCTCCAGTAACGGATGTTAACCTATCGCTTGTCCAGACTCGAGTTTTTTGAAAACAGTTTATGGATTCTCCAAACACGGATATCAATCCCTTGCTTATTCAAGACCCCCCAATTCAGATTTGTCCCAAGACATAGATACCTTTATGATACTCATTCCAGATGGCATCTTTAAGCCCATCTCTGAATGGCATCTCTAAGCCCATTCCCACATCCATTGTTCTGACGAGTGCAAATTTAAGGGCACTCTAGTGTCCAATCTCCTTTTACCTTCGAGACGCGAAAGGAAAACCTGCCAATCTAACTCTTCAGGTGCAAGAAGATTGAACAGGGTCAACTGTTGTACCCCAAAATTTTCCCTCCCATTTCCTCAACATTTTCTCATCACAAGACCCTTGGAGCTCAAGATCCAGCTAGGGTTTCCTCAGCTCAAGACTTCTCCTTGCACTGTTGACCCAAATTAGGGTTTGGGTTTGCACAAAGATGTTTTGACCTAAAATGCCTAAAGTGACTTTCATGCTTCATGTTTGACTCCAAAGTTTATCCATACCAAGTTTCAAGTCTTGATTCCAAACTTTGCCCAGTCAATTGGACAGTTGACCTAGAAATCAGCTGTATTGGGAAAAAGTCAACTGTGGTCAATTGACAGTCAAACCTCATGATTTTTGACCCACATCAACATTTTGAACTCATATGAACCATTTGGTCAAGTTTGGATCACAATTTCACAAGAAATTTGATCAGATCACCAAAAGGGGTAAAATGGTCATTTTTAGGGTTTTGACTGCACAAAGGCAATTTTTGACTGTTTGACCTAGCCAATGGCAAACCAAGATCACATATGGACTCAAGAACCCCATGGAATTGTCTTGACATGTTCAACAAGTTCAAAAGATCCCAAATGCACAAGATTGACAGATGAATTTTCCAGTCAATTGATCAATTTTTGACTGTATACTGAAAAGTCAAACTTTGACTTTTTGGTCAAAATCAAGTGTCAAGATTCATTTTTCATCAAATCATGTCAAAACATGAAACTTGTTCAACAAGAAATCAAAAATTACAAATTAGGGTTTAAAATGAAGAATTTTCATAACTTAGAATTTTTCTAAGTTATGAAAATCCCTAATTTTTTCCTAACTTTGTCCCCATTTTTCACCAAAATGAATTTGGATTCAAACAAAAGTAAAAACATGAAAGTTGTATACCATTGCAAAATCTACAACTTTGATTCAAAAATTTTCCTCAAAAGAAGCTTGTAGCTCAAGTTATGATTTTTGGAATAAGGGTGCAAAACATTTCTTAACTTAGAAACATTTTGACCTATTCTAGACAGGATTTTTGCCTACCTTCATGGCCACTTTTCACATGCTTCCACTTGGAATTTCAAATTTCATTACAAAGATGGATTGTAGTACACATTCCAAGATTTTCAAAATGTCCAAGAACTCATCAAACAACCTTGTGGTTAGGGAGAATCGAATTTGGCAATATAGGCAAAACTCACTTTGTTCATGGCCAATTTACATGTCCATAACTTTGCATTTTTGAACTCAGCATGTTCTAAGCTAGATTACAGATCCTTTATCTCATTCACACTCATAAATTTAATGTCAATCCTTCATGTTTAAGCCTTATCTTGTGTGTTTAAGCATTGCATACAAGATTAAGCCATAACTAGAAAAAGCAATATATCCATTTTTGAAAAGTTGAACTTTATGTCAAATTTGCAAATCAAGAAGTACAAGGAAAATCTCTTTGGCACAAGTTCAGGAGCATGTCACACTGATCAAGGGGGATGGTTGCAGCATATTAGAGGGGCCTGCACAAGTCTAGAAACCAAGTTGACATTTTGTTGCTTAAGTGTGAAGAAACTTGGCATAACACACATCGACTTTCATTTCTGCCAAGACAAGCTAAGACAAACTTGTTGTACACCTCCTAAACATCCAACCTAAGCTAAGGCACGAGCAAAGCACCTTCCATAACCCCCTAAACCTCAAAACACCCTCCTACTGCAGATAACAGAGTGACCTCTGCAGTTGGACTTCCATAACTCAGTCCACTCGTGCATTCTTGCTAAAACCAGTTCACACACATTCCATACCACATATACAAGCTATCCCAAGCATTGGACACGACCTGTAACACCTCTAACCAACTTCACCATTTTCACTTTTTCTGTTTTGCAGGTTGAGTGTTATAGCTTGATTCACTTGGTTTCAAAGCAAGTTAAAGGTTGGAATATCATCCCTGGACTTCAAGCAAGCTGTACCAATCCTCACTTTGCTTTGAAAGTGCCTCCATTGCCAGACACGATCCAAGCTGAACAGGTAAGTTCATGGACTTCTATCTCTCAATATAGGAAGAGTTAGCTCTAAGTTTATGAATGAAAAATGTTCTACTCATGGCCCTGAATCTATACATATCTTCACTTTCTATTTATATTGCATATGCTGAGAATATTTTGAACCTAAACATTGACAAAAACTTAGGTTAAGAATTAGGGATGGAGAAATTCTCTCTCATTTCTGAGAGTTAAGTTAAGTTTTTTATATGTATGGAATCGTGGCTTGATGCTTGACATTTTTCATGTTGTGAGTTTGTGCTAAAAGTCCAAGAATCATGAGATAGCAGAAACGCGTGTTTTGTTCAAGGAAGCTGGAGGTTGAAGAAGACAGAGTCCTTGGGCTGGGCCTGAAATGTGTTTCCTTTTCACACCACTGTTTTACACATGCACCCCCTGGCCCATTTTGAGTTTCATTTATCATTTTTAATTTTTTCCTTTTGATTTTGTTTCTATATTTTTATTTAAACATGAAAAAATATTAAAATTATTTTCCCCATATTTTTTGCATTTTTTTTATATTTATTTGGCTTTATTTAGTTTTGTACATAAATAAACATGTATATACTTTTATTTGAAATAACCAAAAAATAATATAAACACTTTTATTTTCTGATTTTTTATTTTATTTTACCTTTGAAAACATTTTACATAAAATATATTTTTTTTTGTAAATATTAAATATTTCATTTTTGTACATATAATGAATATTTAATAAATAATGAAAATACTTATATATTTATTAGTATATTTAGGTTAAAAATACAAAAAATAATACATTTTTATTTTTATTAGTATTTAACTTAAAAAATCACTTTTTTTACAATATACCTTCTTTTATTTATTTTTTGTACATAATTGATAAATATTGCACATATTAAATAATTCATACATTTTATTTAGTAAAATTAGGGTTTTGCCCTAAATACCTAAAAATACCAAAAAGTTAATTCATTTTATTTTTGTTCATTTGATACATGAAAAATACCTTTTTACATACATATGAAAACCATTTTTGCATTTTTGCATATTTATTTTTATTTTCATTTAAATATTATGTAATTAAATACCTTGTAAAATTTCAATTTGGATGTAATAGTTTAGGTTTTTATTTCTTGCTTAAAATATCCCCATTTGAACATTTGTACCCCCCATCCCATATTTGTGTTGTAATAACTTAGGACCTTTTATTTTTCGCATTTAAAAGCTTTCCAATTATGCCATGTTAGAATTAGGGTTTGTATGCAAAATTAACCAAAAATAGTTTGACCTAAATTCAAGATAAACAAGCATGAAAATGAACAACACTAATCACACTTGCACCCTTAGGATATTCCACTCGTTGCCTTCAATAATGGGCCATATTGCATGTTAGGTATCCTTGGCAAAAACAAAACAATCAAATGATCATAGTCCCTCGATGACGCTTTCGAAAGTTGCCTAAAAATGATCAAGTCCCTTAAAGAAAAGTTGCCCAAAGATACTTGGCACCATTGCAATCATGGTCTAAACGATGACCCGCGCCCGTCCCGTTCACATCCTAACACAAGATTGTCCACCAAATACAATGGTGGAATAAAATTGTTAAAAGGGTTAAAACATAGCAAAGATCTTTGAGAAATTTAGGGTAGATAGCTCTTGGTTACTTGCCAACTTGCAAAACAAAAAGACACTTGCCTATTTTTCAAACCACACCTCACTACACTTTCAAAACAACTTTCAACAACCTTGAAACATCTTTTCAAAAAGACAAACACCTTTTGTAAAACATTCGAGTAAAATATTGTTACAAGGGTTGCCTAGACAAGGCATCTTTTTCAAAACATTTTCAAACCCACACACAAAGCACCATTTCAAACAATTGAAAGCACCATTTCAAACAATTGAAAATGCAAGGTGTGATACGGTGGGAGAACTGACTTGAGGTTTGCGTTTGTTTTCGCAAATGTTGCGGTTGAGCAAGAGTCGCCACCGACTTTTTATTTTATCCTAAGGAAAGGTTTAAAAAGCACAGCAAAAAACCTTTGAGATTTTTCTTGGGTTCGGGGAGTAGATTATAGAAAGGGAAGGTATTAGCACCCCTTCTATCCATGGTTATCCATGGGCTCTTAGGTACTTGCTTAGATCAACTTGCCTTATTTTTCAATTGTTTGAAATGGTGTTTGTGTGTGTGTGGGTTTGAAAATATTTTGAAAAGAGGCCAATGTGGTGGCAATCTTTGTAATGATCCATGTGGGGATGTATACAAAGATGTATGTCTTTTAAAAAGTTTTCATCTGTTTTTGAAAGTTGTTTTGAAAGTGTAGTGATGTGTGATTTTGAATTTAGGCAAGTGTTTTGGTTTCGCAAGTTTGATTCAAGTAACTAAGAGGTTGTCTACTCCTAAATTTCTCAAAAGATTATTGCTATGTCTTAACCCTTTTTAACAAGTTTGTTCCCCCATTGTATTTGGTGGACAATCTGGACTTAGAGATTCTGTATCAATGTGGCACCTATCCCTCTGACCTTTCATCTTCTGACTTCAACCTGTTCTGAAGGAGCCTTTATACCTTCATGTTTCTCTTGCATTCCTTTAGCAAGTTCTGACTGAGCTTGTGTAACTGCTGAAGGGGCATGTTCTGTTTGAGGCTTACACTCTGAACCACGTTTACAACTTCTGATTGAACTGATGTAGCTGCTGAAGAGCCAACTTCTGACCATGCTGAGCCAAACTTGCAACTTCTGACCGTCTTCATCTGGAATGGGTCCAGAAGTTCTAAAGCGCTGATTTTTTCTAAAAACACTTATTTTAAAGAAACATTCTAAGCACTTAGAATTTGATTTTCCTCGAGATGAAAGCGTTGTTTCTGGATGTTGAGATCATCTTGCTCTTGTAAGTGACTTGCTTGGGCAAAAGGATAACTCAGGACTCAGATTTGTTTCAGGGGATTTTGAAAAATCTAAGATGGTTTCCTGAAGAAAGGGAGGGCGAATTTTGGGGTACAACAGTTGCCCCTGTTCAATCTTCTTGAACCTGAAGAGTTAGATTGGCGAGTTTGCCTTTCGCGACTCGAAGGTAAAAGGAGATTGGACACCAGAGTGCCCGAAAATTTGCACTCGCTTAGTAGAGTATCAGCAATGTGATGGCGGGAATGGGCTTACAGATGCCATTTTGAGAGGCGGTAGGTAGGGAGATGGGCTTATAGATGCCATCTGGAGACGTGACAGAACCTTGTCGGGAATGGGCTTATAGATGCCATTTGGAAGTGTCGATCGCATAAGAGATTCCTTAGCGAGAAATTTGTATATTTGAGAAAGACGGATGTTTTCCTGGCTTGTTACAGGTGTTTGATCTTCAATCTCCTTATGCAGATGTGCCCTGGCTAGATACAGGTATCGGATCCACAATCGGCTGCTCACAGATGTGCCCTGGCTGGATACAGGAGTCGAATCTGGAAATAGTCATTAATAGATGTGCCCTGGCTGGATACAGGAATCGAATCTTCGGACTCTTCAGACGTGCCCTGGCTAGATACAGGAATCGAGTCTGGAAACGTTGTAGTTGATAGATGTGCCCTGGCTAGATACAGGAATCGAATCTTTGAACTCTTCAGACGTGCCCTGGCTAGATACAGGAATCGAGTCTGGAAACGTTGTAGTTGATAGATGTGCCCTGGCTAGATACAGGAATCGAATCTTTGAACTCTTCAGACGTGCCCTGGCTAGATACAGGAATCGAGTCTGGAAACGTTGTAGTTGATAGATGTGCCCTGGCTAGATACAGGAATCGAATCTTTGAACTCTTCAGACGTGCCCTGGCTAGATACAGGAATCGAGTCTGGAAACGTTGTAGTTGATAGATGTGCCCTGGCTAGATACAGGAATCGAATCTTTGAACTCTTCAGACGTGCCCTGGCTAGATACAGGAATCGAGTCTGGAAACTGATCACTCTCAGATATGCCCTGGCTAGATACAGGTATCGAATCCGGAATTTGTGACAGTTGAAGGTAGTTGTTTTTGGGATCGTCTTTTTCCCTGAAAAGGCAAAAACATAAGTTGTACGCCATGTCATGATGCATGATGTCATGATGTTCAACATGAGATAATGTTGTATGCACTTTATCATGTATGTAAGCAAGATGTATGAAAGTGTGAAATGCTTATGAATGTATCTTCGTCTTAGGAAAATAGATCTTTGACGATTGGCTGGGGAGTTGCCCTGTGGCCGAGATACTTTGCTGAAGTTTTGATGAGAGCTTCGCTGAGGGTTTCGATGATGGACTCCACTGGGGATCACAAAGATAAAATCTGCTAGGGATTGAAAGATAAAATCTGCTGGGGATTTGAAAGATAAACCCCGCTGGGGATTTGAAAGATAAACTCCGCTGGGGATTGAAAGATAAACTCTGCTGGGGATTGAAAAAACTTTGTTGGGGGCGATCTTCCGTGGCGATTAGCTGAGGATAACCCAGTTATAAGCCTTTGTGAGGAATGACTCTGAATGAAGTTAGGGAGAGACGTCCGTATTTTGCAGGAGATAAGCTTCCAGAATCTACTGGGGATAAGCTTTAAGACCTGTTGGGGACAAGAATCCCACTTTCCTGGGGAAACTTTTGGAATTGTGCTGGTAAATGGTTCTACTGGGGATTTCCAAACTAGCAGGCTCATGCTGGGGAGACCAGATTTGAGAATTGTCAGCTTGATGGGAAGTAACTCTGGAGACTTCACTGGGGAACTCACGATTTGTCCTTTCCAAAACTCTGTGGGGAAAAGGTTCAACGGTCTGGCTCCGCTGGGGATACTGAAGCTTAAACTCTGAGGGAAATTGAATTCTGGAGGATTCTTTGGCTGGGGATTTTGATGAACTCCGCTGGGGATAGGGAGAATTTTGGCGAGCGCGATCTTCCGTGGTTGTTAGCTTGAGAAGAATCTGAACAAGCGATAGGTTAACCTCCGTTTACTTGGAGGACCCGGGAACTGTTTTCAGAAATCTTGAAGTTGAATCAGCACTAGAGCCGCATCCGTTGTTGGGAAGCGTCCGTAAACTAATTTCAGAGGTTTGAGAAGAGTCTGAACAAGTCGGTAGATTAACATCCGTTGTTGGGAAGAATCCGTAAACTTGTTTCAGAAGTCTTGAAGAGGGACCGGTGTAGGGCTCCCTGAAGATGAGCTTGTGTAAAACTGCATCGGGTTTTGAACACTTTTGACATTCGAATGCCCCAAGTGGTGATGTAGATAAATCCTGGCTTATTACAGGTGTTGGTCTACAATCGGTCGTTCACAGATGTTTCCTGGGTTGTTGCAGGTGTTGATCTGGAATTCTTCAGACATGCCCTGGCTGGATACAGGAATCGAATCTGGAAAGGTGATAGTTGATAGATATGCCCTGGCTGGATGCAGGAATCGAATCTTCAAACTCTTCAGACGTGCCCTGGCTAGATACAGGAATCGAGTCTGGAAATGTGGTCAACAGATATGCCCTGGCTGGATACAGGAATCGAATCTGGAAACAGTCGTCAACAGATATGCCCTGGCTGGATACAGGAATTGAATCTTCGAACTCTTCAGACGTGCCCTGGCTAGATACAGGAGTCGAGTCTGGAAATAGTCGTCAACAGATATGCCCTGGCTGGATACAGGAATCGAATCTTCGAACTCTTCAGACGAGCCCTGGCTAGATACAGGAATCGAGTCTGGAAATGGTCGTCAACAGATATGCCCTGGCTGGATACAGGAATCGAATCTTCGAACTCTTCAGACGTGCCCTGGCTAGATACAGGAGTCGAGTCTGGAAATAGTCGTCAACAGATATGCCCTGGCTGGATACAGGAATTGAATCTTCGAACTCTTCAGACGTGCCCTGGCTAGATACAGGAATCGAGTCTGGAAATGGTCGTCAACAGGTATGCCCTGGCTGGATACAGGAGTCGAATCTGGAAACTCTTCAGACGTGCCCTGGCTAGATACAGGAGTCGAGTCTGGAAATGTTGTCAACAGATATGCCCTGGCTGGATACAGGAATCGAATCTGGAACTCTTCAGACGTGCCCTGGCTAGATACAGGAGTCGAGTCTGGAAATAGTCGTCAACAGATATGCCCTGGCTGGATACAGGAATTGAATCTTCGAACTCTTCAGACGTGCCCTGGCTAGATACAAGAATCGAGTCTGGAAATGGTCGTCAACAGATATGCCCTGGCTGGATAAAGGAGTCGAATCTGGAAACTCTTCAGACGTGCCCTGGCTAGATACAGGAGTCGAGTCTGGAAATGTTGTCAACAGATATGCCCTGGCTGGATACAGGAATCGAATCTGGAATGGTGATGATTGATTTGTTGAACACTTTTGACATTCGAATGCCCCAAGTGGTGAAGAAGGAGTCTTAAATCAGATTACTCTGCATATTGAGAGATTTCTTGAAATCTTGACTGGACTGCCCCAGGTTAATTGTACTTTGAAAGATCTGTTGGACCTTGACTGGACTGCCCCAGGTTAATTGAATTGTGACATGTCATGCCCCTTGTTGATAGGGGATTTGATGGAAGTGTTATCCTCTTGAAGTGATTTTGACTTACTGAGAGAGTTTTCGTTCCTCCGAACATTTGCTGTATGAATTTCTTCGCTGCCAAACAAAAGGGTTAAATGCAGACAGTGATATTCGAATAATGCAAGGTTTATGTTTGTCTCGAAGTTTTGAAAAATGCGTTTTTAGCCGAAAACTTTTCATAAGACAAGTTAACACAAGATTTAGAGCAAAGCCCTACAGGAGTCAGGATACCTTTTGTAACAGTATGCTTTCGGACTAACCCATGCTTCAATTAGGACTTTTGAAGGGTTGTAACGTGGCCTGGTTCACGGTTTAAGAAACAAGGATAAAGGCTCAAAGTATATTTGTACCCACCCTCTCTTCGTGATGTTCTTCGACCTAAGCTCAGTTAATTGTGCGTCACATTCTGTTTTGAGTTTGGAACGACTTTTGGGTGATGGTTCACCAGTTTGAATTTGGGAGACAGTCATCATCTCCTTTTTCTTTTTCAACACTTTTCATGTTGTTGAGGATTTTGTAATGACCTCACTATTTTGATTTTGATTTGTTATCCCTAACTTTTGCCTGACTGTTACCGTTTTCCGGGATTACAGTCAGCGGGATGCCCCAGCTTTCTTAAGCCCCATTTATAGGTTTTGGCTTGGTGGGCTTTTCTCTTTTGAGAGATTGACTGTCTATGTGATAGGGAACCACCCTTGTCTTTTGATTCCAAAGGAATGCTTTCTTTTTTTGATGTCGTTCGTTGTGTTACGAACCGAGAGTTTGCGACTTCAATGCGCATTTTCTTTTGAATTAACTGAGAGACTACCCTGCCCCGGGTTTATATCAAGGGTTTTGATCGTTTAGAACAGAGAACTCCTACTTCTTTGGCTCGAAGGGGTTGACTAGGGATTAACTTCCTTATAACACCAGTGTTTGGGAATTGAAAGAAATGCCTGTATATCATCAGCAAGGTCTGTTCAAAAGCATACTGTATAAGATCGCGGTATTGTTTCGTCATCCTCCCTCTAAAGGCTTGCAGCTTTTTATCAAGAGTTAAATATCATAAAGAAAAGCATAAGAGTAGTGAAACGAATGGATGAATTCAAGACAAACATATGCAATGCATTAATGAAAACCGGAGTTTAACATCAACAGATAATTGTTTGACAGCAAAAAGAAATTACAACTTTGAAAAGTTCAAAAAGAAGCAAAAGTCTTTCAGTTCGAGCTTCGTCACTTCAAGCGGAGAACCCTTTAACGGAAGATTTTCATCTCGCCATCCGGCATGAATTCCAGCACCCCAATGTCGATCAGATCTTGAATCTTGTTCTTCAAGGCCCAACAGTCATTGGTGTCGTGTCCCGGGCTGCAGGAGTGGTAAACACAGAATGCGTCGGGATTAAAGTGAGGAGAGGAGATATTGAGCTTCTGAGGAGGGTCCTTTACAGTAAGCAAATTGACCTCCAACAGGCGCTTCAGTATGAAGAATGATGGTATTTCAGTCTCCGTAAACTATCTTCCCGACTTTTCTTGTTTACGCCGATTGTCCCGTTGACGCTGGCGAGGTTGTTGATGGGTTTGTGACCCTGAAGCTAGCAAAGGAGCTTTCCCCTTGTCTTCTTGAGTGGAGGGAGGCTGAGCGGTGACTTGCTCTTCGACCTCAGATGTTTGCCCCAGTTGGTTGTTTGGAGGCAGTTGGTGGACAAGAACTCTGAGTTCCTCTTGTCTTTGAGATAGGTCTTGGATGAGAGCCATTTGGCCCACCAACTGTCCCATCATTTGAGTCCTTAGTGTTGTCAGATCAAACTGCAGCTCCGCAATCTGATCACTCCTGGCATTGTTGGAATTCCCCAGGCCTTTGGTGAGGAGAGCTTTCATCTCTTCTTGCCCCAGAGACAAGTTCAGGAACATCTCCTGCAGCTGAGCAGTCTGGTCTTGGATATCTTTGACAGACCTTTCTAGAGCCATCTCTTGCTGAAATAAACAGCAGGAGAGTAAGGAAACCTGAAAAAGGAAAGACTGTCAAAATGCAATGCATGATATGTGGATGCATGCTTTCAAGGATCTCTTGGGGTAAACACAAGAAAATGTTAGAGGTTGAACTCTGCCCTTGGGTTGGAGATCTCTGCACAGGTGGACGTCCTTCCACGAGAATCAAGCTCACCATGTCAAGTGGGTCATAGCCACTGATTCAAGTTGTCGTTCTTGAACTTTTGATTGGAGAGCTTTGTATCGGTGGATGTCTTTCCACTAGAATCAAGCTCACCATGTCGAGTGGGTCATAGCCACTGATTCAAGTTGTTGCGCTTGAACTTTTGATTGGAGAGCTTTGTATCGGTGGATGTCTTTCCACTAGAATCAAGCTCACCATGTCGAGTGGGTCATAGCCACTGATTCAAGTTGTTGCACTTGATCTTTTGATTGGAGAGCTTTGTATCGGTGGATGTCTTTCCACTAGAATCAAGCTCACCATGTCGAGTGGGTCATAGCCACTGATTCAAGTTGTTGCGCTTGAACTTTTGATTGGAGAGCTTTGTATCGGTGGATGTCTTTCCACTAGAATCAAGCTCACCATGTCGAGTGGGTCATAGCCACTGATTCAAGTTGTTGCACTTGATCTTTTGATTGGAGAGCTTTGTATCGGTGGATGTCTTTCCACTAGAATCAAGCTCACCATGTCGAGTGGGTCATAGCCACTGATTCAAGTTGTTGCGCTTGAACTTTTGATTGGAGAGCTTTGTATCGGTGGATGTCTTTCCACTAGAATCAAGCTCACCATGTCGAGTGGGTCATAGCCACTGATTCAAGTTGTTGCACTTGATCTTTTGATTGGAGAGCTTTGTATCGGTGGATGTCTTTCCACTAGAATCAAGCTCACCATGTCGAGTGGGTCATAGCCACTGATTCAAGTTGTTGCACTTGATCTTTGATTGGGTTGGTTAGAGGAGAAACCTCTTGCCCCTGGATAGACGTCTGGTTCAACGTAACCCTGCATCAACAGAACCCTCGAGATCCTTGAAATGGTTATTGAAAATGCTAAAATGCTATGGTATGATGTCATGATGTTATGTCCATGTATGGGAAAAGCAGGCAAGTGTATATACAGGCAAACATATTCACACAAAGCAAACAAGTCCTTAGGTTTAGGCTTGCATGAGGTTCAGGTACTACCCTCTTTCAGTTTGTTGGTTGAAACCTGTCCTACCAGAAGTAACCGGGTTCTAAGGGTCCCAATATCACTGGATTGCTTTCATTGTTCATCGTTTCGATTTAGCCACTGAACTGGCGACCGAAATATCCCAGGAAAGCAACCCTCAATTGAGTGTAGTATCGAGTATCAACCAACCTCGGACTGCACCAAAGTCAGTTATCTCACTACCCCTAATGAAAGGCCAAGATGGTCAAGTAAGGTTCTAGGTCATTAGTGCTTAGTGACATCACTCAGCGGCCCCGTACTCTCCTTGATTGAACTCAAGGGTTACCGGTACTCACAAATATGTCGCACTAATATAGCTATTGCTTAGACCGTGTCGGTATACCCCGCACAGTTTCCACAACGTATTGCTATCTATGAATGTTTCCCAAAATCCGGGTGGAGGATTGTAAACCCAAACAATATAGCCAAAGCATAAAGCAAGCAAATCAAACAATTAGTCATGCAAGAGGGTGATCTAAGCCCTAAGGTTACTCCACTTTTAAAATGGTAATTCCCCAGCAGAGTCGCCAGTTCTGTGATACGGTGGGAGAACTGACTTGAGGTTTGCGTTTGTTTTCGCAAATGTTGCGGTTGAGCAAGAGTCGCCACCGACTTTTTATTTTATCCTAAGGAAAGGTTTAAAAAGCACAGCAAAAAACCTTTGAGATTTTTCTTGGGTTCGGGGAGTAGATTATAGAAAGGGAAGGTATTAGCACCCCTTCTATCCATGGTTATCCATGGGCTCTTAGGTACTTGCTTAGATCAACTTGCCTTATTTTTCAATTGTTTGAAATGGTGTTTGTGTGTGTGTGGGTTTGAAAATATTTTGAAAAGAGGCCAATGTGGTGGCAATCTTTGTAATGATCCATGTGGGGATGTATACAAAGATGTATGTCTTTTAAAAAGTTTTCATCTGTTTTTGAAAGTTGTTTTGAAAGTGTAGTGATGTGTGATTTTGAATTTAGGCAAGTGTTTTGGTTTCGCAAGTTTGATTCAAGTAACTAAGAGGTTGTCTACTCCTAAATTTCTCAAAAGATTATTGCTATGTCTTAACCCTTTTTAACAAGTTTGTTCCCCCATTGTATTTGGTGGACAATCTGGACTTAGAGATTCTGTATCAATGTGGCACCTATCCCTCTGACCTTTCATCTTCTGACTTCAACCTGTTCTGAAGGAGCCTTTATACCTTCATGTTTCTCTTGCATTCCTTTAGCAAGTTCTGACTGAGCTTGTGTAACTGCTGAAGGGGCATGTTCTGTTTGAGGCTTACACTCTGAACCACGTTTACAACTTCTGATTGAACTGATGTAGCTGCTGAAGAGCCAACTTCTGACCATGCTGAGCCAAACTTGCAACTTCTGACCGTCTTCATCTGGAATGGGTCCAGAAGTTCTAAAGCGCTGATTTTTTCTAAAAACACTTATTTTAAAGAAACATTCTAAGCACTTAGAATTTGATTTTCCTCGAGATGAAAGCGTTGTTTTTGGATGTTGAGATCATCTTGCTCTTGTAAGTGACTTGCTTGGGCAAAAGGATAACTCAGGACTCGGATTTGTTTCAGGGGATTTTGAAAAATCTAAGATGGTTTCCTGAAGAAAGGGAGGGCGAATTTTGGGGTACAACACAAGGCAAGTGATCTAAGCAAATAACTAAGAGCCCATGGATAACCATGGATAGAAAGGGTGCTAATACCTTTCCTTTCTATAATCTACTCCCCGAACCCAAGAAAACATCTCAAAGGTTTTTGTTGTGCTTTTTAACCTTTCCTTAGGATAAAATAAAAAGTCGGTGGCGACTCTTGCTCAACCGAAACATTTGCAAAAACAAATGCAAAACCCAAGTCAGTTCTCCCACCGTATCACAGATGGCAATTGAGCCCATCCCAAATGGGTACCCCAAAAGTCCCCACAAAGAGGGTAAAAACCTGCACAAATGGGTACGGGTCCGGGTAATTACCCACTTAAATAAGCGGATATGGGTGCGAGTATGTGAACTTTAGTACCCACCTCGTCCCACACACACACACACACACACACACACACACACACACACACACACACACACACACATATATATATATACATATATATATATATATATATATATATATATATATATATATATATATATATATATATATATATATATATATATATATATATATATATATATATATATATATATATATATATATATATATATATATATATATATATATATATATATATATATATATATATATATATATATATACTTTAATTTAAATTATTATATTAAAATAAATGTCTATCAATTTCAAAAATACATCGATGTTAAATCATTACATTTGTAACATAAGTGTTCTTTTATTTAATAACTCAACAATAAGTTTATTGAAAAAATTTAAATGTTCTTAACAACTTAAAATAATATGATATTTTATACTTTATATATTTATTTTTTATTAGAAATGCGGGACGGGTATGTGTATGGGTACTTACATACCTGGATGGCACAAGTACGGGTGCTAATATTATTACCCAAACGGGTATTGACTCGGGTATAAAGATTTTTTACAACCACAAATATGGGGACGTGTACTATAGTACCCTACCCATATCGTGCCCATTGTTATCCCTATTATCCCCTTACCTTTCCAGTTCAGCTTTTTGCTTCCAATTTCACAAGTCTACTACATTTGCTTTAACTTTTAGATCAACAACTCCTTTTAGCGTCTTTTGGCTCAAAGGCTTGTTGAGTTGAGGTAACTTATGCACAAAACACATAAAACCCATAAAACCCATAAAAGAGAACACCCAGTGTGCTCAAATACAAACTAAGCTAAAAGCAATAAAACCTAACTTATTACCTCTAATTAACCTAACATAACTAAATAAAATTAAGTATTTTGGGCTTGAATATCTCACAAATAGTGAGTTATCATACCCCTAAACTTGAATCATTATTTGTCCTCAAGTGATGCGACCAATAGGCAAAAGATAAATAACTAAAAAATCTATCATCAGCAACACATTTCATATAACTAAAATTTCTTACAGTGGATTGTATTCAAACATTAGCACAACTTAACCTTTTAGGTCATATCATGTTACATCCTGAGTGTGTGTGTGTGTAACCCATGACGCCTAGTGTCATTTCATAAGTCTTCATTATATATATATATATATATATATATATATATATATATATATATATATATATATATATATATATATATATATATATATATATATATATATATATATATATATATATATATATATATATATATATATATATATATATATATATATATATATATAGTCTAAATCCTGGTTTGGTTGCTTTCTCCTATGATGCAAGACTCTAACTTTCAGTTTCAGAATGGGAAATTACTAGCTTTTATTTCACAAGCTTTTTTATTCTCTTTTGAATTGAGAATTCTACTTGCACTACTTTTTTAAGTTTCTTTTTCTATGTACTCCACCTTTTAATTTGACAAGATCTCACTTGTTATGAGTCCAACCTATTACTAAGAGTAGAATACCCATTGTTCCTCCAATTTTGGGTACATGAACTTTATTTCATTGCGCTTTTTAGCATATTCAATTCTTTTTGCACTTCATTTTATTTCTTCTTCTTTTTTAACATGCATTAGTAAATGCAGTAGTCCTATTGGATATCCAAATTACTAGTGTTTCATCCCCTAAACTAAATCCTACATAAAATCTTATTCCATAATTAAAAACAGGACAAACTTAAACGACTAGCTGCTTTTCTGACTTCTTCTTGCGTGACATGGGTTCATCACTCTGTCAAGTTACAATTTATGCAGAATCACTTTTAGTTATCTTAAGGATTTGTTTCCAACATTTCTCAACAGTCCTTTTGCTTTAGAATTTTTTTGTTAGAATAGAAATTCTACTGATAAAATATTGAATTAGTTAGAATTATCTTCCTTTTCATTTTTTTCAAAACAGACAATGCATCAAAACATTATAACTTTTCATTAATCAAAATAACATACTTAATCAAACATAAACCAAAGGTGCCATACCCTTAAACTAAATGTAAGGATAGTGTCCTCACTATTTACTCTAACGAGTTATAGAACATCTTAACAAAAAAGAAAAAAAATACTAAATTCAGGGTGATTAGGTTTAAACTTTTTGTATACCAGTTACGCATGAAGCATGCTGCCTTTTTTGTTATCTTCCTCTTTTTATTCCCTCTGACTCATCCTTTAATTGGCATTAACAAAAAATTTCTTCTTCTTGCTCTTAAATTTTGGAGAGGACTCAATGGTCCTATGTTGCTCTGTTGGGGGAGGCTCTATGACACTTTTTGTCGCGTTATAAGGGAAGCTTTTATTTTAAGTTTTCTTTTATATTTTTCTTTTCTCTAGGATTTTTGTCTTTGTTAGGCTTTTTGGCACGCCCGAACTCTTATGAAGTCTCAATATTTCTTCAGTTTCTTTGTAGTTCCTTAACATTCTCATCCCTAACATGGGAGAGTCAACATTTTTTATCAATTCACTAATTTGGTATCATGACTCTTCCTCGGTTGTTTTGAAATAATTAGGCATTTCCTTTTCCTCATAATTATCAAAATTTTGTTGGTGTTCTACTTTAGCTTCTTCTTGATCCTGTAAAACAATAGATATCTCAATCAATTTCTCCATATCATTCTTGGTATGTTCACCATCAGCAGGTTCATCATCTTTTTCAGCCATTTCTTCATTCTGATCATCTTCTTCATTTGTTCTTTCTTTATCCACCTTTTCATCATTTGTCTCAACCTCTTCACTAGTCTTCTCCATCATATCATTATTATCTTTGTTAGATTTCTCAATTAGGTCATCAATTGTTTCCTCGTCTCAATTTTTGGGCTCTTCTTCCTCTTCATCAATATTTTCATCAACTTCCTCCTCGACTCATTTGTTGATATCAAATTCCTTTGTTTATTTGTGCTTCTTGTCTTTGTTCTTCTTAGAGGGGATATTTGCCTTCTTGTTAGAAACTTTCACTTTCTTCTATTTCTTGGTTGTTGGGGGGGGGGGGGGGGGGGGGGGGTGGAGTTGTGCCAGAAATTTCCTTTGACAAATCAGGTTTCTTTGTAAGAGATACTTTTTCTTATTACCCTTGTCCTTACTATTTTTTTTCATCCATGGTCACTTTTTCTTCAGCTTTCCTTACAGGGTGGTTCTCATAGTGTTTTTGTGGTGCCATTTTTGGTGGTTCTTCTAGGACGTGTTCAGGAAAAATATGGGGCTTAATCATCACTCCCCCTATATTCACTTTGCATTTCTTGCAGAGTTTCCCACAAGAGTTCTTCTTTTTTACTGAAGAGCTTGCATTTGACGTCTTCTGGCATATTTTCTTATGAACCTTTTTACCCTTTAGTTTACGCAGATGTAAAACTACAGTCTTGTCAAAGCCCGCTAGAGGGTTGGAGATTTCGTCAGTAGGCTTCTTAGGAACTCTGTTTCTCTTGCACAATGCAGTAAAGCAAGAATAATATAACATCCCATCCTTACTCCTTTTGGCACGTGCATGGATTTCTTGACAAATTATACTTGATGTGGTAATTAGATCGAACTCTAGTCTCAATAAGGATAACTTCTTGGTTTAATAGAGATTAAGCATGATGTCAAAGTCTGTTCACTTTTTGATGTCGACGTCCTTCATGTTGTAGTCGAAGTATGCTCAAGCAAGCAGTAGTTGAAATGCTAGGATTGTTAGCATATCAAATTGGGCTTGTTTATTTATCCCAATTGTTTAAGTTAGTTTGTATCTTAAGTTAGCTTAGTAGTCTATAAATAGACTAGCTCTCTAAGGTTGTTGAGAGAGTTTGGTTGTTGTTATTCACCTGTAATCTTTGAAGCTTTATTGAGTAAGTGAATAGTAAAATAGTTATAACCAATCATGATATTTCTTTCTTCTTTTTTTGTCTTATCTATCTTTTGCAAAACCTAATAAGGTTTCTTTGTTTGTTCAAGAAACTCAATATTTCTCAAATTGTTATTCGTTACTAGTGCGACATTTGTCATAGCAAATTGGTGCCGTGAGCATGGAGTAAGATGCTGCCAATGAAGTTTGAGATTGAGAAATTCACTGGAATTATTGATTCTGGTTTATAGCGTTTGAAGATGTGAGCCCTTCTTGTTCAACACGATTTTCTAGAAGTGTTAAAGGGAGTCGAAGCCATGGATACTGCCCTAACAGAGAAGGAAAATACGACGATTATCGAGCTAGCTCACATCGTCATCATGTTGAGCCTTGGTGATAAGGTTCTACGACAAGTTTCAAAGGAGAAGACGAAGTCGGGTGTGTGTAAAAAACTCGAAGGATTTTAGATGAATAAATCCTTAGTAAATAGTTTATACTTGAAGCAAGCTCGATATTCGTTTAAGATGAGTGAAGACAAAGTCTTGGCTGAGCAGTTGGATATGTTTAACAAGTTGATTCTTAATATGGAGAATATCGAAGTTAGTATTGATGATGAAGATCAAGCACTATTATTATTGTGTTCTCTACCTAAGTCTCATGCTCACTTTAAAAAACTCTCTTGTATAGAAGATAATCTCTGACCTTTGAAGAAGTTCAACCTCCCTTGTACTCAAAGGACTTAAACAAGAGGAAGGAGCATAAACCATCATCAATTGGTGAAGATTTGTCCGTTAAAGGAAAATTCTTAAAGAAAGATGGTAGGTTTGAGAAGAAGAAGGGTAAAGGTTAACAAAATCTTATGGTGATGATACTCTTGTAATTAGGTGTTATCACTCTAAGAAGGAGGGTCACACAAGAAAGGTTTGCCCTGATCGACAGAATAATCATGGTGGTAAGGATAATGGTAATGTAGTCATTGTGTAAGATGATTATGAATCATTGGATGTCCTGGTAGTTTCAAGCAGCAATTCTTGCAAGGAATGAATTATGGATTCAAGTTGCACTTGTCACATGACTCAAACAAAGATGTCTTTAAGGAATTATGTGATCAAGATGGTGGATCAGTGTTGTTAGGAAACAACAAAGCTTGCAACATTGTAAGTATTGAATCTGTAAGATTCAAGCTCCATGATGATTCAATAAAGTTATTGACTAGTGTTAAGTATGTACCTGATCTGAAGAGAAATTTGATTTCACTTGGGGAATTCGACAAGAAAGGATATGTTTTCAAATGAGAACAAGGTATTCTAAGGATAATGAAGGGGTCGAAGGAAGTCTTGAGAGTTATCAAAAGGCAACACATCTATATCTTTGAGGTTGAGGTTGAGGTTGTAAGTGGTTCTTCAGACGTGGTGTCCATAAAACATGTGTCAAAGACTGAGCTATGACACAAGAGACTTGGCCACGTCAGTGAAAGAGGCCTGGTCGGATTATGGAAACAAAAGCTACTATGTTTGTTCCAAGGTGGATATTTGTGGTAATTGGATCGAAATCTAGTCTCGACAAGGATAACTTATTGGTTAGACAAAATTAAGCATGTTGTCGAAGTCTGCTCACTTGTTGATGTCGAAGTCATGCATGCTATAGTTGAAGTACGTTCAAGCATGCAGTAGTCAAAATGTTAGGATTGTTAGCATATCAAATTGAGCCTGTTTGTTTAACCCAATTGTTTAAGTTAGCTTGTAGATTAAGTTAGCTTAGTAGTCTATGAATAGACTAGTTCTCTTAGGTTGTTGAAAAATGTTGGTTGTTGTTAATCACTTGTAATATTTGAATCATTATTGAGTAAGTGAATAGTAAAACAATTATAATCAATCCTTATATTTCGTTGTTCTTCTCTCTCTCTCTTTTGCAAAACCTAATAGGGTTTCTTGTGTTTGTTCAAGAAACTCAATCTTTCTCAAAGTGTTATTCATTACTGGTGCGACGTTTGTCACAACATTTACAATGTTGATGAGTGAGCATGATGTGACACGGTAGAGTAAAACTAATTGGCCTTGTTGATTGTTTCATTGTGGTAGTGGACATAAGAGAATGTTTAAGAAACCGATACCATACTTTAAGTCCCGGCCTCAAATTCATTCTTAAAATAATTTTTTCACCAGATATTGTTGTCTCAAACCAATTTATACACTATTTTAGAGGTGGTAGGATGTGACGACTTAATACTTGATCCCATATTTAGTCATTAATTTTTGAAACAACTTATTGCAGAAATGGACCTCCTAATCTCTAATGATAAGGGATTAAGATTCTCTCCGTTTCTCTTTCTCTCAATTTTCTTATTACTATAGTTTTATGGATAAATGACACACATTTTCATGACATGTGATATTTATATTATATTTATTTAACTTTATACACATAAAACTATAATAATTGAGCCATCAATTTCTTTTAAAAAATGGAGAAGATCTCTACTCAATAATAAGTGCTCCATATCTATTGAATAAAATTATTTTAAATCATATTAATTCAGCTTTAGGTATTTGATTACCTTATGATGTAAAAAGTAAAAAGTACTAGACTACCTCGTGGTTTCTAACTTCTTTTATTTCGTTTTTTATATTAAAAAAACAAATTTACATAAATTGATTTATTTATCAACACAATTTTCCAAAAAAAAAAAAT
This sequence comes from Vicia faba, assembly GCA_948472305.1. Lineage (NCBI taxonomy): Eukaryota > Viridiplantae > Streptophyta > Magnoliopsida > Fabales > Fabaceae > Vicia > Vicia faba. The sequence continues at coordinate 254,052 of CATIWC010000717.1, forward strand.
ACTAAAATTTTTATTTTGGCTTTCGCACTCTGATTTGTAGGAAAATGTAATAATCATGTTAATCTAAAGTTCGTGAATTGAAATATAAACACTGCTCAAATATTATTTTTGTTAAAAATCGAATTTAATATTATTCGAATATCGTTCTTTGTAGGAGCTCATTTATCACTTGAGCTCAAATACTTGGTTAAAAACTATTAGGGTTTTGTAATGAAAACACATTGATGACAAAAGCACTAGATTTATACAGAATATTCATACAGCTTTAGTGGAAGATATATAAATAGAAAACTGAATAAAGAGTCCTAATTCCTATAACTTGCACCCACATTGGCATAAATATCATAAAGAATCCTGTGCATTTTACTCTCTTTTTCTGATTCACTACTTTTATCAAAGTTGTTCCCCTTCCAAATTACCATGTCAATCAAACTCTGCATACAAGTATTCCATTATTCCATAACAATTATGCTAAAGCTAATAAGAATTGTTCCTTCCGAAATATTCAACATTCTCATTCCTATAAAAGAAAACCTTTTGTGCAAGGCATTATCTAAGTCCGAACTATATGTTAAAATAAAATATCATCAACACTAACTAATATATTTGTCCTAAACTAAACCTTTTTTTACGTATATCCCTATACCCCATTAGCAAAAAGATTAACTTGTTCACACACAAAAAAAAACCATGTCACACGTTGAACCTGTTCCACAACTTAAGCCAAGATTTCATGAGTGTTATATTCCTCATGATGGTATCATAACAAACCTGCCTTAGAAAAGCACATAAAGATTTTTTTTTCCCACTAAGTGTTGTCACGCTAACTCAATCTACCAAAGATTCTTGTTGCGGCACTTGCGTGTCTCAAATTGAAAAACGAACATGACTCGCATCTTCAATCCCATAATTTCAGAAAAGCATATTTTGTAAGTCACACGTAAACCACAAAAATGTGGTCAAACTATTAACGCACTATTTACGCGGAAAGAGTTTCATCCATGCATTGCACTTCTCCATATTTCAAGTGCCGCGTGTTACTAACAATTTGTCCATCTATTACCACACACACTAGATTTTTTATATATTAAAAAAATTGTTTCATTTTTGTTTTCTAGTGTTTAATAAATGACTATTTTATTCTAACCATGTTCCGAAGTTACAATGTACTCCTTGGTTGTGAACTAAACCATACGATTTAATTTTTTTTTCTATCTTTTAGTATGTCAAAGAATTTCTTTGTCAGCGTTATACACACGATTAAACTTTCGTTAACATTATTCTAGTTTATCTCAATCTCTTGATTAGTTATAATTAGCATGATGATCATTATAGGTGGCCCATGACAACATATTGTTGATATTGTTACGATGAAATAATCTGAGACACGTTTACCACACTGTTTTCGAAAAATTTCTACGCAATACATTAATTCTTCAGAATTTAACATACTTTTCTATACAGAACTTACAACAATACAAATTATTTCCAAAAGATATTGTAACTCAAAATATATTACTTTTGAAAAATAATCTCTGCTGTTTTTTTTCGTATCTTTTCTTAAACTTTCTCATGCCAAAACACTCCATTTTATGACCTCTCTTCTTTTCCTTTTAAAAGCAACACGTAAAAAAATCACATAGAAATTATTGCTAGCATTTAAGTTATAGTAACAAAATAGGACGATTCATATATACTACTCCTTAGAATGTTGACCATTACTGTCATCAAGAATTTAATTGGTATGAAATCAAATATGATAAGTTAAGTTTGAAAAGATTTTAGGAGTTATTTGATGCGTGATAAGGATATGATATAATATAGATAAGATAAGATTTATCACATCATGTGTTTAATTCACACATGATAACATTATATATTTAAATATAATATAGATATATTATATTTTATGTATTATTATATTATTCTTTCCGTTTTAAAATGATTATCGTTTAAAGTTTTTTTATACAAATTAAAGAATATAATGATGTTGTCATAAGATATTACACTTTTACAAAATTAATCCTATTAATATATTGAAAGTAGGGTAGAGAGTAAAAAAGTGAAAAACACAGTTGAAAAAATAATAATCATTACTACATTGAGAGAGAGAGAGAGAGAGAGAGAGAGAGAGAGAGAGAGAGAGAGAGAGAGAATCTATTGATACAAGGTGTAAGTCTAAAAGACTTACACCAAATCTCAACCGTTAAAAGTTGACAATCAAACGATTATATTAAATAAAATATAAAAAATAAATGGTTCATTCTTTTATTTTAAAAATAGGCTATTTATATCAATGTTCGATTGCATGTTTTTAACGATTGAGATTTGGTAATTCTGCATCATAATCAAGGAAGAAACTTTCGATTTTATCGTTCCAATTATAAATTTTCTAACCATAAAACACAAGAGGTTTATCAGAGTAGTGATCTTTATCATTGTTTGCAGCAGGTGGAGGAACTTCTGCCATTGTGTTTCAAGAACTGGATCTTTATTTGACACGGTTAAGATTTGATATATCAATCAATACTAAAATCAGAGCTCTGAACCAATTGAAGGTTCAATGAAACATAAGAAAGGGGAATTGAATTGGGTTTCTAAAATAAAAACTTCTTCGCTCACCCAAACACGAAAAACCCAAGTACAACAATGCTAAAAAAACACAAGTAATTTTATCCTGCTTCCCCTTTAACTAAGTTAGTCCAGGTCATCCGCCAAAGTGATTTTTTCTTCTGAAAAAAGGATTAATCCACTAATCAATAGTTTGATTACAACCCCAAAGACCGCACTCAAAGTCTTCTTGAGAATTCTGACTATACTATATTCTATCAAAGAATTACAAATCAAAGACAATTTGTCGATGACTTCTTGAGTAATCTGACTAACACTTTGTCACCCAAGGAAATTAACAATGATGTTAAAAAAATAAAGATTGTGTATTTACAAAATTACTTCTATAATAAGAAGATTACACAAAATGAAGATCAAAACATGACACTTAAATAATTTGAAATAAAAAGTTCTAAGTGTTTCTCTCTTTTTATTGTTCTTGATATTATTTTTTCTCTGAATTTATTTCAGACTATTTTTCATTCTAATTTATTCTTTTCTTTCTTTTTTCAAATTAGTCAATTTTTCAATCATTCAAGACCTCTTTATATAGATGATGAAGAATAGATCCGTTGGAGGGTGATGTTGGAATTTCTTCTCTTTAACGACTATCATAGTAGTGGGGCGAAAGTTATGGAGAGGATGATGAATAATGTAGTACGTTTTTTATTTGCAGTGTAGTGGAGAAAATGGTTGGTTTTGTACTATATCCACTTGTTTCTTCATTCATAAAATATTATTCTTTATACATTGCATACTTTGTTATCATCAAAACTAAAGGATAGTAGCATAACCAAACTTGTTCCAACACATTGTACCTCAGTTGAACTGATCATGGTCTTAAATGTCCTATTCTTCGACAGAGGAGATTTTTAGACCATGTTATTTTGAGTGTCGAACAGTTCTAAGGCTCCATCTTTCATAACCATTGCGAAACCTTTTTCGATCAGTTGTCTAACACTTAGTATATTACACTTCATTCCAGGTACATATAGTACATATTTGATCATAGCATTTTCTCTATTTCTCCTTTGAATAATTGTGACGCCAGTACCTTCTGCTTGCAACGAGCTACTATCAGCAAGTTTGACCTTACTCTTTTTCGACTCATTGAAATCTATTAACCACACTTTTCTACCAGTCATGTGATTCGAGTAACCTCTGCCGGGAAACCATATTTTGGTGTTTACATGCTCATCTGCAAATGCAGCCATAACCACCATATCTTCATAAACATGTGAATCTTGATGTGCAAGTTTCACTCATTCTTCCATGCCTTTTTTTGCTTCCTTGTCATTCTTGTACCAATAATTCTTGGTCAAATAACCCCACTTTTCACATTTATAGTATTACACACATTTTTTCTCTTCTTTGTTTTTCTCGTAGGAGTTTCCTTCTCCTTTTTTAGAAGATTTAGAGAACCTATCATCGACCTTATGCTTTTGAGGATTCATCCCAGACATCTTGTGATAGTCTTGTCTCCTTTTTCTTTGAACTTGTTGGGACCACCACACTTCTTCCATGTTTGGCCTGCAAAGCTTATATCAAATATTGAACACCTTTCCTTTCAAAAATCATCATCTCATGTGCCTCCGACGAATCAACTAAATCTTTCAGTTTCATGATTTCAAGATTGTTTGATTCTTAAATGGCTATGATAAAGTGATCAAAGTGAAAGGTCAACGTATGCATTACCTTCTCAACTATCATCTTATCAGCTAGGGTTTCTCCACAACCTTTCATGAGATGAATAATATTCTACACCTTTGAGACATAGTCTGCAATCTTTTCTTCTTCTTCCATATGCAGTAATTCATTATTTCTTTGTAATGTCTACAATTTAACGAATTTAACCTCATCACCTCCTTCATAATACTTGACAAGAATATCTCATGCCTTCTTCGTCAATTCAACATAAGAAATCTGATCAAAGTTCGTCGTATCTACAGCAGATTGAATACAATATGTAGCCTTGCAATCTTTCTTCTTCACATTCTTGTGAATGACTCTCTGAGCATCAGTTGCATTGTCAAAAAGCTCAGAGACGTCATTGTTGACCACTTCTAGGATTTCATGAAAACCGAACAAAGACTTCATATGCTTGTTCCATCGGTTCTAATTTTTGCCATCGAAAATTATATGAGAATTCGAAATACCATTGGTACCATTCATCTCTGCAGCAACTGCGATCACGATCTATGGAAACACGATCATCAACGTGAAGTTCTTGAAATCACAATCAAGAAACTAACTGGAAGCTCTAAATACCAATTTATTAACATGTGAGACACTTAATTAAAAGAAGAAATAAGAGAGAATGAATATATATATATATATATATATATATATATATATATATATATATATATATATATATATATATATATATATATATATATATATATATATATATATATATATATATATATATATATATATATATATATATATATATATATATATATATATATATATATATATATATATATATATATATATATATATATACCCTATCTCTAAATAATTTAAACTTGAACTACAATTTAGATTATATCAGATTTAAATATGTGATATCTCTGATTTTGATTGATTTTGATGGATTTTGATGCATCAAAATCAATAGACTTGACATATTAATAAAAAGTTGAAATCAATAATATAAGAGTCATTTGATTATTAATATTAGATTTTTCTACTAAATAATTTAAAAATGTCAACGGGTTCCTATATCCACTCACCACGATGGTGCACATTTTTTGCAAATGGATTTAATTATTATAAGTTTATGTTAATTCCTTCACATTATTTCTTAAAAACTTAATGTTTGGTGTTTTGATCTTCCACGGACTAATGAAGCGGAAACAAAAAATACAGTTTTTATAATCATTAGAGAAAAATCAAAGCGGTTGAAACGGATCTAAATCTCATAATATATGTCTCATACCAGTACCACATGTTAAAATAGAAATGATATTATATGATATTAGAACTAGGACTAGGTGCTCAAAGTTGAAATCTAAATCCCATAATATATGTCTCGTACCAGTACCACATGTTTAAAATAGAAATAATATTTTATGATATTAGAACTAGGACTAGTGCTCAAAGTTGAAAGAAATTAAAGTCTCACATTGATTAAAGATAAATACTTTAATATAATTTATATAGAATAATATTTTTTAATTTATAAATTAGTTTTATAAATATAAATTAGTTGAAACTTTATTATAGTATTAAAGTTTATTAAGTTAAACTTCATTAGTTCATTATTACTGTCAAATTTGACCATCTTCAAATGAATCACATTTGCAACATCAATTTATTTTATAAATTAAAATTTACAATTAATTATACCACAAAATGATTCTAACAATGTCAAATAAAGAGAATTCTCTTATCTTTTAATTTTCAGTAGATATGTAATTATTTATAAGTGTAAACAAATGTCTATTTGTGATTTACTATTCACTAACTTCGAAATGTAAGATGTGATGTAACCAATGATTAATGTGTTTTATTAATTTTTTATGTTTATACATAGTATATTTTATTTTTTATATTTTGTTAATTTGTTATTTTTCTTTGATTGTAATAAAATATTAATTTTAACTTATTTAATTTAATTAATTTAATTTAATTAATTTACTTATATTTAATTGATGTTTATAGGAATTTATATTATTTTATAAATACTCATATTTTTATATTATTTCTTTCCCTTTTCTCTCATACCAAATTTTAAAATATTTTTATTTTCTAATTCTTTTAATTCCTCTTATTTTCTTATATATATTTTTTGGAAAATACGTATTAATAAGAAAGTATGAAAATAAAAAAAGCAAGACTTAAATCTATATCATTCATTACTACTACTATTTCATGATTTCTATTATAAAAGAAACTAAATTTAAAATAAATTTATAATTATCTTTTAAAATAATAACAAATATACATTTTTATATTTTTTATTCAAATAATTATTATTATAAAGTTTTACTCATATTTTTTCTTTACCGATCAAACAAACTCTAAACAAAAAAAAAAATACTTTTTTAAAGAATAAAAATTGTTTAGTATTTTCACCTTATTGACTGAATTAAATACAAAAAAATATACTTAGTGGTTCATATTAAAATAAGACAATCCATAGTTTCAAGTTTATATTAAAATAAATAGAAGTCTTATTTAACCATTATTTAACTTGAAAAATATTTTATAAAATATTTTTATAAAATGTTTTGAGATGTCTCATTTGTTTTGAATCAAGGCTGCATGCAAAGGAAAATCTAAAGTACGCTTCATGATTATATTAATTAAGCAAAGATTCACAATTACTAATACTCTAATTATTTAAAATTATTAATATAATCTAGATACAATCTCAATAAATTTATTAATCAATGTGTCTGCGTATTTAAAATAGTCCAGATACATTTATTGAATCAATGAAATTTTAAAAATAAACTTTTTTTCTAATAAAAATCAGAGAAAATTCATTGTACTATTATGTAGTGGAATATACTATATGTTCTTCATTATCGGACAATATTAAACTGTCAAATCACAAAATACTCCAAAGAAGAAAAGAAAATTAACTTGGCCGGAAAAAGAATATGAAGTTGAATTGTTTATTCTTATCACACCAATGTCAAGGAGTTGAATGGTTTATTCTAAACACAGAAAAAATCAAGGCAACAAAGAAAATAAACTAGAAATCTGATAGACAGAAATCAACATTAAGAAGTTGAAATTGCAAACAAAGGTACATAAAGCCCCTGTTCCGCTTCTTCATACATTCTTACCTAAACCAAAAAGAAAAATAGAATGATAAAAAAAGACCACCTTGACAACAATCAACAACATCATAATGAAAAGGGAAATCTAGAAAAGTTGAAACACAAGCACACATCAATAAGACCAATTCTCATCTTCTCCAGCAACTGAAGTGGCAACAGAAACAGTGTCTGCACTGAAATCATCACCAGAACAGTAGTAAAAACCATCATTGTTCGTGAGAGCATTCAAGCAACAGGTTGTGGATGAAACCAGATAAGGCATGTTATCAAAGGATTGAGCTAAACTATTTTCCAGCCCCTCTGCATCCACCACACTGTCATCATCATGCTGTCCACAAAACTCAAGTGCACGGTGCTTAAGCGTCTCAAACATAAGCTGCGGCTCATGCTGCATCACTCGAAGGACATCTGCACAAGACGGTCCAGCAACTGCCCGCGTAACAGCAAAACCGTGTGGACCGTCACTCTGTAACACCCTAACTACACTAGGGCCACCAAACAAGTTGTGCAACCCACCAAGCGCCTCCTCATAAGCCCCACCCAAGAACATTCCCAGATAGTATCCTCCGTGTCCTTCCAATTCATGAAGCGGCAAGCTTGACTCACCACCGATGAACTTGTCAATCTTCCCATCACTGTCACAAGTCAAGTCAGATAAAACACCCCTCGAAGTTGGCTTCTCATCCAAACGATGAATGGGGACAATGGGAAACAACTGATCTATGCTCCAAAAATCAGGAATGGAGGTGAACACAGAAAGATTCATATGGTACTTCTTAACCGGATCCTTCGCCCCGATTGTCTCCGTTATCAAATCACACAGACCATCCACTGCAGCAAGCTGTTCAATCGCTAAAGTCCCTTGCTTGAATTGATCAACACATCGTTTCTTGAATTGTTCAGTATAGAGCAAGCATGCTTCATATTCACCACGAAGGGTAGCAGCAGATATGTTCTGATAATCTGCAAGTGCTTCCTCCGAGAGCCCTTCTGCTAAATACTGCAATCCAATGGAAGACAGTGAAGGAGCAGTGTTTGTACTTGCACCAATAGCCTCAAAAATCAAAATGGAATGATGAGACACAATGGCCCTACCACTCTCACTGCAAATCACAGGGTGCTTCACGTTCCTACGATCACACACATACTTCACAGCATGAACAACAGCAGCAGCATACTCCTCTAAACCATAAGCAACAGATAGATCAGAATCACCGGACTTCGAACCATCGTAATCTATTCCCAAACCACCCCCAATATCCAAAACCTTCATCTGGGCACCCAAACGAAGCAATTCACAATAGATCTGTGAAGCTTCTCCAACACCATCAGCAAGCAACTCAGTTGTGGGAATTTGAGAACCAATATGAAAATGCAACAACTGGAGACAATCAAGCATATCTGATTGTTCAAGCTTCTTCACCACATGCAAAATCTGAATTGTTGTTAAACCAAATTTACCTTTATCACCAGAAGTTGCACCAAAATGGCCAGAATGCTTGGTCCTCAACTTTGCGCGAACACCAATCACAGGACGAATGCTGAGCCTCTTGCTGATCTCAACCACCATATCAAGCTCTTCCTCTTGCTCAAGAACAATAATAGTGTTCAAAGCCATCTTCCTCGCAATCAAAGCCAGAGAGATATATTCACTGTCCTTAAAACCATTGCAAACCAGAAAAGCATCTCTGTTGCCTTTACACAAACAGCTCATAGCCAGAAGCAATTCGGGTTTTGACCCAGCTTCTAACCCGAAGCGAAAGGCCGACCCAAATTCAACAATGTCCTCCACCACATACCTATCCTGATTACACTTGACAGGATAAACACCTTGGTAACGAGATTCATACCCCTGCGACTGAATCGCACCGTCAAAAGCCGCATGAATCGACTCAAGACGATCCTTCAAAACGTCAGGAAACCGAACAATAAGAGGAAGCTGCAACCCGAGTCCGCCACAGCATTTTGGATCAGACGCTTTTTTCACAACCTTGAGCAAATCAATCTCCTGGTGAGACATCGTCGCCGAGCCATGAGGCCTAACGGAGATGTCACCGGCAGCGTTAACACCAAAGTAAGGAAAGCCCCAGCCATCAATTCTGAAGAGTTTGTTGGACAATGAAGGAGACCAATCGGAATTGGAATCCTGAACGGCGGTGGCTGCATGGTCGGTTATTGCTGCCGCGGCGGAGAATGTGAGCGGCAACGGAAGAGTGAAATCTCCGGCGAGAGGGTATCCGGGAGGGGGCAGGAGTGCAGCAGTAGCATCGATAAAACAAGCCAAAGCCGGCATATCTACCGTAAAAGAAAAATGAGGTTAAAAAAAATTAGGGTTTGTTTGAATATAGGTTTGTGAACGTGGGGGTTTTAAAACCTGCCGAGGCAAAAGCCCCGGCGACCCCCCCAAAAGAAGACAGTGAAAGATCGGATCGAAAAAGGAGAACTTCCCCTAGAAACTCTCTATAACCAAATCAATCCCCGCAACAATCTCTCAGAAGAAAGATGAAGCTAAAGAGGTTACGAAACCCGGAGCGGAATGGAACGGAACGGAGAGGAAAATATTCAAGGACCTAAGGGAAAGAAAAGCATGCAGATCTAGTGAAAAATATAATGAGGTAGAAAATAGGAGGATTAATTGGTTTGTTTTTGAGGGAGACAAATATGGTGAGGTGAGATGGATTTAGAATGAGTCAAGTGGAATGGGTAAAATAGGAGACAGATGTGGAGAAAAATATGGAATAGGTGTGTGTACAGCAGAAATGAAATAGGTTATTTTGGTATTATAGATTATCAATGCTTCAAACAGATAACAGAAGACGTGTTTTTGTGAGAGGTGGAAGTGAGCGAAGATTGCATGGCAGGAGATGGGAATTTATATAGGGAGGATAGGAAGGTGATGCTCAATTTGGGCCTATAAACAATTGGACTCCGAATATATCTCATGGCCCACTTCGTAAAAGTATTCTTTTTTTATTTGATAAAATAGAATAGAATAATTTGTTTTAAAATATTATTAAATTCACTTTTCATATTAGAAAAAAAATTTTTTTACACTCTCAACTAATAAAAAATATATATTTAATTAAAATATAATTTTAATTCTATAAGATATGATATTATAAATATAAATTTTTTGATAAATTATATATGTTAAAATTTATTTACACTATCAATATACTACTTTTAAATTTAAAATATTATTCTTTGAGATGTGAAAAATGAGCTTTATTCTTTGATTGTTTTTCGACTAAAATATACTTTATTGTTTAAAAAATTAATAAAAGATAAATACTTTTTTTGGGTCAAAAAAGATAATTACTTTACTGGCGTAAGTAGCTTTTATTTATATTGGTCTTTTATATATATATATAATTCATTTTTGGTTGTTTATTTAATTTTTGGTCTAAAGCACTTATTTAATGGCTTAATAAGTAACCGACAAAGTAAATTATTAAAAACAGAAAAACATTTTGATAATAACATTGATCAGTTACGACTTTGCTTTTGATGACAACTAATCAGCGTCGAGTAGCCGCGTGGCTTTTTTTTCAAACATGATTCATGAATAGGAGTAAAAAATATTTTGCTATAATTGTTTTTCTTCCATTTTTGACTGAAAAATAATGCGATAACTTTTGAGGCCACGCTATGATTCAAATGTAGTATGGAGGAAACCAGCAGGAAGCTTCCCTCCGTTATATGGCATGTCTTTTTTCTTTTTAAGGTGTCATTGCTAGGCTAGGATGGAATAATTAATTTAAGAGGTTGGTTTTTTCTTTTTATTTGTTGTTTATTATAAACTTTAAGTATGTGTAATGTGTTTTTTTTTTAAATATAATTCATTGTCTAATGCTTCATGTATAATGTGTGAAATCCGTAATTTAACTCATTGCGTCAGGTTTAAGGCAATAATGTTTCCTCTTCTGCGATCTAGCTCGTTGCCCAAAACTACATGGAGCAATGTGCGAAATTTGTTACATAACTCATTGAATCAGTCTCCGTGCAACAACGTTGTTATCAAGTTTTTTCTGTGACATAAACCTTTTCATCAGTCTCCATGCAGCAATGTTGTTATCAAGCTTTTTTTCTGCGACATAAACCTTTGTGTCAATCTCCATGCAGCAATGTTGTCATCAAGCTCTTTTTCAAATATTTATCCCCTAGGTTGCGGTAGATATGTGAATAAACCTGCTTAATCTATTGCATTAGTCTCCATGCAGTAGAGTGTCATCAGACCTTGTTTTATCCATCCCCTAAGTTGTGATGAATAAACAAAATCAAATCAAACAAAAATTTACTATATTAGTCCCCAAGCATTAGTAAGTCAACTTTCGAACTTGTATTATTTTACCTCCTAGGTTATGATAAATATGCAAGCAATCTCTTTTAGATACTGACAAATCATTTGCGTTGTCATGTCTAAATCAAATCAACTTTGGTTCAAACGCTGGTAAGATGATACATCATCATTTATGCCTACTCTTCATACCCACGGGAACGCTGTACATCGTATCTTTATAATCTTTCAGACAAATTTTGGGGTCTTCCAATATTAATAAATTTCTGATCAGAACGTGTGAGACCTTCATATTCTCGCACCATCCAATCGAAAAACAATTAAATAGGGGCAACTGTCATACCCCAAATTTGCCTACTAGTTTCTGATTTTTTTTATTTCCATCTGGATATCGCATTAATCATCTGGATATTTTACAGACTAAACCAAATCTCAACATGTTGTATAACATAATCAATACATAAAATTATTATATCTTACATTCATTTCTTTTCCAAAACTGAATGAACCCAATACAAAAACGTATCAAACGAAAACAGAACATAATCAATATATTTACAACAAGATCAAATTACAATCAACTAGAATAGTGGACATAATTTTATTTTCTAATCCATCTAAACCTAATTTTCTATATAAACCTGAACTAAGAACATAAAAAAGAGGGGACGAAAAGAAAGGGTTTACAGGGAAATAGAATTTTACGGAGGAGAAATTACGGACGAAAAATTTAGAGAAAAAAAGTTGATAGAGGGAGGGAAGAAAGTCAGTGAAGCTCAACCACCACCGCTAGCCTCGAGATGCCGCTCCCATTCTCCATCGTTGCTCCTGTATGTGAAAGATAAAAAAGGGGGGCTAACGATCAAACGGAAATTAAGAGGGGTAAACAGATTCGTGAAGAGGGTAACGAAAAAACTTAACTTTTGTTCTTGTGTTGTTTTCTAATCGATATTGAAAATGGGGGTTTTATGGGTTAGATCGAGGGGGTAGGGTTTTGATCATGGGGTTTGGAGGTTTTGATCTCCGCCTGGAGGAAGATTTAGGGTTTGAAGTGTTGAAACGAGAGAGAGAGAGAGAGAGAGAGAGAGAGAGAGAGAGAGAGAGAGAGAGAGAGAGAGAGAGAGAGAGAGAGAGAGAGAGAGAGAGATAAGGGAGCATTCAAAGGATAGAGACAGGAAGAGAGAGAGAGAGAGAGAGAGAGAGAGAGAGAGAGAGAGAGAGAGAGAGAGAATAGAAAATGAAATATGTTTTGTAAAATGAAAATATGTCGTGCCTGATAATCTCGTACGCACACGCTCGCAAGTGTTACAATACTCCCTCGGTCTCCAGCCACACGATCTCGACTAGATGATCCAAAACCTCGCGTCCCCATCGAACCTCCCTACGCCCGTACACACACAATCTCAACGTTCCTCATAATTACATTGGGTCATTCACGTGATCTCCTGCGCTTCGAGCCTGTTATATCCACACCCCAACGTTTTTTAATTTTTCTTCCAGCCACAAAACTACACCCTCATGCGCTGCTGTTTCCAGTGATTTCTGGTAAACAACCGCTAGTCTTCCAAACTATCGAATAATCTTTATTAACGTTACTCAATCTCTTTGGTAACTCACAGGATCGACTAGATTGATCCTAGGACTCCTTGGATATTAAAGTTACTCTCACAATCGAACAATTATTCATGGTTGCTATTGTACAAGTGTTTGGTTTATTTCGATCCTTCTCTCTAAGAGTTTAAAAATGTGGTCAAAATGTATATGAAAACTAAGTTATACGAATAAATGCTAATTGTAATGCTGATTGAAGAGACATATAAAACTGTATGAAAAATGAAGTAAATGGTTTCGATTTAACATAAAAGGTTTCTGGAATGTAGAAGTTTAAAATGTGAAGAAAGCGTTTAATGCAATTTTAAGTAAAAGGATGCGTTTGAAAAACAATACTTGGAAGTAAAGGTATTGAAAGCGTAACAGTTCTCTGAAATATAAAGTGCTCGAAATATAAAGAAAGCATTAAAGAGTAAAACTTTGAGGAAAAGACTTTGAAATGAAAAGACAATAAATAAAGAAACTTGTAAATGTTATTCGATAAAAAGAAAAGAGGAAAGTACTGGAAATGGTAAAAAGGCTTTCATTAAATTAGAAATACATGGTGCTATCATACATACATCTCTCTTGCATTCGTTTCCCTTGCCATGTGGTAGTTTGAATGTTATTGAGTATTTTGTATAACAGATATGACACACTGAAATCCTAATACTAAGACTTCTATTTATACTAATTCGACCCTAACGGTCTCGCTATAGGATCATGCCACGTTTCGAACATGCAAGACAATGCTTCTTTCATCTTTCCACGTGTCCCCAAATGCTCCAACACAAAACTTTCAAACTTTGAAAGTCCCGCTTCTATTTGAATTTTAAATGCTTTAGTGTTCTTCCGTTTCGAACGCTCTTCCCAAACCTAGCCTCGCTGTTGTTTCGAGACCCCTTTGGATATTTTCCATGATCACCGTTCGAAGCTTCAAGCTTTGACACACTCATTCGAAACACTGCTTCTGCAACTTCGAAATATGGTGTTCAATAACATTTCGATCAGAACTTTTAACTCTTTTGAATTCTAGATAACATTATCAAAATCTTCAGCCAACAAATTGCCCCTTTAAAATATGTATTTCGATCTCTTTGAGAAATACCTATTTTAAACATGTATACAAGATTTTGATAGGATTTTCGAATCATCATAACATTTAATGCCTTTGACTCCAGTCACATCAATCATAGCACCTTTTGAGTTCCTTAACCGCCCAGAGTCACTTCACAGCGTGGTGCAGTTATAAGTAATGATTGTTTTTAAATCACGCCTATTACCTATATCAACTTCTCGCCACCTCTTCATCACACCAACCCATGATCTCCACGTATCACACTTTTACTCGGTGGATGTTTAATCTTCTCATTATAAAACGCTAATTTACTCTTCCTTTTTCTTTTTACACTCTAAATCTTTCATACTCTGGATTTTTACTCTTCTTCTCTCATAAACAATCTAAGCTCTCAAACAACAAAAATGTCTTCTTCCACCTCTTCCCAACTCAAGAAAGTCTCAAAGAAGAAAGGAAAAACTACAGGAGCAACCATGGAGAGTAAAATCGTCACCATTCAAGGCCAATCTGCTCTTGCTCCTCAAATGATTTCCAAAGAAAAAGAAATGTTGTACGCATCACAGGTACTCATCCCTACCCATGTTGCTGGTAAGAGGTTAGCCTTAAATGGTCCTCTTACAGTTTTTGAAATACTAAAGGACACCAGGACAATTTTTCCCGTATGTTATAGCTTCAAACCTTTATTCAACAAAATGGATACCCCTAGGGCAGTAGAATCCCTCAGTTCGAATACCGCAGAAACCCCAACTGTTCCTCCCAAGGACCCATTTGTTTTGGATTATGTAAAAAGCAATTTTAAACCATTTAGATCTTGCCCTACTTCTGATATTGCCTATCAAAATTGGTTCGCGAAAGTAGAAGCCAAAAAATCCCAGCAATGGGAAGAACTAGGCATTTATAACCTCATTAAGCTATCGAAACCTGGGTTCACCTATAGCCATCCTTTGCTGTTCGCGTCCCTTTATTTCTGGGATAGTACCTACAACACTTTCCATCTCCCAGGTGGAATGATTACCCCAACTTTCTTTGATATAGCGGCTATTACTGGGCTGTCGCCAGTGGGAGAAACTTATGTTCCTGACAACGAAGAACACTCCAGCATAATTGACTTCGAAGTCAAGTTAGCCAGCTTTTCCAAATTTATCAGCCATTATCATGCTGAAGGGGATAATGTGTCTGACATAGAGCATATTGCATTCTTAACCCTGTGGCTGTCTAGGTACGTTTTCTGCAGTAGATCCCTGCAGGTAGCTAGTAGGTTCATTCCTCTAGCTAGGGATTTACACGAAAATCGCAAAGTGTGCCTAAGTGAATTACTCTTAGTTGACCTCTATGAGAGCCTGAGGTCAGCCGTTTCGAGTCTCAAATCCCACACCTCTAAAAACATTCTATTAGCTGGCCCATTTTGGTTACTCCAATTATGGCTAAACGCCATGTTCGAACCTTCTTTACCAACCGCCAACACCATAGATGAGCAAGATTCAGAAATAAGTGATAGGATAGTCGAAGGCACTAGGCTTCGAAGACTAACTCCTAATGATGACAAGGATGACTTCAAGGTTCAATTCTCGAAGTACATCATGATCCTCTCCAAAAGGCATAAGTTCGAAGAGAGCATGGCGCCTTTTGCTTCGAGGACTCACGGACCCTCTTGGTTCACCATGGCTCTCTCAGAAGCCATCAAGAGCAAGGAGATCCAAGATGTATGGAGAGCTTTCTTGCTTCCTAGACTCATCTCTTCGAGGATAACCCCAGCTAAGAACCAAATTCTTCTCTTTGCCTACCAACCAAACTTCGTTTCGAGGCAGTTTGGCTTATGCCAACTGATTCCTGAACCTTTGTTCCAAACTGAGAACGCCATCACATCTGGTCGAACTTTCAAGGCAAGGGAAGCCAAGATCCAACAAGAACAATATCAAGGCTTTGCCCAATTTGAGCTGATAGCCTTCGAACCTACCCATCTCGCGGCTAAAGGATTTCTGGAGTGGTGGATTAAGTTTTATCAAACTTGCATGTTCGATACACTTACAATTCGACAGAAACTAATTGATGCCTTCGATGTGCAGGTACCAGCAAAGAAAGGTATGTTTACTCATGCCAAAGAGATAAAAGCTTTTCAAAATTATTTTGAAACTACTTACGACCCCACGCGCTTGGACTCCACTGTGCATCAAGCAGCTGAGACCTTGAAGGAAAAATTTAAACAAAAAGTTTCTAAGCTAAAACTTCCTTTAGGGCTGTCACCTGAGGATAGGTATAGGTTGGCATTCGAAATGCATCCACCTAAATTTCCCAGATTACCTACCTCAGAACTGGCTCTGGCTTGGTTTCCCCCATATCCATGGTGGTTTACTTGCAAAGAGATGTTCAAATATCTTCAAAGGAAACCAAAGCCATCTGAGACTGTGACATGGGCTCGACACTGGCTTCATGATTTCCCAGGACATCTTCGATATGACCTTTCTGCCATGTCAATTAAATCTGATCAAGGCACAGGTGCGAACGCTTGGGAACAATCCCAAATGTCTTTTATTTTCCATATCTTTAACCTTTGCCTTAGTTGTTTTGATTTTCAGCTATCAGGATAAAGACTGCTGCCTCGAAATCGAAGGAAGGGAGTGCCTCTCAGACCTCCATTGAAACTACTGAAAAAGCTAATCCACTCGAAACAACTGCTACTGCTGCAACTACAACAACAACAATAACGTTAACAACAAGTGCCCCAATTCCAACGGTAATCACTTAGTTTTTGATGCTTCGAATTCACTCAAGCTTTTTTATATCTAACTTCGTTAAATTTCGTTCAGACCAACAAGCTTCCTCCCACTACTCCTAAGAAGTGAAAACCAAGCACTACTGGGGAAGATCCCACTGCTGGAGGAAACTCAAATACTGCTTCGAAGAAGAAGCTAAAGAAAGATACACCTAAAAGTACTGTTCCGACTAGTGTCTCTGGACTCGACTCTAGGGATGCTGCTCCCTTACCAAAATCCAAAAATCCACCTTCGACCTCCAACCCACAGTTGGAACGCATAGCTAGTAACCTCTCCTCTAAGGGCCCACAGGTAAATCGAACTACTTCTAAAACGTTTAACTTCTTATTACCTTAATGAATGTTTTCTTTAACATTTTGCTGCTCCTTGCAGAACATCTTGAATCCCACTTCTACCATTTCGACCTCACCGTCCAGGGCTGCTGCTCCGCTTAACTCCTCTCCTCAAGGAGATTCCAGCAATTTGGTCCAAAACAAAGGTTCTTCCAATGTGGCGGTTTTAGCTGGAACTTCTGAACAGCCAGATGACCAAGGTACCTCCATTCCTCTGAAAGAGGTGAACGAAACGATACTTCAAACGCCTGCAGAGGATTCACAAAGGTTTCTTCAAAAGTCCCCTCTTGAAACTCTTCAAGAGGACCCAAAGGATACCCAGACTGAAGAAGAAAAAGCTGACTCTGGGCAAGGATTCGAAGAATCTGCAGATGAAGGATCTGAGGAGGAAAACGCCAATGACGAGGAAAACGCGAATGATGGTTCGACTGCCGGGACGGAGTCTAACGCACATAGCGGTGAAAGGGATGGTATCGAAGTGGTAGATTTGGACGAAGGTGAAGAAGAGCAAGAGCACGAAGCAAATGAAGGGGATGGTGATGCAATCAACGAAACCCTAGAGGTTGAAACAAACGTGGTTCCCCTACGCGTGGAATTCCCCCAATCCTCTCCGTCTGGAATGACTGACGAGGAACTGGCACTTCTGAGGCGCAATGACCCCATTGGGTATATGAAGGCAAAGTTGGCTCAGAGGGATGTTCCAATCGCTAGGGCTGGCACAAGTTCAACCAGCTATCCTCTTCCCACAGATGAAAGAGTTGTTCTTCTTAACAAAATTAGGAGAACTATTCTCAATGTGGATATCTTCGAAGTGCTTAAGCAAGATAGTACTGCTTGCTATACTATGAAGGAGCTGCTCACAAAGGTTAATCTTTCCAATTGCTCTTTGCCAGTTAGTACTCTCTTGTTTGATCTTCAGAATTTGCTGGACAACGTAACTGGCTACCTTCTTCAAGACGAATCTGCTGCCAAGAAGGTTCATGAGAAACGCATTGCCATGGATGCCGCCTACGAACAAGCTTCGAAGCTTTCTCAAGAAGCTGAGGATCAGGCTATGCATCTGAAGCAGGCGAAAACTGAATATGAGGCTCGAGCTGAGTCCATTCTTATTTGGGAAAGGCAGATTCTGGAACTTCAGCAGAAAGTTAAGGAGGCTAAGGAACAACAACTAGCCTTCGAAACTAATCCTGCAGGTAACCAATTCGAAGAGCTTCTCAACCGGGGGCTTGCAGAAATGGAGACTGCAGAACAACTTAAAGGAGAAGTGGCAACCTTGGAAGGTGCCAGGCGGTTTGCTCAGCAGAGACTTGAAACATTTCGAAGCACCTTTAATCGATTGAAAAATAATGTTTATTTCTAAATTTTTATATCTCATCTGACCATAACTTTGGCTTTTTACATGTAATATTCGAACAACGCCATTTTGGCATTCTTATCTTGCCATCTTGGCTTTTTATAATATTTTGTTTATGTTGTTATTATTTGAATCTCCCGCAGGCTTGGCTTATATTTCTTTAAATATTTCCCATTAACCTTTAGGACTCGTTTATCATCCAAGAGTTCTTCGACTTCGTATGCATTGTTTGAGAATACTTTTAATATTCGAAAAGGTCCTTCCCAATGAGGTGACCATTTACCTAATGCTTTGTTCTTCTTATCCATAGGCAATATGACTCTCCAAACCAAGTCATTAATAACGAATACTTTTTTCTTCACCCTTTTATTGTATGTTCTGGCCACTCTTTCTTTTTGCCTCATCAGAATTTCCAACGCATGTAATCTAATTTCGTCCAACTCAACTAATTCATTCATCATCATTTCCCAATATAATGCAGCTGGGATTTCGTTTTGTTTCTGGATTCGAACTGATTGCAGATGAATTTCTACTGGTAATACTGCATCATGGCCGAATGTAAGTTGGAAAGGCGTAGTGTTAGTGGCTTATTTAGGAGATGTTCTACAAGCCCATAACACTTGGTCCAGAGTTTTGTGCCAATTTCTTGGCTTCTTGCCAATATGCTTCTTGATTAATCCTATTATTACTTTGTTTGCTGCTTTGACTTGTCCGTTTGCTTGAGCATAATATGGTGTTGATGTTAGCAATCTGAACCCCATTTCTTGGGCAAATCCTTGCATCTTTCTACCAGTAAATACAGAGCCTTGGTCTGTAGTTATACTTTCTGGCAATCCAAACCTATAGATAATGTGCTTTTGTATAAACTCGATAATTGCCTCTTGATCAGCAACTACCAAAGGTATAGCTTCGATCCATTTGGTGAAATAATCTACTCCTACCAAGATATATTTCTGACCTTTGGACGAAGCAGGATTTATCTCCCCTATCAGATCCAATGCCCACCCTCTGAATGGCCATGGTTTGATGATCGAATGCAACTCACTTGCAGGGGCGTGTTGAATTCCTGCATGTCTCTGACATTCCTCACATCCTTTAGCAAAGTCTATGCAATCTTTGAGCATGCTAGGCCAATACAAACCATATCGAAATAGCAACCATTTCATTTTATGGCCTGCTTGGTGTGCCCCACATGCCCCATTATGGACCTCAGACAATGCTAAATATGCCTCACTTTCTCCTAGGCATTTCAATAATACACCTTCTTGGGTCTTTTTGAACAATTCGTTCCCCATGAGGAGATATGACAATGCTCTATATTTTGTTTTTCTATCCACCTTTAGAGTTGGGTCTGCTAAATAACTCTTTAATGGACTTCGCCAATCTGTATCTGACAAAGTATTTATGGCTAGAATTTCGAATCCTTGTTTCTCAGCATATCCCAATCTCATACTTTCCAGATCCGATGGTGTGAATCTAGTAGCCATAACTCTTCCCCTTATTTCGACCAAATCCTTAAGATTCTTGGTAGATACTCTATAACCTGAAGCCAACTGCGCTAAGTCATTTGCTTCTTGGTTTTCTAACCTTGGTATGTGTTGAATATCCATGTATTCAAACTTTCTTAATAGCCTATTGACTATGACGAAGTATACCATTAAATTTTCCTTTATGCACTTGTATTCTTTTGTGATTTGTTTGACCACCAATTCAGAGTCTCCTTTAATTTCGACTCTGGTTGCCCCCAATTCCAACAAAGCTTCAAGTCCAACAATGAGCGCTTCATATTCAGCTTCGTTGTTCGAACAACGAGGACCATCCAATTTATACTTGAATTTTGTTGGAATTCCTTCAGGAGAAATTAGAAGGACTCCAACACCACTTCCATTCCTGTGGGTTGAACCATCAAAGTACAATTTCCATGGTTGCATTTCGACGTAACTCATGCTTGTCTGCTCAACCAACGAATGATCCACAATGAAATCAGAAATCACTTGACCTTTCATAGCTTTTAAGGGCATAAAAGTCAATGAATATTCTGTTAAGGCCAGAGCCCACTTTCCAACTCTACTATGCATTATTGGCTTTGAAAGCATATGTTTAATGACATCGAAGTGAGACGAAACATAAACATCAACAGGTTTTATATAATACTTGAGTTTCATACAAGAGAAGTATAAACAGAGACATAGCTTTTCTAAATTGCTATATCTGGTCTCTGCATCATTTAGCACTCTACTTAAATAGTATATGGCTCTTTCGACGCCATTGTTATCCTCTTGTGCTAACATACTACCTATGCTAACTTCAGAAGCAGATATGTACAATCTCATGGGCTTCCCCCATGATGGTGGAGACAAAATAGGAGGCTGGGAAAGATATTCTTTTATTTTGTCAAACGCCTCCTGGTGAGCTTCTTTCCATTCGAAGGCCTGACCTTACTTCAGACGAAGTAACAGAGAGAAAGCTTGGGTCCTTCCACTCAGGTTCGAAATGAATCTTCTGAGGAAGTTAACTTTCCCTAGTAGAGATTGCAATTCCCTTTTTGACGCAGGTGCTTTCGTCTCCATTATGGCTTTGGTTTTGTTCTGGTTGATTTCAATTCCTTTCTTGTGGACCACAAAACCAAGAAAATCTCCAGCCTGCACAAAAAATGCACATTTCAAGGGATTCATTTTTAAGCCATGTTTTCTCATTCGTTCGAATGATTGGCTTAAATGATGCAAATGTGCTTCTGCAGATATAGATTTGATGACTATATCATCAATATACACCTGCATGAAGGTTTCGATGAAGTCATGAAAGATTGAATTCATCGCCCTTTGATAAGTTGCCCCAGCATTTTTTAAACCAAAAGGCATCACCACCCATTCGTAGGTGCCTAAGGCTCCTGGGCAAC
The DNA here is from genome assembly GCA_948472305.1 of Vicia faba. Lineage (NCBI taxonomy): Eukaryota > Viridiplantae > Streptophyta > Magnoliopsida > Fabales > Fabaceae > Vicia > Vicia faba. Next base: position 275,782 of record CATIWC010000717.1, read on the forward strand.
GAAATGCTGTTTTTGCAACATCTTCTTCAGCAATGAAAATCTGGTTATATCCAGAATATCCATCTAACATGCTCAAGTATTCGAATCCTGCAGCAGAATCTACTAGCATTTCTGCCACGGGCATGGAATATTCATCCTTAGGGGTTGCAGTATTTAAATCCCTAAAATCTATGCAAATTCTTAAAGAACCATTTTTCTTAATAACAGGTACTATGTTTGCTAACCATTCAACGTACCTTGTTGTTCTGATGAATTTGCAGCGCAGCAACCTTTCGATCTCAGTTTTAATTTTTGTGAGAACCGCTGGTGCGAATATTCTGGGAGTTTGTTTGATGGGCCTCTTGCCATCTTTGATTGGCAGCCTATGTTCGACCAACTCCCTCTTTAAACCAGGCATCTCATCATAATCCCATGCGAAACAATCTTTGTTTTTCCTAAGGACTTCGATCACTTTTTCCTTGAGGCCTGGGCTAAGTTTAGCACTCACGTAAGTTACTCTTTTCGTTTCTTCATCCCCTAAGTTGACTTCTTCGAGCGGGTCCTGTGCCAACATTTTGACACCTGAGTTTATGGGGTCCCTTTCGAAGCCTAAGGGTTCTTTGTCATAGATGGCATCCAACCTTTGATCCATCTCCAATTCTTTGATGGGTGAGCATTTCGCACCCCCCCCCCACTGACTTCATTCGTCTTTACAGTTGATTCATTTATTTCAGCCTCTAAGGCCGCTTTCGATTCATTCTCAGCCATATAGGCCGAAATCCTTTCGAAGAAGGTTGACTCAGTCATGGTTAAGGTTGTCGAAGTTCCAGCCTGCTGGCCGTTTTTGTATAGCACCTTCAACTTCCTCTTCTTCACTGATTATTGTTCTATCCCAGTAAAGACCATCATGACGAAGTGTCATGTAGTAGTGGGCGTTTCTAGTTTCATTCATCTCATCGTTTGGGACACATGGAGCAATCTTTGCCAGATTTTTATCATAATCCCTTTTGTCAACTAAATTGACAGTCGACATAAAGTAACTCTGGTCTGCTTCGATGTTTTCCACGATTCCGTCATCTCTCCACAGAACTAGTCGTTGATGCATTGACGAAGGAACTGCCCCCACGCCATGAATCCATTCTCTTCCTAGCAGTAAGTTATAATTGGCCTTGGCTTCGATAACCATAAACATGGTGGGCCTGCAACTTGAGCCTATTGTCAATTCCAACTGGACCACCCCTAGTGTTTTGCCCACTTTTCCCTCATAATTGGATAGAACCATATTATGGGGCTTGATATCTCCTTCGCGGATCTCTAACCTTTTTAGCATGAAATGGGGAATCGGGTTGACTGCAGCACCCCCATCCACTAGAACTTTGTTCACACCATGGACACCTACTTTCGCCCGAATGAAAAGTGGCTTGAGATGATTCTTCATTGCAGGCTCTGGACGTTCGAAGAACGCATTTTGTTCCTCAACAGCCCCATTGTCCATCACGTAGTAGCACACGGGCCTATGTTTCATTAAATCTGTGGTGTCTTCCTCCTCATATTCATTGATTTCGGTTTCCTGCCCAAATTCGCAGGGAAGCACAGACACCACGTTACAGTTCAGGTTGAATGAAGACTCCCCCTCCGATTCGAAGTTATCTGTTATCATATCTTCGTCCTCTTCCGGGCCTGGAGTATATTCCTTTGGTTCGTCTCGTTGGTCTTCAGAAAAAAGCCTCCTATTGACTGGAGGTTTCTCTTCAGTCTGATTTTTTGGTTTGTTGGTGCTTGATTCACCTTGTATCTTCGTTGAAGTATCCCCCTTGTTTGCCACAGCTTCTCTCTCAGCCTTTCGAATCCTTTGCTGTCTGCGCCACTGGGATCTTGACATGGGGTTCCTTCCTTTGTAATTCTCTAATCTTACTTCCTCCCTTTTTTGTGTGTTGAATTGCCTCCTGTATGTCACAGCATGGCGTGCATTTCGTTCAGCACTCCTCCATTTGTCTTTGCCTTTGTCATTTCTGACTTGTAGCCATCTATCGGTTGGCACTTCAGCAGGGAGTTTGAAAGTCACTCTTCGAGCAACTTTGGGGTGAGGGCTATCAGGTCTTCGCTGCTTGTATCTGCTGTCGAAACGCGGGCCCATCTGGGCAGTTTCTTGATGGTTCCAACAAGGGGCGAAGGGGGTCGTTTCGAAGGCCCTGGCCATGCTTTGGTCATACACAGCAGAACATCTTGGGAAAACCAAACACTTAGTTGCCCCTTTGTAGCAGCGAAAAACAAACTCCAACAGACTCTCTCCAGCCTTGGGATAGCACCTAAAGAGTTGGTTATCCTGGCGCCAATTGTTGCCAGTTCGAGCCCTCTGTACCCTTTCGAAATTTGCAGCAATTCTTTGGTTGCAGAGGATGCTGCACCTAGGGCACAATATCATGCCTGGATCTCCTTTGTGGCATGTCATGAGATAGTCTTTGAGAGTAGCATCTCCAGTGTGATTATCCCCCATTCTGTGCTTTTCTTTTTCTAAGTATTTTTCCACTTCCTCCATCTCAGAACGGGGTCCTTCCATATCCACCATATTTATTTCCACATCCCCCTCTTTAGTTTCGTCATCGCCCCATCCTGTGGGCTTTATATCTTCGATCCGGACCTTCGAACTTTCTGGGGCAGAATATTTGACCAGATAGTCGAACTTTCCACTGGGTTCCCCCAGAGTGTCCCATATTTCCTTCTGAAGGGGAACTGGCTGCGTAATTTGGACTTTCTCCAATTCCAGCCTCAAGCCCTCAGTGACTTGTGTCAATCCTTCGTTTTGATTCCCTTGGCCTTCAGTAGCCTGGGTTTCTCCTGCAACAGCCACAGGTGCAACAATCGAAGTGTCTGGCATTTTCTGGATGTCTTCAGTGACTTCCTCGCTGACTTCGACCATCACCCAGTTTTCGACTCCAGTGTCCTTCTCTCCTGTTAGGGCGTCGCTTCGATCAGTTTCCACCATGTTGACCTCTCCAATGCATGCAGGCTCGGAGTAGTTGGTGTCTGCGACGTCCAAAGGATCTTCGTCCACTTTCATCTTCACCTTATCAGCAAACTTTAGTCTGCCATCTTTGATCGCGTTTTGAATCAAGTCCCTGAAAAGAAAACATTGTGAGGTCTTGTGGCCTAGGAAACTATGATATTTGCAAAATCCCCTTTTCTTCCTCTGATCCAAGGGAGGTATTTTGACATTTGATGGCACAATTAGTTGGCCATCCTTGACAAGCAAGTCAAAAATTTCGTCACACTTAGTGACGTCGAAGGTATAAACCTTCTTTGGAAACTTGTCACTTTTCTCATTTTCAACAATATCTTTCCCTTTCGTGGGAACTAACATTTTGCAGGAGTAAGGTGGGGCCTGTTTTAATTCAGCGAGGTCGATTTCGACCTCTTCGAATTCGAATTCAGGATATTCTTCTACTTCCTCAGTCCCAACATAGGAAACCCTTTCTTTCTTACTATTCTTAAAGACTCTGGCTTTTTCGGCTTTTAGTCTTTCGACCTGTCGAACCCTATCGGCTAATTGAGCCATATCCCTCAAATACTGAGTATCTAATTTCTTTCGAATAGAATAATCCAAACCCCCAGCGGCCATTTCGAATAACTCATGTTCAGGCACTACTGTGTAACATCTGGATTTTAACAGCCTAAATCTATTCAAATAATCATCTATGGGTTCAGTGAACTTTCTCTTAACACTGGCCAATTCCTTCAAACTTATTTTCGTTTGTCCCATGTAAAATTGTTCATGGAATAATCTCTCTAAAAGGGCCCAAGCGTCAATAGATCCAGGAGGCAACGTGGTAAACCAAGTGAAGGCGTTTTTTGTCAAGGAACTTGGGAAGTATTTGATCCTGAGATCTTCATTATTGGCTATATCTCCCGCTTCGGTTAGGTATCTCGCTATGTGTTCGACCGTTGACTCGTTGGTGTCCCCAGCGAACTTTGTAAATTTAGGGATTTTGTATCCCCTTGGTAAATCAGTATGCATTATACAATCCAATATAGGAGAAGCGTAATTTGGCCTCCTCATTCCCGTATTGAGGCCATTCTGGGCCATGATCCTCTCTATCATGGTGGTTAGGTTATTTTCTGCCAAGATGTTATCGTTTCGAATCCTATGAACGACGGCATCGACATCTTGATTTCGACCAACAAAAACAACTCCCCTGGGTTGTTCTTCTCGAAGTTCTGGGGCTTCTGGCCTTTCGATCCTTGCCCCTGGTTCCATAACTTCCCTTTGTGGGCCCTGAATTACTGGGGCTTCTAACCTTGGTGCTCTGGCCCCTAAGTTAGCTTCTTCTCTGGGTAGTCTCTGAATTGGGTCGTTAGCAATTCGTTCTATAACAGGCATGTTTGTTCGAAATCCCTCCTGGTTCTGCCTACGCCTTTCTGTGGGAGCAAAGAAATCTGCTATTCGACTCATATTGTCAGCGTTTTCCCTGTTCGTCACAGTCACATTCTGAACTATTGGGGCAAATATTTCCTGCATGGTTTGCGCTAACACCCCTATCATATTGTGGTTGCTGTCATCCATCAATTGCCTAAAAGCCAACTGGTTATCTGTGGTTAGGATAGGCAACGTGCTATAACCCACTGACCCTTGGTTATTTGTCATAAATTGGTTCGCCCCAGACCCAGATCCTAGTTGTGGGGATGAATTCGAAGTGGAATTGTGTATACCTGCCATAAAAGATGTTGGCATTCCGTAAGAAGAACTTCTAATTCTATTCCCATCGAAGCCGGGTGGTCTAGTTAATGGTGTGGCTAAATGGGATTGTGTTCCTGGTGGTGGAACGAATCCCCCAGGGTAGCCCATAGTTCCAGTATTTCCTAGGATCGAACTGTTAGTTGATATGCCACTTACTCCAGTGGTGGCTATGTTACTGGTTAAAGATGCAACAGACTGTGCATTCGAAGGGATTACATTAGATGTTCCGCTCTAAATGGACGCGTTAGTGCCTGTTGCATGTGGGTCACCTTGGTTTCCTTGTTGATTGTCCGAATTAGACATTTTGTCCAAACGTTTTCTTCTGGATAAAGGTTGGTTGCTGTTGGTTATCTTACCACTTCTCAGGTTCATAAAACAGCAAATTTCTTATGGTTCCTACGTTTTTGGGATGTCTATGTCTCGACAATCCTTAATTCTGATATCCAACTATTGGTCCCACCGGGTGTGCCAATTTGTTTCCAGTGATTTCTGGTAAACAACCGCTAGTCTTCCAAACTATCGAATAATCTTTATTAACGCTACTCAATCTCTTTGGTAACTCACAGGATCGACTAGATTGATCCTAGGACTCCTTGGATATTAAAGTTACTCTCACAATCGAACAATTATTCATGGTTGCTATTGTACAAGTGTTTGGTTTATTTCGATCCTTCTCTCTAAGAGTTTAAAAATGTGGTCAAAATGTATATGAAAACTAAGTTATACGAATAAATGCTAATTGTAATGCTGATTGAAGAGACATATAAAACTGTATGAAAAATGAAGTAAATGGTTTCGATTTAACATAAAAGGTTTCTGGAATGTAGAAGTTTAAAATGTGAAGAAAGCGTTTAATGCAATTTTAAGTAAAAGGACGCGTTTGAAAAACAATACTTGGAAGTAAAGGTATTGAAAGCGTAACAGTTCTCTGAAATATAAAGTGCTCGAAATATAAAGAAAGCATTAAAGAGTAAAACTTTGAGGAAAAGACTTTGAAATGAAAAGACAATAAATAAAGAAACTTGTAAATGTTATTCGATAAAAAGAAAAGAGGAAAGTACTGGAAATGGTAAAAAGGCTTTCATTAAATTAGAAATACATGGTGCTATCATACATACATCTCTCTTGCATTCGTTTCCCTTGCCATGTGGTAGTTTGAATGTTATTGAGTATTTTGTATAACAGATATGACACACTGAAATCCTAATACTAAGACTTCTATTTATACTAATTCGACCCTAACGGTCTCGCTATAGGATCATGCCACGTTTCGAACATGTAAGACAATGCTTCTTTCATCTTTCCACGTGTCCCCAAATGCTCCAACACAAAACTTTCAAACTTTGAAAGTCCCGCTTCTATTTGAATTTTAAATGCTTTAGTGTTCTTCCGTTTCGAACGCTCTTCCCAAACCTAGCCTCGCTGTTGTTTCGAGACCCCTTTGGATATTTTCCATGATCACCGTTCGAAGCTTCAAGCTTTGACACACTCATTCGAAACACTGCTTCTGCAACTTCGAAATATGGTGTTCAATAACATTTCGATCAGAACTTTTAACTCTTTTGAATTCTAGATAACATTATCAAAATCTTCAGCCAACAGCTGCTGGGCCAAATTCAATATTTGAACTTTGGTCCATGCTTTTAACATCCCCACTTTTTATTATATCAGTTAATTTTACACCTCCCCTGCGAAATTAAATCAATTTAATTTATTTTTTTATAATATTATTTATATATTCATTTATTTTATCATTCTTATATAAAAATTATTTTTTTCATATTAATAAATAATTATAGTATTTTTTATCAAAAATGTCTAATATATTTTTAATAAAATTATAATATATTTATTTATTGATTAAACTATTTTTAAAAATACTAACTTTTTTTATATTTATATATTTTTTCAATTCAAATTTATTTTTTTATAATTGTACTATATAATCGAAAACATCTAACCAATAAACACTAACATTTTCCTACTAACTTTATTCAATTTATATATTATTTTTAAAAAAAGAGGTTGCATTAATATTTCTTACAAACTGCGAGCTACGTCCATGATTCCGAAATTTACAAACCCGAACTTGGTTTAAGGAGAAATATTCTTACAATCCATACAAAACACCAACCAACCGCGAACTACGAAATAAGACTCTGATTCCTCCTAAGAGGATACGTAGGCATACGATTAAAATTGTGGCGAGTTCCCCTAATTAAAATTAAACCCCCCCCCCTAATTAAAATTAAAACCCTTTCCCTCTAATTAAAATTAAAACTCTTTCCCCCTAATTAAAATTAAAACCCTATTTCCTAAAATTTGCGCTTCTAACCCTAGTATCCTTGTGAACAAGGTAGACGAGGGGTGCCTAACACCTTCCCTTCGTCTAGAACCGAGTCAACAACCTAGAATCTCTAACTTTTAGGGCTATTCCTTTATACTCCCTTCCTTAGGATAAAAATTAAGGGTGGCGACTTGATAAGTGCAAATTGTAGCTATTTTTTTATATACTTTTTGTTGCACTTATCAACTCTTTGTTGTTAATATCGTTGAATAAACCTGACTTTTGTGTGAATACATTTAGTTTGTGTATAATGCATTTTCTTGTATAAAGTGTATCGTTTGATAGTTTTGTATTTATTTTGTAGGTATTTGAGCATTGTTGGAGCAATGAGGAATAAAGCTCCAAGATGCATTTTTGGATCAAATAGGAATAAGATCCATATTGGAGGCCATTTGAAGTTACAGAGAAAGCAACAAAAGTTTCCTTTCTGTCATAGATCTTCGGGCAAAAGGGAGTGTCGCCGGGTGAAATTCTGAAGATCAATGTTGATAAAATCTCTGCCTTGCTTCGTTGCTGCATCTTCGGGCAAGGAGAAGATGCATCATCGGGCGACGTGAGTCTGTCGTCGGGCAAAAGAGGATATTTGTTTCAGTTGAAGACGTGGCTTTTCCTTGGCCTTGTATATAAGAACTGTCGTTGAGCGATGCTTTTATTTCATCGGGCGATGGTTTCAGATCATATTTTTCTTATATCTTTCATTTTGTTTCATTTGTTTGGTGTTGGTTTTGGGAGAGATTTTTATTCTCTCAAATCCATCCACCTCATTTTTGTAGTGGATTAGCTTAGATAACAACACTAGGGCTTTGCTTATGGATGATTGGAGGTGGATTTCTCATTGACCGACTCTGACAAACCGGAAGATTTGTGGTTTATCTCCTCTCATCTCTATGTATTTCTCTTTTGTTAGATTTTGTACATGTATTTTACTCTGAACTTATGTATATTTGTCGCCCATGATTTTATATAAAACTTGCTTTACAAATCTTTGTGGATTGTTGTCTTAGATTTTTGCTCTGTGCTAGGGATTTGAGTTATTATAGACATATACTGCTTAGATTCTAAGATGATTATCTGTTAGTTCCTGAACTCTAGAGATAGATTTAGAGCTGACATCTACTTGGGTATCATAGCTTAATGCCTTTATGATTGTGTTATGCTGAGAGATCGTCAGTGCGATTACATAGTTGTCTTCTGTGTTGTTGAGGAGGTAGAGAGATCATTTCCTTGGTGATACAGTCGATCTCTCAATTTGGATCAGAAATGACTTAGGTTATGAGTGATACGTAGTGACATTGATGAGTATTGTTAGGTTGAGTGTAACTGGCCGGTAGATTTAAGCCTGTGATGAGTAGATTATATGCAGGCTTGATAAGTTCTTCTTTAATTTTTTTCTTTTGTTTACATTTATTTTCTGTTGATAACATTTTCTTTACAAACCCATTTATCCTCAAACTCATTAACGAGAGATTTGTCGAACGGAAATTCAATAACCAATCTCTATGGACACGATAAATTCCTAGATAAATATTTCCAAAACTTTTGTTGCTTGCCGCTACACCGCCAACAAAATGGAGTTGTTACTGGGGATTGGTTCTATTGATTTCGCATTCCGGTAATTTTTTTGTTTTTGAGTTTTGTAATTAATGTGTATGTTGTATAGAAATTGTACATTAACTTGTATATGATATTTGTGCATATATGTGTTTTCACGTATTGTTGTGAATTGTCTCGTTTTCGTAACGTTTGTTGTGTGATTGTTAGGACACTTTCTTTAGGTTTACGTGGTGTGACAATATCATGGCATGATGAGAGGAGGTTACTAGCTCGCACAATAAAGGCGTCGAGCTTATGATGTAAAACAAGCATGTTTGGTAGTATTTGTTTATGTGTGTGGTGATTTGTGCTTTAACAAGTTGAAATAAGGAAATATTCTGAATTTCAAATCTTCACTTTTCAACTTGTTAATTCATTTTCACTCGGTTTTCATATCGTTATTTGTATTTGTATTTGTTTTTTTATGTCAATTTGTGTTTTCCGAAAGCTTGTCGTGTTTAGCTTGAGGAGTTTTGTTCGTTGTATATATTGTAAATTTTGTACATTGAAATTTTGTAGGAGTATTATTTTTCTAATTCTTTTGTTGTTATTTGCACTCCAGTGTTGGTCCGGTAACTTATAGAATATTGAGGTGATTCGTCAAGTTTGATCGTTTCAACTTGCGAATGCGTGGTAATGATTTTGTTAAAATTGTGTACACGTTTGAGGTGTGTGTTTATCGCTTTTTATACCTTAGCATATACATGATACTTAGACTTTTTTACAATTTTATGCCATAAATTCTTTTGTACACTTGTTCATTTGTGAATCACTTTAGTTTCTACCCTTTTTTGTGAGGTAGCTTTCCATTGTTCACATATGTTGGAGGCCATAATTCTTATTTTAACTGGAATTTATTATGTTTAATCTTTTGTTTTGTGTTGATTGTATGAATGCAAGAAAGTGATCAAGCCATTTTTTGTTCCATTTTGAGCGCAACTACCTAGCCAAATAGTCAATTCACCTTGTGAGTGTATGATCATTAGTAACCCCTTTAAGCTTTTTGTCGATATTCATGTTGTATTTGCTAAATGCTTGTCTATGAGTGTTTAGTTTTCGTTTTTGTATGGATATTGATTCCTTGTTTTCTGGAACCCTTAACTATGATTTATAGTTGAATTTTTACCTTACCTTAGAAAGTAGGGAGTATTCACATTATGATGATGGTTGAATTCAAGTTGGAGAGAGGAATGCTTATGTGCTTATGTTGTGATTTCTATGAGGTTGAAAAAGAATAGAAAAAGAAAAGAAGAAAAAAAGTGAAATAGAAAAGATAGAAAAAGAAAGAGAAAAATTGAAAAAACATTGAAAAAAGAAAAACAAAAAAGAGTATAGAATAATTTTGTGTTAATAAGTGATGTGTGTTGGTGTGAAACTTGTGACGAAGAAGAATTTTGATTGAAATTTTATTGTTTGAAACTTTGTGGAAGTAATTACTCCCTTAGGTTTAGGCAAGTTTTTGTTTCGATTAGCTTTAGGACTTATCACTTGTTTGTTAACTAAGCCACATTACAACCTTGAAAAGCCCTTGAGATTCTTGCTTTTATATTTTCAATGTAAATTTTTGGATGAATGCATAATTTAGTCTATTGTTTGCAAGATTGTTGGATGAGTGAAAGTACCCCATTTTTGTGTGTTTTTCATCTACCGATGATTATGTTTGCTAGGTGTGATTCATTTGTGACCAAGTATTGTTTTAGAATGTTTGGGATATTCTTTGTATTTAGTATTTGTTTCATGTTTATGTTATCATCGTAGTTTAGTGGTAAGTATGTTTCTTTGTGTGTACTGTTTTTCATTTAAACCACTGCATTTATTTTTCGTTTTCAAAACCTGTTGATTTGTGATTCTTTGATTTACCAATCTTTGTTCTTTATGTTATTTGACTTTGTTTAAGGACAAACAATAATTCAAGTTGGAGAGAGTTTGATAAGTGCAAATTGTAGCTATTTTTGTATATACTTTTTGTTGCACTTATCGACTCTTTGTTGTTAATATCGTTGAATAAACCAGACTTTTGTGTAAATACATTTAGTTTGTGTATAATGCATTTTCTTGTATAAAGTGTATCATTTGATAGTTTTGTATTTATTTTGTAGGTATTTGAGCATTGTTGGAGCAATGAGGAATAAAGCTCTAAGATACATTTTTGGATCAAATAGGAATAAGGCCAAGATTAGAGGCCATTTGAAGTTGCAGAGAAAGCCACAGAAGTTGCCTTCCTGTCATGGATCTCCGGGCGAAAGGGAGTGTCGTCGGGCGAAATTCTGAAGACCAATGTTGATAAAAGCTCTGCCTTGCTTCGCTGCTGCATCGTTGGGAGAGGAGAAGATGCATCGCCGGGCGACGTGAGTCTGTCGCCGGGCGAAAGAGGATATTTGTTTCAGTTGAAGACGTGGCTTTTCCTGGGCCTTGTATATAAGAATTATCATCGGGCGATGCTTTTATTTCGCCCGAAGATGGTTGCGGATAAGATTTTCCTTATATCTTCCATTTTGTTTCATTTGTTTGGTGTTGGTTTTGGGAAAGATTTTTGTTCTCTCAACTCCATCTACCATATTTTTGTAGTGGATTAACTTAGATAACAACAATATGGATTTGCTTATGGATGATTGGAGGTTTTTAGTGGACTATCTTAGATAACAACAATAGGGATTTGCTTATGAATAATTGGAGGTGGATTTCTCATTGACCGACTCTGACAAACTGGAAAATTTGTGGTTTATATCTTCTCATCGCTATGTATTTCTCTTTTATTGGGTTTTGTACATGTATTTTACTATGAACTTATGTATATTTGTCGCCCATGGCATTATATAAAACTTGCTTTACAAATCTTTGTGGATTGTTGTCTTAGATTTTTGCTCTGTGTTAGGGATTTGAGTTGTTATAGACATATACTGCTTAGATTCTTATCTAGGATGATTATCTATTAGTTCCTGAACTATAGAGATAGATTTAGAGTTAACATCTACTTGGGTATCAGAGCTTAATTCCTGTGTGGTTGTGTAGTGCTGAGAGATCGTCAGTGCGATTACATAATTGTCTTCTGTGTTGTTGAGGAGGTAGAGAGATCATTTCCTTGGTGATATAGTTGGTCTCTTAATTTGGGTTAGAAATGACTTAGGTTGTGAGTGATACGTAGTGACATTGATGAGTATTGTTAGGTTGAATGTAACTGGTCGGTAGATTTAAGCCTGTGATGAGTAGATTATATGCAGGCTTGATAAGTTCTTCTTTAATTTTTTTCTTTTGTTTACATTTATTTTCTGTTGATAACATTTTCTTTACAAACCCATTTATCCCCAAACTCATTAACGAGTGATTTGTCGAACGACAATTCAATAACCAATCTCTGTGGACACGATAAATTCCCAGATAAATATTTCTAAAACTTTTGTTTCTTGCCGCTACACCACTCCAACACGACTCTGATTTGAAAACCAGTTGCAACAGCTGGCCACTCTGTTGGGGACTTAACCCTAGGTTTAGAAGCCTCTCCTTTAAGTTTTAGGATTTTTCTTATTTTTGGGTTGTTTATTTATTTTTATTTATATTTATTTATTAATTTCGTTTATTATATTTTATCATATTATATCTGTGGTGGGATTTAATTTTTTCAAAAAAAAAATATTTTCAAAAACCCTTAGAAAGAAGGTTCGTCTATTAGCCAAGGGGTTACATCAACCCTATGAGTTTATGTGACGAATTCGCCTAGAGTTGGTGGAATTCCGCAAAAGGAATACCTCTCAAGAGACACCCTCTTGGGAAGTAGGACTTTGGAATGACACCTATGACTTTTTGTATGGTCTTTAAACCAAAAATTCATGATGAGACCTTTCATGACCTAAAGACGAAAGTTTCGGTCTGTAAAGAGACTTCACTTGAGGGAGGCCTTTATGCCTTTCCTTCTAGTGTTATTCATGATACCCTTAAGGAAGCTACCTTATGGGGAGGGAAGAATATCTGTAGGCCAAGACTAGGAACGTACTTGCTAAGGATACATTTCACAAATCCCACTACAATTTGTAAACCCACAAGTGTTATCTTTTCTTCCACTATTATCTCTAGACCGTAGGGATTCCGTCTATGTCGTCATCCCTAGCCTGTAGGGATCCATCGTCATTTTTAATTGGCCACAATCCTTAAGGGATTCCTGTTTGTCTCAATTTCTGAGACAATGTACGATATCATCAAATCCATATCTATTATCACCTTCGTCCGTAAGGAGTCCTGCCTATCTCAATCTGAGTCAGAGTAGGATATCATCATGTCTATCATCAAACCTGAATAGGGTACCCCCTACATCTACCCTCATACTACGTCTTCATCATATTGCATAGCCATGAAACTTTTTGCTACTTAAAAGCCAAAAAAAATATTTTTGCACACCCAAGCATTTTTCATACTTTTTGCCATACCCCAAATTTCCCCTACCCTTGTATTATATGTAGGTTTCCTGTTAATTGAATCACTTTATATGGTTTTTATTCCAATAAGAGTGTAAAACATGGAAAATGGGTGTATAGATTTAAAATGGACCATCAAAATATGATGGCCCATTAACGTTTTAAAATAGAAGTTCATCTTAGGCCAAGGGAAGTTTATTCTTTTAAGAGGGAGTGTGAACAAATCATTTCTTTAAGACCCATTTAAGTTTGTGGAGAATGTATGAAGCAATATTTTTTCTTAAAGTCTTATTAAGGTTCTTTTTCTTTTAAAAAGGGTGTTTAAAAAAATTCATTTGTATTTGATAAAGTCCAATAAGTTGAATTGGTATGGTCTGATCATTTTTTTTGTTTTGAGAATTGTTATTATCATTAGTGACATTGTTGTCCTTTTGATTACTTTTATTATTAATCATAAATTATTGTTACTGATTTTTTTAGATCATTATAATTTTAATTAAAATTTTATTTTGGTATTAAACAAAGAAGGCTTTTTTGCAAGCCCAAACTTCTAGCCCATTTCCGGTTCTTGGAGTTATCTTGAAAAGAATGTTTGTTTAATTATTAATATCAACATCATTTTCACTGTTATTAAATATTGATTTTATTTAAAACAAAATATTATATTTTTAATAAAAATTGATTTCTGTTTTTTATTTATTTAAGAGAAAGCGTTGGATAAAGAAAAGGGCCATCGAATGACCCTTTTTTTTAGGCCCAACATTAAAAAAACGTAACCCAGCCAAGCCAGCCAAACAAGTCCAAATTGAAGGAACATGTGAAAACAAAATAGGCCCAAAACCTAAAAAAAACTACTACTGTTCAGATCGATTGAAACTCATATTAGTACAATGTTATCCAGATTTTATTATACAATATCATATATAAACAGAAACAAAAATATGAAATTAGTACAGTCCAAACTAATACAGAAATTTAATTAACAATAATCAAAACCAAATTACAACAGAATCAGACCAATTTACAGACAAATTGAATTGCTTCCCAATATACATAAACCCTAATCAATAAAACTGCAAACACGTTAATTCATTTCCTAAATCGTTTAATTGAGATTACTATAAAAACCTAACAATTTTTTACAAAAAGGGGGAGAGGACGAACAGATAACAAAAAAGGGGAAAAGAAACTTAACATAAGGAGCTTATTTTCTTATTGCCATCATCAAGCCCATCTCATCACTGCAGATCCACTGTTGTTGTCTAGGGTTTCAACATCTAAAACCCTAGATCCCTCTCCATTGCGCCGCACGCCTTCATCATTCCCACACCATCGTCGTACCTGCAAAATGCAAAGAGGAAGAGGTCATAAGAAGAACGATAGAAGATCAGGATCGGGAGGAACATACAAAACTCAGCTTTTCTGCTTTGTCTCTGTCGCGAATTGATTTTGTTGGGAAGGACAGTGTCCGTTGGAGTTTGGGTTTCAGAGAAAGGGGAGTATCGTCGCTGCCGTTAGAGGACAAGTTAGGGTTTTTTGTGTACGAAGAGAGATGAGAGGATAAGGGTGCAGAGATAGATAGATAGAGAGAGAGAGAGATAAGAAGGTAAAACAGTAAAATAAAAAGTTTATTTTGTAAAATTGAATATAATGTATTTACTGATCCTATGCGCGCAAACCCATGAACGTTACTACACTCCCCCTCATCCTAGCCACATGATCACCATCTCACAGTACCAATGTGCGTGTTCACCGGGTTACCATACTCCCACGCACACGGAGTCCAAGAGGACTCCCAAGATCCTTGGGCCAACCCTAGTTGCTATGCGCACCTCTATCTTCTTACGTTTTGCTAACATGCACGCGTGCGTACCCCCACGTACTATTGGGGCAAGTCTAAAAAACTGGACTTAGGCCCCTACTACTCAAACCCCCCTCTTTTTACTAGATAGTTTAATCCTGCACCTCGTTGCCTTTTTTGGGCCTGAATTCAATATCTGAATTCAGGCTCATGCTATTAACACACCCATATTTTACTACCTTAACACAATTTACACCCCCCTGTGTTTTTTTTAATTTATTTATTTTATTTATTGTTATAATTTTATATTTTCTTATATTTTTATTAATTATAATATTTATTGTTTATATTTCTTATTTTAAATATATTTAATATATTTAGTATTATATTTATTATTATTAATTATTACATAAATTCTTATTTTCTAAACTCATTAAAATATTATTTTTATTTATTGCATTAAAGCTTATTTTTATTTATGCATTTAAATAGAATTCTTTTTAAATAAATTGATATATTAAAAAATATTCAACCAATTACAAACTCATTTTCAGAATCAAATTAAATTAATAAATGACTTTCAAAAAGGATGGCGAACTTATTTGAATCGGTTGTACGCTTAGTCTAGCAATTTTTGTTATTCACGACGCCTAGACTAAACACGCGGAAAATACGAATATCTTCATAATCTATAAAAAACACAAACCAACTGCGAACTATGAATTGAGACTTTGATTCCTCATAAGAGGATACGTAGGCATACGACTAAAATTGTGGCGAGTTCCCCCCTAACTAAAATTAAACCCTTTTCCCCCTAACTAAAAGTAAACCCTTTTCCCCCTAATTAAATTTGAAACCACATTTCCTAAAATTGCGCTTCTAAACCTAGTATCCTCGCGAACAAGGCAGATAAGGGGTGCCTAACACCTTCCCCTTGTCTAGAACCGAGTCCAAATCTAGAATCTCTGAACTTTAAGGTTATTCCTTTTTTCTCCCTTCCTTTAGGATAAAAATTAAGGGTGGAGACTCTGATTTAAAAACCACTTGCAACAGCTGGCAACTCTGTTGGGGACTCAACCCTAGGTTTAGAAGCTTTATCTTTCGGTTTTAGGATTTTTTTAGGTTTTTTTTTTGTTTTATGTATTTGCTTATTTATTTATTTCTTATTTTATTATTTTTTATTATTCATTATATTATTATATTTGTGGTGGGATTTAATTTTTGCGAAATAATATTTTCCAAAAAATCTTAGAAAGTAGGTTTGTTTATTAGCCAAGGGGTTACATCAACCCTATGAGTTTATGCGACGACTTCTCCTAGAGTCAGTGGAATTATGCAAAAGGAATACCTCTCGAGAGACATTCTCTTGGGAAGTAATACTTTGGAATGAGACCTATGACTCTTTGTACGACCTTTAAACCAAAAAAACTCATGATGAGACCTTTCATGACCTAGAGACGAAAGATCCGGTCTGTAAAGAGACTCTGCTTAAGGGAAGGCCTTATGCTCTTCCCTATAGTGTTATTCATGATATCCTTAAGGAAACCACCTTATTGGGAGGGTAGAATATTTATAGGCTAAAACTAAGAACCTACCTTCTAAGGATACCTTTTCACAAATCCCATTACAATCTACAAACCCGCAAGATCCCTTCATCCACTACTATCTTTAGCCCGTAGGGCTTCCGTCTATGTCATCATCCCTAGCCTGTAGGGATTCCTCGTCGTCTTTCATTTGCCATAATCCTTAGGGAATTCCTGCCTATCTCAATCTCTGAGACAATGTGGGATATCATTAAATATATGTCTATTATCATCTTCGTTCGTAAGGAGTCCCTGCATGTCTCAATTTTTGAGTCAGAGTAGGATATCATCATCAAACCTGTATAGGGTACCCCTACATCTACCCTCATACCGCGTCTATGTCGCATTGCATATCCATGAAACTTCTTTGCATACCTAAAAGCAAAAAACGTTTTTGCATACCTAAGCATCTTCATACATTTCATTTTCATCCATTTGCACTAAGTTTATACCATTTACACTTTCACCCTTATCCAATTGTGATCCAGCTAGCAAGATTCTCGATACTCACAAACAAACTCAAAGTATGTACCAAAAACCATGGAGGAACTTAAAAGAGGCCAAGAACTGTTGAAGGAGGAGGTCCACCAGTTAAAGACTCAAATGAACTTGATCATGCAATTATTATTGAGGAGTAAAGGGTAACCCTTCGTCATCCCAACCACAAACCTATTCAACATCATAGATTCCACCACTGTGGGAAATTCCCCTGCCTCAATAGCAACTACAACAACCCTATCAACATGAGAGATATGCCCAACAAAGGAAAAGACAAAAGCTATTGATAACCCAGAAATGTATCGAATATTTGGATCATTTAACATGAATTTTATTCGCATTTTAATTAATTAAATTACTCTTTATTCGTATTATGCTGGTATTTTCTATGTTTTCAGGAATTTAATGGTTGCAAGGCATGTGCGAAGAAAGTCAAGAAAAGTCAAGAAAAGTCAAGCTAATCAAGAGCAATTATGCATTGAGGGGTGTGTGGTAGAATAAGGTGCACTAAAAGCAAAAAGCCTAAGAAAGAAGCGCTGGCCCAATCCACTAAGGGAGTGTAACGACCATTACACATTGGCCCAAAGGAGTGTAACGACTGTTACACCCTACCATGCAAGCCTCTCCTCAAAAGCAGGAGTGTAACGACCGTTACACCCTGCCACGCCAGCTCTCCCTAAAAAGAAGGAGTGTAATGACCGTTACACTAAGTCTATTCCGGAGGATAAAATATCTCAACTCCCGCGCATCCCCAAGGCTAAAAATAGTACCTCAAATCTCCATTTTTAGGGACGTTTTTCTTTTCCTTGTTTTTACTGTTACTCTGCCAAAAATATTCTCTGCATTATTTCGTTCCCCATTATTTTCTTTACCGATCTGTGGGAGACATCTGATATCCAAAAAATATTCTGATGTAATATTCTCAGGTTTAATTTAAGTACTTTATTTATTTATGCCAAGATTGTCTGTAATGTTTTGTTTATTTAAATTGTTTGATGATAATTATTTATGTTGCGCTGCTATTGAATCGTTTAATATGCTAGGCTAAATTTATTTATCGGTATGTAAGGTCATATAGCTAACGGGGTTTCAGCAACGCCAATTGATCAGTTCCTTTTAAAGAAAGAATAATTTTATGGTTTCAATTACTAGTTTTAAATATTAATTGTTTTGTTATGAGAGTAAAATACAGATAGAGGTTAGGATCAATAAAACGAGAGTTTGAGATAATAACTGGACAGTAGTAATTATGCATTAACTTAAAATACAGCGAGAGCGCTTTTAAGTTGATTAGGTTTTGTTTGTTTCCAAAAACTATTTTTAAACCCTAATTGAAACAGCGAGAGCACTCACTTAGGTTTAATCGTAGGATCTGAATCAATAAACACGAGAGTGTGAGAAGAGGGTTTTCAAACAAATGCTTCCTATGGAAAATTGTTTTGTTAATCCGAGCTAGGTCAATGAGTTGCTAAATCCCCGAAGTTCGACCATTACATACCGATATTCTCCCTTGAATCTAAACTAGATTATAATCAGTTAGGTTCCCTAAACCCCCTATTAATTACTGTATTAGCCTTAGATTTACGTAGTAACCTAAGATAACGGTAGTTCGACATTTAGTCCCTTGGGATTCGATAACCTTTAAAGCTACACGCGATAGGACTGTATACTTGCGGTCTAGATTCTTTAAGACTCACGAAGTCGCGATCAAGTTTTTGGCGCCGTTTCGGAAGACTAACAAGTCGATATCATAACTCTTTTAGTTACGATGTAGATACTAAGGCACCATACCCAATTGTATGCCAAGCACTCACTCTAAAGGTGAAGGCTTAGTGCTACCAATTTCTGAACCTGAGCGCTTTATTACTAGAAGACGCTGAGTATAAGTATCTCGTACAAATCAATCCCTCTCTCAATCTTCTATTCCTACCGAACCAGTTGAAGAACCAGACATGGGTGATCAGCCACGTCCGCTCAAATCTTACGCTATTCCTTCACAGAAAGAATCACATAACAACATTGCTGCCCCTCCGATTGAGGCTAATAACTTCAAACTCAAACCTTTCTTGTTGTCTGCTGTACAACAAAACCAGTTTTCTAGATGGTCAATGGATGACCCTAATCTACATTTATCGATGTTTCTGCAATACGCAGACACAGTTAAGAACAATGAAGTTAGTCAAAAGGCGATAAGGATTCGTCTTTTCCCTTTTTCCCTAAGAGACAGAGCCCGAGCCTGGTTCCAATCTCTACCGACTAACTTGGTTACCTCTTGGGATGAGTTGAAGAAAGTATTTCTGGCAAGATATTTCCCACCAAGTAAGACAGCTATGCTAAGATCCTAAATAAGCGATTTTCGACAAAAGGACAATGAATCTCTTTTTGACGCTTGGGAAAGATACAAAGACATGATGAGGCTTTGTCCACACCATGGCCTAGAAGAATGGTTAATCATCCATACCTTCTGTTGCACCCCAAAATTTGCCCTCTCGTTCCTCACAGAATCACCCTGGATCTTCAAGATTTGCTTCCATCCAGTTCCAAGTCTTGAACTGCAAAATTTCCAAGAAAATCACTCACAAGGGCAAAATGGTCATTTACACACTGAAAAGTCAAACTTTGAATTTTGGATCAAAATCAAGCTTCAAGAATCATATTCCAAAAAGCCAAAATTCTAAATACTTAGAATTTTTTCTAAGTGTTTAAGAAGTATGACAAAACTCAGAACTTCTGACCAGATTATCACCATATCACTTAGCAAATTCTGGATATTCTCAAGACAGAGTTTGGTCAGAACTTCTGGGCAAGTTTTTACAAAAGCTTCAGTCAGAGTTTGCCAGGGTAATTCAAAGAAGGTTAAGCAACATGCTGCAGATTCTGAAAGTTCCTTTAGAACATGCAGGAGCCAGAAGATATAAAGATCAGAGGTTGGATGTTACGCTGAAGCTGAACTTCTGATCCAGAACTAAGCAATGATGCAGAGTTTCACATGGTAAGATTTCTGGTTGTGATAAGTCTCATCATCATTTAATGCTTATTTAATGCTCACAACCACTTTCTGAGTCTTTATCCAAAGGATGTCCACCACGTGTACCTCTACTGTCTTGGGATAGCAATTTTGGTACTAAGCCCATACTTTGCTTTTTTCTTTTCCTTAATTTCTGCTGACAACCACCATGATTGCTTCAAGAACAAGGCAACGCTTCAGCACTTGAAGGTTATATTCAACGCTTTGGTCAGAACATGACCAAATCTCAAAACCTTGTTTATACAACTTGCTGCAGACCTATAACCAACAACTAGTTCAGCCTATGCCTGCATCCCATAATTGCACCAAACTAGCATACAAAAACGGTGATGAAAAAGCAAGGGAACAGTATACCAAAAATGTTAAAATCCCATTTGTCTTTCCCCCCAAAACCACAACAAATTCACCTATAAATATTTTGCTCCATCACACGTCCAAGGGGCTGGCTTTTAGAAAGAGAGAACTATCAAGAGAGAAAAGGAAGTTGTGAAACCTTCATAAAAATCCAGGTTTCTCATACACAAAAACAAACCTTTGTTCTTCCCTTTAAATTAAAGAACTTGGCATTTCCTCTTCCGTTTCTCTTGCTGACTCAGAACATCCAAAGGCAGTCACTCAAAGCTCTAAGCACGTCCCAGGTTCAAGGTAAGTCTTTCTGACTTTGTTTGTTTTTCATTCTGAACATCATTAACATATAAATATCATAGTATTAATGTTGTACATTTTATTGCTTAAGTAGAAAAAACTGTGGATCAGAACTTCTTGATTAGGACTGAACTCAGACTTAGGATTAGAACTTCTAATAAATTGTTGTGCTATTATCCTTCTGATTTGTTGTTTATTAAGAACTAAATAGATTACTCATGTGCTGATTGAGTGTTGAAATATGGCATTAAAACTTATGATGTTCATTCATAGTTTAACATACAGAACTTCTATGATTTTTCTCACTGTTAAACACACACAGAACTTATGAGTTCTCCTCACTATTTTAACATACAAAACTTCTATGATTTTTCTCACTGTTAACACACACTGAACTTCTGATGCTTACATGCTGTTAACACACACAGAACTTAGATGATTCACTAACTGTTCTAACACAACACAAAACTTCTGAGTTCTCCTTACATGTCAAATACACTGAACTTCTGATTTTCATGCGCTGATAACATGCTGAACTGCTGATTGTTTGTTCACTGTCTTAGCACCATACAGAACTTCTGAGTTCTTCCTACTGTTTTGACACGCACATAGCTTCTGAGGTTTTTTCACTGTTCTAACATTCAGAAGTTCAACATATAGCAATCCAGAACTTCTGTGTTTTCCCTCTAATGTTTCTTGCAGGAACTCAGAGTGTACCAACTCAGAACTTCTGATGCCCACTGACGTCTCCTACTGAATCACAACGCTCTTGGCATCAGAACTTCTGATCCTAGCTGTTCTTCTTGCAGCAGCACGTTGTTTCTATCTTGCATTTATTTTCCTTTTCATCATTTTTAATATTAACATAAAAAACACAAAAATATTTTCCTTTTAATTTATTTCCTTAAGACAAAAACATTTTCTAAACAAGTCCATTTCTTTCTTATGTTATACATTTAAATATGGTTGTAATAGATAATTAGGACTTAAATTCCTTGCAATCCCCATTCGTACATATGTACCCCCATCCCCTAAATATTGTAATAGCGTAGGACTTTACATTTCTGCAATTTATCGCTTTTAAATGTAAATGCTAGTAATTAGGGTGTGTATGGCAAGACATGAAATTGATAAATAGATCACCCTAATCAAGACTAAATGCATGCAATCAAACACACTTGCACACATGCACCCTTAGGGTAATCTCACTTGTTTCCTATCTAAAAAAATGGCCATGTTATGCATGTGGGATGTCTTAGCATAAACAAATCGAAATACAAGATCATAGTCCCTCGATGACGCTATCAAAGTTGCCTTTCAAAATGATCTTAGTCCCTAAAAGAAAGTGCTAAGTCATCTCACAACATTTATATCATGGTCATACGATGACCCAATTCCCGTCCATTCACATCCAACGATGGGGCTTCTTACCAAAACAATGGTAAGGTAGCAACATCTAAAGGAGGAGGAAAAGAACATCTAAAGACCTTTTGAGTAAGTAGATTACTTTTAGTTGCTTGCTCAATTTCAAAACAAACATCCTTGCTATTTTCAAAAACAATCACATACACTTTCAAAACCCTTTCAAAACACTTGAAATATTTTCAAAAGCTCAACACTTTGTATACGTTCTTACGAACGAGAACTATTACAAAGTTTGCCTAAACGATGACACCTTTTCAAAATACTTTCAAAACCACACAAAAACACATTTTTCAAACAAAAGCAAGTGATCTAGAAAGCAACTAAGAGCCCATGGAAAACCATGGATGAAAAGGGTGCTAATACCTTCCCTTTTCATGATCTACCCCCCGAACTCAAGAAAACATCTCGAAAGGTCTTTCCTGTGCTTTTTCACCTTTCCTTTTGGATAAAAGAAAAGTCGGTGGCGACTCTTGCTCAACCGTAGCATTTGTGAACACAAACGAAAAACCTCAAGTCAGTTCTCCCACCGTATCACAGAACTGGCAACTCTGCTGGGGATACACTTAAAATTGGGGTTACCTTAGGGTTAGATCATATTTACTTGCTTACATTGTTTGATTTGCATGCTTTAGATTTTGGTTCCTTGTTTGGGTTATTGTTAAAAATCCTACACCCGGATTTGGGGACACCTTTTAGGTAAGTAGCAATAAACTGTGAGGGAACTGTGTGGGGTATACCGACACGGTTGAAGCAGTAGCTACGTTAACGTGACACTTTGGTTGGTACCGGTAACCCTTGAGTTGAATCAAGGAGAGTACGGGGCCGCCGCATGGTGTCGTGAAGTATCAACTGACCTTAGAACCTTTACTTGACCAACTTGGCCTTTAGGAAGTAGTGAGATAGCCGGTTTAAGTGTAAAGATGAAAATTGGTTGATACTCGATGCTACACTCATTGAGACTTGACTCCTGAGTTTTGTTTGGTTGCGAGTCAATTGCCAATCGAACGAAGCTTGTGGGAAAGGTCAGTGATATTGAGATCCCTTAGAACCCGGTTACTATTAACTAGGACAGGTTGAGCCAACTAAACTTCAAGAGGGTACTTACCTACAAACTCCATGCAAGCCTAAACCTAAGGACTTGTCTGATTTATGTGAATATGATTATTTGTATATAAACTTGCTTACTTTGCATCCTTATACATAACATCATAACATCATACCATAGCATTTTCAATAACCATTTCAAGGATCTCAAGGGTCTTTGATGCAGGGTCACATTGAACCAGAAGTCCACCAAAGAGGCAAGAGGATTTATTTTCCTCTGACCAAACACCGTCAAAATCAGGTACAACGAACCAGAGTCAAGGGCTATGACCCATTTGACATGGTGAGCTTGACTCTCGTGGAAGGACATCCACCGATACAAATTTCTCCAAACAAAGTTGTTGATCAAAGTTCAACTTCTAACATTTTCTTGTATTTACCCTGCGAGATCCTTGAAAACATGCATCCACATATCATGCATCATATCATGGCAGATTTCTCCCATACAGGTTTCCTTATCTTCCTACTGTTTATTTCAGCAAGATGGATATGGAACAAACAATGAAAGATCTCCAAGCTCAAAACGCTCAATTCCAACAAATGTTCCTGGCTATGCCTAAGGGGCAAGAGGACCTGAAGACTCTTCTCAAAGACAAGAAGAAAAAGTCCAAGAAGTCAATAGGCATCCCGAACTTGAGAAGAAGACCTAGAGCCCTAGATCTTTCAACTCCATCCAACACAGGGGATATTAATGAAGAAGACAACCGTCTGGAGATTGATGAAGCTGAAACTGACTACTCCGACGAACAATATCCTCCCACTGCTGACAAGTACAGACAGCTGGAGGATCGCCTCAATGCAATGGAGATTCAACAGATACCCGGTTTGGATTTAGGAGACATGGGTTTGGTTTCTGGAGTGGTCATCCCGCCAAAGTTCAAAGTCTATACCTTTGCCTTATACGATGGGGTCTCTTGCCCTAAGATGCACTTAAAGTCTTATATCCGCAACATTCAACCATACACAACTGATCCGAAGCTTTGGATCCATTTCTTCCAAGAAAGCCTAGTAGGGACTCAACTCGAATGGTTCTATCAATTGGAGAGTTCTCGCATCCACACCTGGGAGGATTTAGCTGCTGCTTTCTATAAGCAGTATCAATACAATGCTGATCTTGCACCAACTCGTGTGTAATTGTAGAACATGGCCATGGGCTCCAACGAGAGTTTCAAAGGGTATGCCCAAAAGTGGAGAGATCTGGCTGGTAGGGTGCATCCCCATTTAACTGAAAGGGAGTTGATTGACATCTTCATGGGAACTTTGACAGGGCCTTTCTTCAAACACCTAATCGGAAGCTCCTCAGCCGGGTTCACCGAGCTAATACTGACCGGCGAAAGAGATGAAGCCGACATCAAAAGTGGAAAGATCCAAGGAGCTACACCCTCTGATGCTCAGAAAAGGCCATACAATGAGAAGAAAGAGTCTAATGCAATGACTGGTCAAAAGAATCGTCATGACCAACACGTGAGGGAAATCCTGATCTCCGGTTCTGCATCGCACCGACAACAACAAAGGGGAAATCAACGAAGGCCAAACGAGCCCAAAAGACAGTTTACCAACATCAACATGCCGCTGTCTCAAGGGCTATAACACTTGTTGAGGATGAATCTGATTGCATTGGTAGGACCTCATCCAAACCCCAAAACTTCTTCTCCTAACTACAATCCTAATGAAACATGTGCTTATCATTCTGACAGTCCCGGACATGACACTAACGATTGTTGGGCATTGAAGTACAAAATTCAGAATTTGATTGACGCCAAGGAGATCGAGTTTGATCCTCCGGAGACTCCAAACGTGATCACTACTCCTATGCCAAGACATTAAAAGCTTTTGTTCATTTGAATTTTCAATATGTAATCTCTTTTGTTGTTCAAACACTTATCTATTAATGTCAAACTTTGTTTCATTAATGCATTGCATATGTTTGTCTTGATTTGATCCACTCATTTTCATTACATTTAAACTATGTTTTTTACTCATTTAACTCTTGCTAAAAGTTACAAGCCTTTAGAGGGAGGATGACGAAAACAATGCCATAATCTTATACAGTATGCTTTTGAACAGACCTTGCTGACGATGTACAAGCATTCTTTCAAATCCTAAACACTGAAGTTATAAGGAAGATAATTCCTGTCAACCCCTTCGAGCCAAAGAAGTAGAAGTTTTCTTTCTTGCACAAATCGAAACCCTTAGTCAAAACCTGGGGCAGTGTAGTCTTTCAGTTGATTCAAACGCGTGTTTAGCCGCAAATCTCATCTCGTAATACAACAAATGACGTCAAGAAACATTCCTCTGGAATCAAAAGACGGTGATGGTTCCCTAGCACATAGGCAGTCATTATCTCTCAAAAAGAAAAGCCCACTAAGTCAAAACTTACAAAAGAGACTTAAAGAAAACTGGGGCATCCCGCTGACTGTAATCTCAAAACAAGAACAATCAGGCAAAAATAAGGGATAACAAATCAAAAGAAAGAGGTCACTACAAATCCTCAACAACATGAAAAAAATGTTGCAAGAAATGACTGCCTTCCGAGAAACTTAACTTGTCTGAACCATCACCAAAACGTCATTCCAGACTCAATTGGAGTTCAAACATACAATTAACTGAGCTTAAGAATGAAGAACATCACAAAGAACGGGTGGGTACAAATACACTTTGAGCCTTTATCCTTTGTTTCTTAAACCGTGAACCAAGCTGCGTTACAACCCTTCAAAAGTCCTAATTGAAACATGGGTTAGTTCGAAAGCATACCGTTACAAAAGGTATCCTGACTCCTGTAAGGCTTTACTCAAAATCATGAGTTGAATTTTTCTTACAAAATTTCTTTACTCGCTAAAACTCATTTTCAAAAAAAAAAAACTTCAAGACAAACATAAACTTTGCATTACTTGAATATCACTGTTTGCATATGGCTATTTGTTTGACAGCGGAGAAATTCACACAATGAATATCCAGTGAACGAAATCTCTCTCAGTGAACAAAATCAATTCAAGTAGGATGACACTCCCATTGACAAATCTCCTATCAACAGGGGGACATGACATGTCACTATCCAGCACACTTGGGGCAGTCCAGTCAAGATTCCAAGAAATATCTCAAGAATTGTAGAGTAACCAGGGGCAGGGCTCCATCCCTGTCACTTGGGGAATTGAACGTCAATCCCGATAAAGGGTTACGTACAGTCAAACATTTTCAGGCAGTGCCACAAACACTCGCTACTAGGGGCAGTGACAAATCTCCCCAAAATCCTTCTCATAAGATGATTCCCCATCCAGAGTTTAATCTCTGAAAACCTTTCCCCAGCTGAGACAACCTCAAGAATCCTCGAAGACTTTCCCCAACAAAGTCGTCACCTTTCTAGCAGACCGGCAACATGGTTTATTTCCCCAACAAACTACAAAGTCCCCAATTTGAGTTTGCCTTTCCAACTACTGCAAATCAAAGGACCACAACTCCCTTTCCCTAGTAGACTACTCTACAATCCCCAACAAGTTACTATGAAACTTGGACCCGAACAAATATCGGTTCAACTTCGACCCCAGTAGAGCAACAGACAACCGAGACTCCTGAACTCTTTTCCCAAGTAGGAATAAGCATTCTCCCCACAGAGTTTTCAATATTCCCCAGCGGAGTTCTCCTCACACAACAAAACAGGAATCCCAGGTGGAAATATTCTAAGCAAAGTTTGAAGGCACACCAACTCTTCAACAGCAGTCCAGGATTTAAAGACTCCCCGACATTTGTCAAGGATTTATTTTCCCAAACAAAAATACATTCATTAACATGTCACATTTCATACATCCTATCTACATACATGATAAGGTGCATACGACACAATCTCATTTATTTTGAGAACATCATGAAATTGTGCATTTCATACATCATGACATTGCATACAACTAACATTTTACGTTTTTCAGGAAAAGGTCAATCAACAAATGGATACCATCAACCTTTTCAAGTTCCAGATTAATACCTGTAACAAGTCAGGAAAACTATTTGTGGACGACTGATTGTAGATTAATACCTGTAACAAGCCAGGAAAACTATCTACATGAAAAGATTGAAGATTAACACCTGTAACAAGCCAGGAAAACTATCTTTCTCAAGTCAAAGATTAACTAACACCTGTAACAAGCCAGGAAAACTATCTTTCTCAAGTCAAAGATTAATACCTGAAACCAGACAGGACAACTATCTACTCGACCTGTTGAAGCAACCATACACTGATTCCTTCCATTTCCAAGATGCGGTTTTACACATGCTCATCATCAGGAAACCCTACATAGGTTCCTCCCTTCCAGATGCAGTTTTACACGGACTCATCATGAAGCTACCCTACACAGGTTCCTTCTCCTTCCAGATGAAGTTTTACACGAACTCATCATCAGGCAACCCTGCACAGGTTCCTTCCTTCCAGATGCAATTTTACACGGACTCATCATGAAGCAACCCTACACAGGTTCCTTCTCACTTCCAGATGAAGTTTTACACGGACTCATCATGAAGAAACCCTACACAGGTTCTTCTCAGGAAATTTCAGATGAAGTTTTACACGGATTCATCATGAAGAAACCCTACACATGTTCCTTCTCACTTCCAGATGAAGTTTTACACGAACTCATCATGAAGCAACCCTACACAGGTTCCTTCTCAGGAAATTTCAGATGAAGTTTTACACGGACTCATCATGAAGCAACCCTACACAACTTCCTTCTCACTTCTAGATGAAGTTTTTACACGAACTCATCACCAGGCAACCCTACGGGGGTTCCTCCCTTCCAGATGCTGTTTTACACTAACTCATCATTCAAGAAACCCTACCCAGGTTCCTTCTCACTTCCAGATACAGTTCAGATACGCTCCAGACACAGACGCCATTCTGATAATCATTCAGTTCTAGCTTACAAATACAGTCCAACAATCATTTCTGGATGGCATCTTTAAGCCCATCTCCAATAACTATCCATGATCTCTCCAAATGGCATATTTAAGCCCATTCCTTACACAATCAATCACAACACCTTCGAGTGCAAATTTTCTGGGCACTCTAGTGTTCAATCATCTTCCACCTTCAAGTCACGAATGGAAGATTTACCAATCTAACTCTTCAGGTGTAAGAAGATTGAACAGGGGCAGCTGTTGCACCCAAAAATTTGCCCTCTCGTTCCTCAAAGAATCACCCTGAATCTTCAAGATTTGCTTCCATCCAGTTCCAAGCCTTGAACTGCAAATTTTCCAAGAAAATCACTCACAATGGCAAAATGGTGATTTACACACTGAAAAGTCAAACTTTGACTTTTGGATCAAAATCAAGCTTCAAGAATCATATTTCATCAAGACACGTTGACATATGCAGTTTGTTTCATCAAGAAATCCAAAAAGCCAAAATTCTAAATACTTAGATTTTTTTCTAAGGGTTTAAGAAGCATGACAAAACTCAGAACTTCTGACCAGATTATCACCATAACACTCAGCAAATTCTGGATATTCTCAAGACAGAGTTTGGTCAGAACTTCTGGGCAAGTTTTCACAAAAGCTTCAGTCAGAGTTTGCCAGGGTAATTTAAAGAAGGTTAAGAAACATGTTGCAAAGTCTGAAAGTTCCTTTAGAACATGCTGGAGCCAGAAGATACAAAGATCAGAGTTTGGATGTTACGCTGAAGCTGAACTTCTGATCCAGAACTAAGCAATGATGCAGAGTTTCACATGGTAAGATTTCTGGTTGTGATAAGTCTCATCATCATTTAATGCTTATTTAATGCTCACAACCACTTTCTGAGTCTTTATCCAAAGGATGTCCACCACGTGTACCTCTACTGTCTTGGGATAGCAATTTTGGTACTAAGCCCATACTTTGCTTTTTGCTTTTCCTTAATTTCTGCTGACAACCACCATGATTGCTTCAAGAACAAGGCAACGCTTCAGCACATGAAGGTTATATTCAACGCTTTGGTCAGAACATGACCAAATCTCAAAACCTTGTTTATACAACTTGCTGCAGACCTATAACCAACAACTAGTTCAGCCTATGCCTGCATCCCATAATTGCACCAAACTAGCATACGAAAACGGTGATGAAAAAGCAAGGGAACAGTATACCAAAAATGTTAAAATCCCATTTGTCTTTCCCCCCAAAACCACAACAAATTCACCTATAAATATTTTGCTCCATCACACGTCCAAGGGGCTGTCTTTTAGAAAGAGAGAACTATCAAGAGAGAAAAGGAAGTTGTGAAACCTTCATAAAAATCCAGATTTCTCATACACAAAAACAAACCTTTGTTCTTCCCTTTGAATCAAAGAACTTGGCATTTCCTCTTCCGTTTCTCTTGCTGACTCAAAGGCAGCCACTCAAAGCTCTAAGCACGTCCCAGGTTCAAGGTAAGTCTTTCTGACTTTGCTTGTTTTTCATTCTGAACATCATTAACATATAAATATCATAGTATTAATGTTGTACATATCATTGCTTAAGTAGAAAAAATTGTGGATCATAACTTCTTGATTAGGACTGGACTCAGACTTAGGATTAGAACTTCTAATAAATTGTTGTGCTATTATCCTTCTAATTTTTTGTTTATTACGAACTGAATAGATTACTAATGTGCTGATTGAGTGTTGAAATATCGCATTAAAACTTCTGATGTTCATTCATAGTTTAACATACATAACTTCTATGATTTTTCTCACTATTAAACACACACAGAACTTCTGAGTTCTCCTCACTGTTTTAACATACAAAACTTCTATGATTTTTCTCACTGTTAACACACACTGAACTTCTGATGCTTACATGCTGTTAACACACACATAACTTCTATGATTCACTCACTGTTCTAACATAACACAAAACTTATGAGTTCTCCTTACATGTCAAATACACTGAACTTCTGATTTTCATGCGCTGATAACATGCTGAACTGCTGATTGTTTGTTCACTGTCTTAGCACCATACAGAACTTCTGAGTTCTTCCTACTGTTTTGACACGCACAAAGCTTCTGAGGTTCTTTCACTGTTCTAACATTAAGAAGTTCAACACATAGCAATCTAGAACTTCTGTGTTTTCCCTCTAACGTTTCTTGCAGGAACTCAGAGTGTACCAACTCAGAACTTCTGATGCCCACTGACGTCTCCTGCTGAGTCACAACGCTCTTGGCTTCAGAACTTCTGATCATAGTTGTTCTTCTTGCAGCAGCACGCTGTTTCTATCTTGCATTTATTTTTATTTTTATCATTTTTAATATTAACATAAAAAACACAAAAATATTTTCCTTTTAATTTATTTCCTTAAGACAAAAACATTTTCTAAACAAGTCCATTTCTTTCTTATGTTATGCATTTCAATATGGTTGTAATAGATAATTAGGACTTAGATTCCTTGCAATCCCCATTCGTACATATGTACCTCATCCCCTAAATATTGTAATAGCGTAGGACTTTACATTTCCGGAATTTATCGCTTTTAAATATAAATGCTAGTAAATAGGGTGTGTATGGCAAGACATGAAATTGATAAATAGATCACCCTAATCAAGACTAAATGCATGCAATCAAACACACTTGCACACATGCACCCTTAGGGTAATCTCACTTGTTGCCTATCTAAAAGAATGGCCATGTTATGCATGTGGGATGTCTTAGCATAAACAAATCGAAATACAAGATCATATTCCCTCGATGACGCTATCAAAGTTGCCTTTCAAAATGATCGTAGTCCCTAAAAGAAAGTGCTAAGTCATCTTACAACATTGCTATCATGGTCATACGATGACCCAATGCCCATCCCTTCACATCCAACGATGGGGATTCTTACCAAAACAATGGTAAGGTAGCAACATCTAAAGGAGGAGGAAAAGAACATCTAAAGACCTTTTGAGTAAGTAGATTACTTTTAGTTGCTTGCTCAATTTCAAAACAAACATCTTTGCTATTTTCAAAAACAATCACATACACTTTCAAAACCCTTTCAAAACACTTGAAATATTTTCAAAAGCTCAACACTTTGTATACGTTCTTACGAACGAGAACTATTACAAAGTTTGCCTAAACGATGTCACCTTTTCAAAAATACTTTCAAAACCACACAAAAACACATTTTTCAAACAAAAGTAAGTGATCTAGAAAGCAACTAAGTGCCCATGGAAAACCATGGATGAAAAGGGTGCTAATACCTTCCCTTTTCATAATCTACCCCCCGAACTCAAGAAAAAATATCGAAAGGTCTTTCTTGTGCTTTTTCACCTTTCCTTTTGGATAAAAGAAAAGTCGGTAGCGACTCTTGCTCAACCGCAACATTTGCGAACACAAACGCAAAACCTCAAGTTAGTTCTACCACCATATTACACCTTCTACAACCGTATCCTCTATAATACAAGATTAACGATAGACGCCGCCTCAGGTGGCACACTTATGGATAAATCCTACATTGCTGCTTATGCTCTCTTAGAAAGTATGGCTCAAAACCACTATTAGTGGGGGAGTGAAAGAGGTCAAGCGAGTGCCTAGCACTGACACCAAATCATATTCCTTTTCCGAAAAAACCCAACTTGGAACTTAAAGTTTTACCCAAAACCCTAAGATATGAATTCCTAGATCCCAAACTTAAAAGACTCGTGATAGCCAACGCAGACTTAGGACAAACTGAGACGAAAAAACGGTTGCATGTCTTAAGGAAATATCCCTCTGCTTTGGGATATAACATTGTTGATCTTAAAGGAATAAGTCCTTCCATCTGCATGCATCACAATATGCTAGAAGATTACTGTAAATCCTCTAGAGAACATCAGAGAAGAATTAACCTGATCTTGAGCACTGTAGTCAAGGATGAAGTAACTAAACTTCTAAATGCAGGTATCATTTATCCAATCTCAGATAGCCAATGGATTAGTCCAGTCCATTGTGTACCCAAGAAAGGAGGAATCACAGTTACGACAAACAAAGCAGGAGAACAAATAGCAGAAAGAGTCATGAGTGGAGCCAGAATGTGCATTGACTACGGAAAACTAAATAAAGCAACTCGAAAGGACCATTTCCCTCTACCTTTTATTGACTAAATGCTGAAGCGATTGGCTAAGCATTCTTACTACTGCTATTTAGACAGTTATTCAGGATTCTTTCAAATTCCTATCCACCCCCGATGACCAAGAAAAGACAACATTCACGTGTCCTTATGGTACATTTGCTTATCGGTGAATGCCGTTCGGACTATGTAATGCTCTTGCAACATTCCAAAGATGTATGATGTCCATCTTTGCTGATTTTATAGATGATATCATGGAGGTGTTCATGGATGACTTCTCTGTATGCGGGCAAAGTTTTGAAGGATGCCTGTCAAACCTGGAAAGGGTACTGGAAAGATGTGTACAGGTAAACCTAGTGTTGAACTGGGAGAAATGCCATTTTATGGTTAAACAAGGAATTGTACTTGGACACATAGTTTTTAAAAAGGGGATCGAAGTAGACAAAGCTAAGATTGAAGTAATAGAAAGCCTCCAACCCCCAAAAATTGTAAGAGAAATACAAAGTTTCTTAGGCCATGTCGATTTCTATCGATGCTTCATAAAAGATTTCTGGAAAATTTCTAAACCTCTGACTAACCTCTTAATGAAAGAAGTTGAGTTCATCTTTAATGATGACTGTCTGAAGGCGTTTGAACAGTTAAAAGCAGCTCTCATATCCGCACCTATCATACAACCACCTGATTAGAGTCTACCATTCGAGATAATGTGTGACGCAAGCGATTATGCAGTAGGAGCAGTCCTAAGACAAAGAAGAGACAAAAAACTCCATGCAATATACTATGCAAGTAGGACTTTGGATTCTGGACAGATAAACTACGCCACTACAGAAAAGGAACTCTTGGCAGTCCTTTTTGCATTAGATAAATTTTGTTCCTATCTAGTAGGCGCAAAGATTATTATCTACACAGATCATGCAACTATAAGATACCTATTAGCTAAACAGGATACCAAGCCAAGATTATTAAGATGGATCTTACTCTTACAAGAGTTTGATTCGGAAATCAAAGATAAACCAGGATCTGAAAATCTTGTTGCCGACCATCTATATAGGATGGAAAATCTTAAACCTGAAGAGATACCTGTCAATTATGATTTTCCATATGAACACCTGGTAGCCCAGATGAGGTCTGAAAACTTAGCTGAAGAATGCCCTGAATTTTGCAACAATGACAAGACAATTGAAGTATTGGAAGAAGTATCTACTCAAATTTCATTGCCCTGATATGCTGATTATGTCAACTACTTAGCAGCAAAAGTCCTTCCACCAGATTTAACTTATCAGCAGAAGAACAAATTCTTTCACGATCTCAAACACTATTATTGGGACGAGCCCTTACTATTCAAGTGAGGCCCCGATGGTATTTTACGTTGATGCGTTCCTGAGAGTGAAATAGAGAGCGTAATATCTCATTATCATGAAGCCCCTTATGGTGGACACACTAGCACCTCAAAGACATGCGCAAAAATCCTATAAGCTGGCCTTTATTGGCCCGGTCTATGGAAAGATGTCCATGCTGCAATTACAAAATGTGACCAGTGTCAATGCACTGGTAACATATCTAGGCGCGATGAGATGCCTCAAAAGGGTATCCTAGAAGTAAAGATATTTGACGTATGGGGAATTAACTTTATGGGACCTTTCCCATCGTCCTCTGGCAATAATTACATATTAGTGGCAGTAGATTATGTATCCAAATGGGTAGAGGTTGTAGCCTCTCCAACAAATGATGCACAAGTAGTGATTAGGTTGTTCAAAAACATAATTTTTCCAAGATTCAGTGTTCCAATATTAGTCATCAGTGATGGTGGCTCACATTTCATTTCCAAATTTTTTAATAAACTCTTAGCAAAGTATGAAGTATGACACCGTGTAGAAACACCTTACCACCCATAAACAAGCGGGCAAGTGGAAATCTCTAACAGGGAGATTAAGAAAATACTTGAGAAAACGGTTGCCACATCCAGGAAAGATTGGTCGCCTAAACTACATGAAGCATTATGAGCATACAGAACAACATACAAGACACCCATTGGAACCACACCTTTCAAACTGATCTATGGTAAATCATGCCATCTACCTGTAGAACTGGAACACAAAGCCTATTGGGCCATCAAAACCCTGAATCTAAGTTACAAAGGCACTGGAGAAAAAAGAATTCTAGACATCCATGAATTGGAAGAGCTTATGCTAGATGCATATGAGAATGCCAAAATCTACAAGGAGCGAACTAAGAAATGGCACGACAGATGCATCTCTAGGAAAGAATTCAATAAGGGCGATGTAGTACTCCTGTTTAACTCCAGACTCAAACTATTTCCAGGAAAACTTCGCTCTAGATGGTCAGGACCTTTTGAAGTTATTAAAATACTCCTAAGTGGCACTGTGGAAATCAAAGGAAAAACCAGCGATCCATTTATTGTAAACGGATAGCGTTTGAAGCACTACCATTGCATCGAGAATATAGACTACTCAGCTAGTTTGAGATTTATACAGCTGCCAGCTGAGTCACCAAAATAGATTTTTGATTTTTTAATATAGGTCGATCTTCCAACGTTAAATAAAGCACTTTGTGTGAGGCAACCCACCATTTTTATTAAAATTTTATTTACTAAAAGTTTTTTTATGTTTCTCTTAAAAATTTTACAAATTTTTTCTATTCTTTACTTCTTTTATATTTTTAGGCATTAGGCGGATGCTGATTTAAAACTATTTTCAGACTAACCAATATGATTCACACTTCTTTTTCTTCACTGATTTTCGCTATGGACTTTTCTGACACTATGCCTGTCACCTTCATGGGTGATGCTCAGCAGAAGCGTTATGAGATGCTTGCTCCGAGAGAGATGTATCCCACCATCTTTGTGCATGACCCCACATTGTCCGCATTGGGCATCAGGGAAAGTGTTATGTGATACGGTGGTAGAACCAACTGTTAAATACTGGTTTATGTTTTTTGTTCGCAAAATGTCGCGGTAAGCAAGAGTCGCCATCGACTTTTATTTTATCCAACTAGAAAGGAAAAAACACAGAAAAATTCCTTTTTCGAGATTTTGAGTACGGGGGGTAGATTATAGAAAGGGAAGGTATTAGCACCCTTTCTATCCGTAGTTATCTACGGGCTCTTAGGTACTTGCTCATCATTTTAAAAATTGCTTTTGTGTTTGTGTAATTTGAAAAGTTTTTGTTTTACTTTGATTTAACCCTTGCTTCTATCTTCAAGAGTTTTACGAAGTCGTTTTGAAAACTTTGTTTGAAAAGTGTGTAAGTGTGAAAAAGTTTATTTTGAGCAAGTACCCACTAGCATCTACCTACTCGAAAAAAGATTGTTTCTGTTCTCGTTTTCTTTAGACAATGCTATCCTACTATTGAGAAATAGGTAGCATCGTCGTTGGAATTTGTAAGGGTCAATTCGAAAGGGACGTAATGGTCATTGAAGGCAACATGTAAGGATACCTTAGCATTTCGAAGGGACTGTCATCATATATTCGTAGGCAACATCGAGGGACAAGATCATATACCGTAGGCAACTTCGAGGGACCATGATCTTTATGATGATTTTTACCGAGGGTCTTTGCTAAGGGTATCCCTACGTTCGAGGGACATGACCATTGTTTTCCGAGGCAACAAAGTGAGGCATACCCTAAGAGTGAGCATGTACATGTGTTTGATTTCAGTTATTTAATCTTTGCACAATTAAGGTGATCTACTATTTTAATTTTCAATTAGTCTTTCCATACAATCCTATTAACATACATCTAAGCCGTTTATAGTTTGCGAAAATAAAATGCGAAAAATAAGCTAAGCTATTACAAGGCTTCGGGTATTTACATAGCCAAAAACAAACCCTTAAAAAAAACGATAAATGAAAGTAAAAAGGTCTTAATTAATCTATTACAACTTGTGAGCAATTACATTAATATGGTAAAATAAAATAAAGCGCGCGCGAATAAAGAACGAGAGAGAATTAGGGTTTTGACCCCGTCTAACCTAATCGAAAGAAAAATTATTTTTTTGTTGTTTTTAATTATTTATAAAAAAAAGAATTAGGTTTTTTAAAATTAAATACAAAATTAATTAGTAATTAAATTAGTTAAAAAAATAATTAAATGGCCTATTTTTGTGTTTTGTTATTTTAAGAAAAAAGAAAATAGAATTAAGTTAGAAACAAAATCCTAATTGTTCTAATTAATTTTAATTTATTTATAAAACAATTAAAGTTACCTAAAATTAAATTAAAACCTAAAATTAATTATTCGAGTTTATTATAAAAAATCAAAGGTTAGTGAAAAATGTTAAGTTTTATGAAAAAAAAGTTTTAAACAGAAAGAATAAAAATAGGTAAAAGGATAAATAGAAAGGAAGAAAATCAAAACCAATAGGGGTGGTTGTTGAACCCACACCCTTAACCTTCTCAGGATGTTTGTCTTGCCATGTATTGGTGTCATGTGTTGGTTGTTCTGTTTTGGCCATTTATTGGTGTCATGTGTTGGCTGTTCTGTTTTGACCATTTGTGTTTTGGCCTCAATGTTCTGTAATGAACCTGCATACGATCCTGTCTAAATCTGTAGTGTTGAATCGTATGAACACATTAAATAAATTACTATAAGTTATGAAATACAAATAAAGTCAATATATGAAAAAAAATTTAACGTTAAAACCGATATGGCATGCATGAATGATTATACCCTTTTGATCATGGAGATCAAATCAGCCTTACCCTTACTGAAGAAGTAGTGATATGAATGCTTTTATGCCCTTTTGATCATGGAGATCAAGCCAGCCTTACCCTTACAGGAGAAGTAGTAAGATGTGGGTTTATAACAGGGATGGTTGTTTGTAGTGAGATGGAGGTTTGTAATAAGGATTTCAAGGTTTTAGGATTCTTGAAAGAATTTGATATTCTGACAGCGTTGTGGTAAAGATTTTTTTTGTCTCCTGTTTGTGTGAAAAGAATGAGATTATATAATGGAAATTAGAGAGAAAAAAATGGACTTTGAATGTGCAATTAGGCCTCCAATATTCACTTGAATTCGTCACGTTCCAGGCTAAATCGCATGGGCTTAAGTACAATTTTTCAAGTTGAAATGTGAAAGCAAAATGTAGCCGACATCGATAACTAACTCATGTCCGAAAATGGGCTCAATCGGATAAACGGTGAATTAGTTATGAATTTTTAAAGTTTCAGCTCAGACAAACTTATTTTGGACTCCAGTGTCGACTCTGACACGTTCTTTAATAAAAAACTGGTATTGATCGGAGCATAATTCAGCCTCGACTTTTGAATAAAAGTTATAGATATCTGAGTCAGTGACCTTGTGTAAAAATATGGGCCCGATCCGATAAAAATTGACCGAGTTATGAATTTTCGAAGTTTCGGCCCAGATGAAATAATATTCAGCATTCAGGATTTTCGGCGCGTCACACGCACTCTGAGCAAAAAACAAAGGACTTTTGAATACCGTTCGAACTTGATACCTCCTATGAAAACGTAGCCAACTCAATTTGTGAAATTTTGGCGATGGAACCAGCTCGATACGATGAAAATCGACCAAGTTATGATTTTCTGAAAACGACGCAAATAAACTTATCACAAATTTTATGTACGAAAATACTTGATCAATCCGCATTTTTGAAGACCTTCTGATTGAAATTGGCTTCCATCCGTGAGAGATGAAAACATAGATGACGTCAAGACAGAACTTTGGCCACCGGAACGGGTTCAAAACGAGCCACGATCTTCAAGTTATGAATTTTTTAGCGCATAAAAACTGCACTTTCAGCACACTTTTTCACCATATTTCTTCGAAAAAATTCACCCATTCGGATACCTTCTTTAAAAAATTGACTCTTGAGCCGAACCTGAATTTGATAATACGTTATCAGAGATATCTTGGCGAAAGAAGACCTGGATATGATGCGCCGGGTTGGACTTGTGAATCTTTGAACCCCGAACCGTTGCAAAACAGCAAACTGATCTTCAGCACGGAAAATACTCTGAGAATATCCATTGACGAAATAAACATCACTTGTAACCTGAAGAAGCTTGATAAATATACCTTTATTCCATAACCATAAAACCAATAATATGCGTGTATGAAAAGATGGAAAATTTTGGGGTACAACAGCTGCCCCTGTTCAATCTTCTTAAACCTGAAGATTTAGATTGGCTCGTCTGCCTTTCGTGATCTGAAGGTGGAAGATGATTGAACACTAGAGTGCCCAGAAATTTGAAATCGTCTATAATGATGCTTGACTATGTAGGTAGTATCGGGAATGGGCTTACAGATTCCATTTGGTGGAGATGACGGGAGGTCACCAAAGATGGGCTTAAAGATGCCATCTAGAGGATGTTGATTTCCAGAGATATTTCTTTGATGAGAATTCCTGTTCCTATCGTTGAGGAGGAATCTGCTGAGGAATGTTGGTCTCTGTCTTGGGAGAAATAGAATTTTAGGAGCTTCAGTTGTCTGTTAATCTACTGGGGAATTAACTCCGGCTTGAGGAAGCGGAAGTGAACTGCGTATCTAGTCGTGTATAGGCTGCATCGCGACCTACTAGGGAAAGGTGAAACCGATCGTGTTTGATAGGTCCAGGTCTTACAGTATTGTGGAATGCTGTCTGGAGATAAGAGAAAAGAAACCTGGATGGTAAGGTTATGAGAAGGAACCTGGATAGTAGGGCTTATAGGAAGGAACCTGGGTAAGGTTGCTTCGTGAGGAGTTTGAATAAAACTGCATCTGAACCAAGAAGGAACCTGGGTAAGGTTGCTTTGCGAGGAGTTTGGGTAAAACTGCATCTGAACCGAGAAGGAATCTGGGTAAGGTTGCTTTGTGAGGAGTTTGGGTAAAACTGCATCTGAACCGAGAAGGAACCTGGGTAAGGTTTCTTTGCGAGGAGTTTGGGTAAAACTGCATCTGGACCGAGAAGGAACCTGGGTAAGGTTGCTTTGTGAGGAGTTTGGGTAAAAATGCATCTAAACCGAGAAAGAACCTGGGTAAGGTTGCTTTGTGAGGAGTTTGGGTAAAACTGCATCTGAACCGAGAAGGAACCTGGGTAAGGTTGCTTTGCGAGGAGTTTGGCTAAAACTGCATCTGAACCGAGAAGGAACCTGGGTAAGGTTTCTTTGCGAGGAGTTTAGGTAAAATTGCATCTGAATCGAGAAGGAACCTGGGTAAGGTTGTGTGATGCGGTGGGAGAACTGACTTGAGGTTTTGCATTTGTGTTCGCAAATGTTGCGGTTTAGCAAGAGTCGCCACCGACTTTTATTTTATCCAAAAGAAAAGGTAAAAAAGCACAGGAAAGATCTTTGAGATTGTTTTTGGGTTTGGGGGGTAGATTATGAAAAGGGAAGGTGCTAGCACCCTTTTCTTCCATGGTTTTCCATGGGCTCTTAGTTACTTGTTTTAGATCACTTGCTTTTGCTTTTCAATTGTTTGAAATGGTACTTTTGTGTGTGGTTTTGAAAGTATTTTGAAAAGAGGCCTTTGTTTAGGCAAACTTTGTAATGATTCTTGTTTGAATGTATACAAAGGTGTTTGTCTTTTGAAAAATGTTTCAATGTTTGAAAGTTTGTTTGGAAATGTTTTGAAATTGTGTTGTGTTTGTTTGAAAATAGCAAGGATGGTTTGCAAGTTTGATCAAGTAACTAGGAGTTGTCTACCCTACTCAAAGATCTTTCCTACACATTTTTATTCCTTTGACATTGTTGTTTTACCATTGCATTTGGTAAACAACCCTATCTTTGGATGTTAAACGGGACGGGCGTGGGTCATCGTATGACCATGATAACAATATTGCCAAGTATCTTAGCAAGTTTTGTGGGACTAGATCGTTTTTGTTTAGACAACCAAGATAGCGTCATCGAGGGACTATGATCTTTTTGTTTTGATTGATTTTACCAAGATACCTAGCATGTATACCATGGCCATTTTAAGGCAACAAAGTGGATCAAACCCTAGGGGTGCTTGTGTGCATTGTGTTGTCATTTTTCATGCATTTCTGTCTTGTGTTAAGTCATGCTATTTGTTTTGATTTTGGTCTTTGCATACAAAACCCTAGTTTTACTATCATGCATATAAAGCAACAAAATGCGTAAAAGTAAATCTAAGACTATTACAACAATATTATGGGGAGGAGGGTACAAGTTTTGAATAGGAGGATATTGCTCAAAATAAAACCCTAAAACTATTATTACAACCAAATTGAAATATTGCACAAATAAATAAATAGACAATTATTTAAATATACAATAAAATATAAATATGCAAGATGTTTTTGTAATTATTTTATGTATGTAAAATAAATTTATTTAAGTCTTAAAAATAAAAAAGTAAAAATGATTATTTTTGAAAAGGGTGAAAACCCTAGTTTTTGGTTTTAAAAGAAAATATATATCTACTATTTATTTATTCATTTTTATGTACAAGAAAATAAATAAAAATATATCCAAAAATGTTAAAAATTAAATTATGTGAGAAAATATTATTTTAAGTGTATAAATAATAAAAATAAAATATTTAAGTATTTCAATACTATTTACAAATTTATTCAAGAAAATGAATTCTATTTAACCTAATAAACTATTTTTTGTCATAAAAAATAATAAAAATAATATAAAAAAATGTAAAATTAAGAAAATATTTTTGGTGATTTTTAATATTTAGAAAAAATAAATAAAGTCAGAAAATATAAAAGAAATGAAAAATATACAAAAATAAAACAAATGGACCAAGGGGGTGCAGAAAATAAAGAGGGGGTGCAAATAGCCAGAAAAGCCAGGCCCATCCCAAACTTCCACTTCGTCCCTGCCCTTAGAACAAAAAACGCGCGTCCTATGTTCAAAACTGTATCTCCTGCATACGTGCTTAAAAATAAAATCTTGCAACATGAAAGTTATAACTCATCATCACACGATTCTAATGATATAAAAAACTTGATTTAACTCTCAAAGACCAGAGAGAATTTTATCACCCCCAATTTCTGACCTAAAAATTTCAGCATGTTCATCATCTAAATTCTCCTAGCTCAGTTAATATAAATACAAACTATGCATATGTACAACTCAAGGACATTAAGGACTAAATTTTTGCTTCACAAACCTAAGCCTAAAGATGTCTAAATAAGGAGATAGAAAGTTAGAAATTACCTTGTTCAGTCAAGTTCGAATATGGCAATGCAACAACTTTGAATGAGGCCTGAAGGACTTTTGAGCTTGCTTGAGGTTCCCTTGACCTTTCTCAATGCTTAGCTTGCTTTGAAATGGCTTGGATCTCCTTGTATAACTCAACCTGCAAAGCTTCAAAATGAAAATGGTGAATTGTGCAAACGAGGTTACAATTGCAAAGTAAGGGCCTGGACAGTTTAGGTGTGTTGTATGGAGTGTGTTGGAAGTGGTTTCAAGCAAAACGCACGAGGCAATGTGGAGATGGCTTGAGTTCTGCAGAGCTTGCCCTGTTCTGGGCAGAAATGGAGTTTTTGGTGTATTTGGGTGTTTGAGATTCTATGAGCTCGTGTTTTTGGCTTGGTATAATGTGCTGAACTTGTTTCAAATGATATCAAAGCTTAGTTTTATCAGATGCAAGAGTTATGGACCTTTGGCAAGCTTTCTTGTTTTTGAAGCAAAAGGTGAGTTGACAAAAGCCAAGGTTGTACAAGCTAGATTGAGGCCTGCTGAGAGTTGGTGAGATTTTCCTGATGTTTGTAGATGTTGTTTGTATCAAGAGATCAGGTCCATGGCTCAAGAAATACAAAATTGCAAAAAGTAAGCTTTATGGAAATGGTATTGTAACCTTTATGCCATTTTTGGAATAAATCAATGGGTAATGCTCCATAGCTCAGAATAAGACTAATATCCATTGTATTTGCATTTAATTAAGGAGTATGGAAAGGTTTAATACCTGTAAAACAAGTACAAGCATGCTTTGGACAGATTTGCAAGTTGTAGCAATGGTGCAAAATGCCTTGGACAAAAGTGATAATTTTCCATTTTCAAACTTTCGATTCTCCCTAACCATGAATGATCTTGGAGAGTTCTTGGACATTTTGGAAAGCTTGTAACATTCTCTACAATCCATATTTGAAATGAATTTTAAAATTCCACTTGGAACTATGTGAAAAGTTGCCATGAAGATAGGTCAAAATCCTGCCTAAACTAGGGCAAAATTTCACTAAGTTAAAAAGTTTTTGGACCCTTATTCACAAAATCATAACTTGAGATCCAAGCATCTTTTGGGAAAACTTTGTGAATAAAAGTTGTAGATTTTGTGGAGGAATACAACTTTCATGTTGGAAGTTTTCTTTGAATCCAATTGCATCATGGTGAAAAAGTTGG
Organism: Vicia faba; assembly: GCA_948472305.1. Lineage (NCBI taxonomy): Eukaryota > Viridiplantae > Streptophyta > Magnoliopsida > Fabales > Fabaceae > Vicia > Vicia faba. The sequence goes on from CATIWC010000717.1 coordinate 318,283, forward strand.
GAAAAGTTGGGAAAAAATAAGAAATTTTCATAACTTAGAAAAATTCTAAGTTATGAAAATTTTCAAACTTAAACCCTAATTTTCAAAACTAGGTTTCTTGGTGAACAAGTTTCATGTTTTGACACATCTTGATGAAAAATGACCCTTGGCACTTGATTTTGACCAAAAAGTCAAAGTTTGACTTTTCAGTGTATAGTTGATTTTTGATCAGTTGACTGGAAAATTCATCTGTCAATCCAATGCATTTGAGATCTTTTGAACCTTGTGATTAGGTCAAGATGATGCCGTTGAGTCCTTGAAACCATGCTTGAACCCAATTTTCCATTGGCTAGGTGAAAAATCAGAAATTGCCCTTCTACAGTCAAAACCCTAATTCTGACCATTTTGCCCTTTTGATGTTTTGATCAAATTTCTTGAGGAGTTATGGTCCAAACTTGATCAAATGGTTCATATGAGTTTATAATGTTGATGTGGATAAAAAATTATGAGGTTTGACTGTAAATTTTCCACAGTTGACTTTTTCCCCAATACAGTTGATTTTTAGGTCAACTGTCCAATTGACTGGGCAAAAATTTGATTCAAGGCTTGAAACTTGGTATGGGAAATCTTAGAGGTCCAACATGAAGTATGAAAGTCACATGAGGCATTGGAAGTCCAAAAATCCTTGTGCAAACTCAAACCCTAATTTCAGGTCAACAGTGCAAGGAGATGTCTTGAGTTGAGCAAACCCTAATCTGGTCTGGAGTCCAAAGAGTCTTGTGAGGAGAACCTTGATAAAATGAGAGGGAAAATTTTGGGGTACAACAAGTTGCTTTGTGAGGAGTTTGGGTAAAACTGCATCGAGAAATTGTAAGGAGGAACCTGGGTAAGGTTGCTTCAGGATGAGTCTGGGTGAAACTACATCGAGAAATTGTAAGGAGGAACCTGGGTAAGGTTGCTTCAGGATGAGTCTGGGTGAAACTACATCGGGAAATTGTAAGGAGGAACCTGGGTAAGGTTGCTTCAGGATGAGTCTGGGTGAAACTACATTGGGAAATTGTAAGGAGGAACCTGGGTAAGGTTACTTCAGGATGAGTTAGGGTGAAACTACATCGGGAAATTGTAAGGAGGAACCTGGGTAAGGTTGCTTCAGGATGAGTCTGGGTGAAACTACATCGGGACCGAGAAGGAACCTGGGTAAGGTTGCTTAGGGATAAGTCTGTGTAAAACTTCAGGAGGAACCTGGGTAAGTTTACTTTGTGATAAGTTCGTGTAAAACTTCAAAATGAACCGGGGTAAGGTTACTTTGAGATAAGTTTGTGTAAAACTTCAGGAGGAACCTGGGTAAGGTTACTTTGTGATAAGTTCGTGTAAAACTTAAGGAGGAACCTGGGTAAGGTCACCTTGTGATAAGTTCGTGTAAAACTTCAAGAGGAACCTGGGTAAGGTTACTTTGTGATAAGTCCGTGTAAAACTTCAGGAGGAACCTGGGTAAGGTTACTTTGGTATGAGTTCGTGTAAAACTTCAGGAGGAACCTGGGTAAGGTTACTTTGTGATAAGTTCGTGTAAAACTTCAGAATGAACCAGGGTAAGGTTACTTTGAGATAAGTTTGTGTAAAACTTCAGGAGGAACCTGGGTAAGGTTACTTTGTGATAAGTTCGTGTGAAACTTCAGGAGGAACCTGGGTAAGGTCACCTTGTGATAAGTTCGTGTAAAACATCAAGAGGAACCTGGGTAAGGTTACTTTGTGATAAGTTCATGTAAAACTTCATTCAAAAATATATGAGAAAGGACCCGTGTAAGATTTTTCAGGATAAACCCGTGTGAAGCTGCATTTAGGAGAAACCCGTGTAAGATTTCTTCGTGACGAACCCGTGTAAAGCTGCATTTGATCGTGCAGATAATTACTCTATTTAGTTTCCGGAGTTAATCTTGAACTTGCTGGAAGTTGTTCATGATAACCATCTTTCCTGAAAAGGTACATGATTAATCGTATATGATGCATGACATGCATTGTATGATGATGTTCTCAAAATAAATGAGATTATGCTGTATGCAATATGTATGCGCACGTCATAATATATGAACATGAAATGCTATTGTGGCACGTCCGAGTTTGGGAAAATAAATCCCTGACTGTTGTTGGAGAATAAAGAATTTCGCTCGCTGGGGATAACAACCGTAGATGATTTGAGAATAACTTGGCCGGAGAATAATTCTGCTGGAGAATAAACTGGCGAGAAAAAAATGACTCTGTGGGGAAGAGATACTCTTTCAGAAGATCCGCTGATTTGGAGCAATAACCTCGGTTGGGGATGAATTACCATTGCTGGCGATGATGAACTCTGTCGGGGATAAAATTTCTGTCTGTGGAAGAAATAAACTCCATTGGGGATGGTCTTCCATTGTTGGTGAAAGATGAACTCTGCTTAGGGAAAATTAACACCATTGATTTTGGATATTTCCTACTCCGCGGGGAGTGTAGATGTTACTGGGACGCGTGCTAAGGATATGACAATGCCTTCGCATCAAGACTTTTCTGCCCCTGTACCTGTTGGAGAAAGTGCATGCGGAGGCCTTGTGGGTTGAGTGTCATCCCAACTTATGAGGTGCTTGGTAACTGTCGATCGGAATGATAAGTTTTCTACTGATAGGCAAGTGACAGGATAACGGGACATAGTCGTACGCTTTAATCCCTAACTTTTGCCTGGACTGTCTTTTCATATTTTCAGTCCACCGGGATACCCTTTTTTGCCCAAGCCTCCTTTTCAGGTTTTCGACTTGCCGGGTGTACAAATATTTTTTTGTTTTTATCTAATTTTTGCTCGAACCTTTTGGTTCGCCGGGACGCCCTTGTTTTGCCTAGGTGTGTCAATCTAGCGGGTCTTTGTTCATGTGCAATATTTTTTTACTATGTCCACACTCTCATGGTGTAGGGAGTTGTCACTGTCGGTAGTGTTGTGTTGCCACACTACCAGAAGATGTTCGTTTGATCATACTAGATTCGTTGCTGGAATTCATGTCCAATGCCCCAAGTGATTCAAATGGAGATCTGCCCCTGGCTATTTGGCATCTTTGAGAGATTCCTTGAATCTTGACTTGACTGCCCCAGATGATGGACAATGATCATGCCGTTCCTCTTGGTTGGAAGTGTTTTTTCCACTTGAGGTGATCCTTTTTATTGAGAAGGTTTTGTTCACTAGATATTCGTCATGCGAATTTCTCTGCTGTTGAACAAATAGTCATATGCAAACAATGTTATTTTAAGAATGCAAAGCTTATGTCTGTCTTGAAGTTTTGAAAATGCGTTTTTCAATAAAACAAGCAAATTTTATAAAATGTGATGTCAACTCAGGATTTATAGCAAGTCCTACAGGAGTCAGGATACCTTTTGTAACAGTATGCTTTCGAACTAACCCATGCTTCAGCTAGGACTTTTAATGGTTATAACGTGGCCTGGTTCACGGTTTAAGAAACAAAAGATAAAGGCTCAAATTTTATTTGTACCCACCCGTTCTTCGTGATGTTCTTCGATCCTAAACTCAGCTAATTATGCATTTAGAACCCTAGTTGAGTTCTGGAATATTGTCCCTGATGTTCCGGTGATGGTCCGGATACTGACAGTTTATTTTGAATAGGCAGTCATTTTTGTTGAGGGTTTATAGGAACTCTTTCTTTTTTATTTTATTATCCCTGTCTTTTTCCTGAACTGTTTCTTTTTGTGATTACAGTCAGCGGGATATCCCAGTTTTTTTCTTAAGTCTCCTTCATAAATTTTGACTTAATGGGCTTTTATTTCGAGAGATAATGACTGCCTGCTTGGATGATTATGCGGAACCATCACCGTCTTTTATTTTGGAAGGACGTCTTCAATGCCATTCATTATGTACGAAGCAGAAGATCATGACTGAATGCGCCTCTGAATTAACTGAGAAAACTACCCTGCCCCAGGTTATAATTAAGGGTTTTAATATGTGTGAAAAGAAAAAACTCCTACTTCTTTGGCTCAAAGGGGTTGACTAGGGATTATCTTCCTTATAACTCCACTGTTTAGGATTTGAAACAACGCTTGTACATCGTCAGCGGGGTCCGTTCAAAAGCATACTGTAGAGATCGTGGTATCGTTTTCGTCATCCTCCCTCTAAAGGCTCAGAGCTTTTGTTTGAGAGTTGAATATCACAAAAGGAAATAAGAACGCATTTTTGAAATAGTGAATATGAATGGATTGATTCAAAACAGACATATGCAATGCATTAATGAAATAATAATGTTTTGACATGACTAAATGTTCAAACAATCAAAAGAAAATTACAAATTGAAAATTCTAATGAACAAAAAGTCTTCTTGTGAGAACTTGTCACTTCAGATGGTATGCCTTGGAGGGATGGTAGAAGAACTCGGCCTGACCATCTTGTGCGAATTCTAGCATTCCTTCATCAATCAGGTCTTGAATTTTATTTTTCAATGCCCAAATAGTTATCAGTATCATGCCCCGGGCTGTTGGAAGGGTATGCACACCTTGCATCAGGATTGTAGTTAGGCGAAGAAGTCTTGGGATTCGGATAAGGTCCTATCAACGTAACCAGATTCATCCTCAACATGTGTTGTAAAGCTTGAGGCAGCGGCATGTTGAGTTTGGTAAACTGCCTTTTGGGAATATCCGGCTTACTCTGATTAACCCGTTGTTTTTGGCGAGGTTGTTGCTGCACATGAGAGACCTGCACTGGAAGACTTGTTATGCAATGATATGTATGATATATGTATGCAATGTTTTTAAGGATCTCGTGGGGTAAACAAGAAACTGTTAGAATTTGATTGCAGCTTGATTGAAGAAACTTTGTGTCGTTAAGAGTCCTTCTTCAAGAGTCAAGCTCACCATATCGAGTGGGTCATAGCCACTGATTCAAGTTATCATGTTTTGATCTCTAGACGACATTGGCTAGATGAAAATAAATCCCCTTGCCCCTTGCTAGACGTCTGATTTACCATAACCTGCATCACAAACCCTTGAGATCCTTGAAATGGTTAAGGAAATGCTATGGTATGATGTTATGATGTGTATGTTATGCGTTTAAGCAAAAGTGCGAGGTGATGTAAGCAAGTAAACTCGGCAAGAAATCCAAGTTATTGGATAAGAACTGTAAACAAAACCTGCAAGGAACTCATGTTGTTAGATAATAAAACCGTGCAAGCGGTTCAAGTTAAAAGCACACAAGTCACACAACCAGCCTTAGGTTTAGGCTTGCATGAGGTCTAGGTACTACCCTCTTGAAGTTCAGTTGGTTCAACCTGCCCTAATAATAGTAACCGGGTTCTAGAGGTTCTCGATATCATCGACCATCCTCCATCGGTCATAGTTTCAGCTCACGCAATCTTTTCTTGCAGCCGGAATTATCTTGAGAGTATGGTGTCAATGAGTGTAGCATCTCACTACTTCCTATGGCCAAGTTGGTCAATTATAGGTTCTATGGTCAGTTGATTCTTAACGACCCATATAGCAGCCCCATACTCTCCTTGTTGCTCCACAAGGGATATCAGTACCAACTAATGTGCCACATCAACATAGATACTGCTTCAACCGTATCGGTCTACGCCATACAGTTCCCTCACAGTCTATTGCTACTTACCTAAAAGGTGTCCCCCAGATCCGGGTTAGGATCTATAGTAACTCTGATACAAAGCCCACAAAAATAAAGCAATCAAATCAAACAATAGAAAACAATATGATGAACTAATCCTAAGGTATACCCCACTTATAAATTCCCCAACAAAGTCGCCAGTTATGTGATACGGTGGCAGAACCAACTGTTAAATACTGGTTTGTGTTTTTTGTTTGCAAAATGTCGTGGTAAGCAAGAGTCGCCACCGACTTTTATTTTATCCAACTGGAAAGGAAAAAAGCACAGAAAAATTCATTTTTCGAGATTTTGAGTACGAGGGGTAGATTATAGAAAAGGGAGGTATTAGCATCCTTTCTATCCGTAGTTATCTACGAGCTCTTAGGTACTTGCTCATCATTTTAAAAATTGCTTCTGTGTTTGTGTAATTTGAAAAGTTTTTGTATTTAACCCTTGCTTCTGTCTTCAAGAGTGTTACGAAGTCCTTTTTGAAAACTTTGTTTGAAAAGTGTGTAAGTGTGAAAAAGTTTATTTTGAGCAAGTACCTACTAGCATCTACCTACTCGAAAAACGATTGTTTATGTTCTCGTTTTCTTTAGACAATGCTATCCTACTATTGAGAAATAGGTAGCATCGTCGTTGGAATTTGTAAGGGTCAATTCGAAAGGGACGTAATGGTCATTGAAGGCAACATGTAAGGATACCTTAGCATTTTGAAGGGACTGTTATCATATATTCATAGGCAACATCGAGGGACAAGATCATATACCGTAGGCAACTTCGAGGGACATCGAGGGACATCGAGGGACCATGATCTTTATGATAATTTTAACCGAGGGTCTTTGCTAAGGGTAACCCTACGTTCGAGGGACATGACCATTATTTTCCGAGGCAACCAAGTGAGGCATACCCTAAGAGTGAGCATGTGCATATGTTTGATTTCAGTTATTTAATCTTTGCACAATTAAGGTGATCTACTGTTTTAATTTTCAATTAGTCTTTCCATACAATCCTATTAACATACATCTAAGCAGTTTATAGTTTGCGAAAATAAAATGCAGAAAATAAGCTAAGCTATTACAAGGCTTCAGGTATTTATATAGCCAAAAACAAACCCTTAAAAAAAAAACGATAAATGAAAGTAAAAAGATCCTAATTAATCTATTACAACTTGTGAGCAATTACATTAATAAGGTAAAATAAAATAAAGCGCGTGCGAATAAAGAACGAGAGAGAATTAGGGTTTTGACCCCGTCTAACCTAATCGAAAGAATTTTTTTTTTGTTTTTAATTATTTCTAAAAAAAAAGAATTAGGTTTTTTAAAATTAAATACAAAATTAATTAGTAATTAAATTAGTTTAAAAAAATAATTAAATGACCTATTTTTGTGTTTTGTTATTTTAAGAAAAAAGAAAATAGAATTAAGTTAGAAACAAAATCCTAATTGTTCTAATTAATTTTAATTTATTTACAAAACAATTAAAGTTACCTAAAATTAAATTAAAACCTAAAATTAATTATTCGAGTTTATTATAAAAAATCAAAGGTTTGTGAAAAATGTTAAGTTTTATGAAAAAAAAAAGTTTTAAACAGAAAGAATAAAAATAGGTAAAAGATAAATAGAAAGAAAATCAAAACCAATAAGGGTGGTTGTTGAACCCACACCCTTAACCTTCTCAGGATGTGTGCCTTGCCATGTATTGGTGTTATGTGTTGATTGTTCTGTTTTGGCCATTTATTGGTGTCATATGTTGACTGTTCTGTTTTGGCCATTTGTGTTTTGGCCTCAATATTCTGTAATGAACCTGCATGGGATCCTGTCTAAATCTGCAGTGTTGAATCTCATAAACACATTAAATAAATTACTATAAATTATGAAATACAAATAAATCCAATATATGAAAAAAAAATTTAACGTTAAAACCGATATGGCATGTATGAATGATTATACCCTTTTGATCATGGAGATCAAATCAGCCTTACCCTTACTGGAGAAGTAGTGATATGAATGCTTTTATGCCCTTTTGATCATGGAGATCAAGCCAGCCTTACCCTTACTGGAGAAGTAGTGAGATGTGGGTTTGTAACAGGGCTGGTTATTTGTAGTGAGATGGAGGTTTGTAATAAGGATTTCAAGGTTTTAGGATTCTAGAAAGAATTTGATATTTTGACAGTGTTGTGGTAAATACTTTTTTTTGTCTCCTGTTTGTGTGAAAAGAATGAGATTATATAATGGAAATTAGAGAGAAAAAATGGGCTTTGAATGCGCAATTGGGCCTCCAATGTTCACTTGAGTTCGTCACGTTCCAGGCTAAATCGCAGGGGCTTAAGTGAAATTTTTGAAGTTGAAATGTGAAAAAAAAATGTAGCCGACATCGAGAACTAACTCATGTCCGAAAATGGGCTCAATCGGATAAATGGTGAATTAGTTATGAATTTTTGAAGTTTCAGCTCAGACAAACTTATTTTGGGCTCCAGTGTCGACTCTGACATGTTCTTCAATAAAAAACTGGTATTGATCGAAGTATAATTTGTTCTCGACTTTTGAAGCAAAGTTGTAGATCTCTGAGTCAGTGACCTTGTGTAAAAATATGGGCCCGATCCGATAAAAATTGACCGAGTTATGAATTTTCGAAGTTTCGGCCCAGATGAAATAATATTTAGCATTCAGGATTTTCGGCGCGTCACACGCACTCTGAGCAAAAAACGAAGGCCTTTTGAATACCGTTCGAACTCGATGCCTCTTGTGAAAACGTAGATAACTTAATTTGTGAAATTTGGCGCCGGAACCAGCTCGATACGATGAAAATCGACCAAGTTATGATTTTCTGAACATGACGCAAATAAACTTCTGTCACAAATTTCTGTATGAAAATACTTGATAAATCCGTATTTTTGAAGACCTTCTGATCGAAATTGGCTTCCATTCGTGAGAGATGAAAACATAGATGACGTCAAGACAAATATTTGGCCACCGGAACAGGTTCAAAACGAGCCACGATATTCAAGTTATGAATTTTTTAGCGCGTAAAAACTGCACTTTCAGCACACTTTTTCACCATATTTCTTCGAGAAAACTCACCCATTCAGATACCTTCTTTAAAAAATTGACTCTTGATCCAAACCTGAATTTGAGAATATGTTATCAGAGATATCTTGGCGAAAGAACACCTGAATATGACGCGCCGGGTTGGACTTGTGAATCTTTGAACCCCGAATCCTTGCAAAACGGCGAATCGATCTTCAGCATAGAAAATACTCTGAGAATATCCATTGACAAAATAAACGTCACTTGTAACCTGAAGAAGATTGATAAATATACCTTTATTCTATAACCATAAAATCAATAATATGTGTGTATGAAAATAGGGAAAATTTTGGGGTACAACATGTTCGCTTCATGTTTAACCAGATTGGTTGGGATTATTTTATTCATCATCAGCAGCCTACCCACCACAACCTAACCCTGGAGTTCCTCAGTTCATTGCATTGCAACCCTGATATTGGTTTAGGGTTGGCCAGAGGATTGGTTTCATTCAGATTGTTTGATTTTACCCACAGGTTCACCATCTGTGAATTTGCTTCTTTATTGGACTTCCCGGTTAATGCTGATGCTGTCATTGAGATTCCAGATGATAAGTATGTGGACAACCAGCTTGACCACTTTTGGGAAGCGATATCTGATCAGAGACAAGAGAGCTCTATTCATAGGCACTCTTCAGATATTCATAACCCGTCTATTAGGTATTTCCACATGATTCTGGCGTTTACCCTATTTGGAAAACCTCAGAATAATACCTTAGTGTCTAAGGAAGAGTTGTTTATCATGTTCTGTGTGTTTCAGTCCAGACCAGTAGTTGGTGCATCTTTTATGATTGCTCTTCTCCTGAGTATAGCCCAGGCTCCTCTTGGCCCGATTTGTGTTGGTGGTTTAGTGACTATGATTGCTAAAGCCCTATTTTTGAGAGAGCCACTATCTCGTCTAACCCCTGCTGGTAACTATACCCCGCTAGACCTTACTCTTTGTTTTAATGTTGGGATGATCAGATATTTAGAGCCGAATCAGTTTCAGTTGCTGATACATCATGAGCCGGTATACCACTTCACACTTCCTGACATTGCACGATCTAGTGTGCATGACAGGAAAAATTGGATTTATGACCTGGAGGGTATAGTTGAGAATGACATGGAAGAAGAAGAGTCTGATCCTTTTACACCGCCCCCATTATTATGACCCTCTAGTAGGATTGGGCTAGTTTGATGCTGAGATGGCAGAGACTGATCCTGTGGCACCTCCTATACTTGACCGCCATCTAGCTTGGGACCCACCATTAGCTCCTACTACCGCCGCTGTCCTTATCCCTCAGACTGACGTCGTTGCTGCTATGGATGTTATCACGACGGAGCTTGCTGATATTCGTTTTGATATTACTACCCTCCGCCGAGATTTATATGGTTTCCTGGATCTTGTTACGGCAAATATAGATCACCTGTTTCATTCTAGAGGTGGCTGATTTATGTCTTTAGAACATTGAGGACACTGTTTCCTCTAAGTGTAGGGGAGGAGTGTTTATTCAATCTTTAGTTTAGTTTTTCATTAGCAGCATTATTTTTATTTTTACTTTCTAGTTAGATTTATTTGTTCTGATTAATTAATTTATTTTTTTAGAATTATTCATTTATTCATTTATTTCAATATTTTCAAATTTACTCCTCATTGTGCTATTATATATTATGATGCTATTATATTATTGTGTTCTCCCAAAATAAAATGCAAGTTGATCTAGTAGACCAAATACTATAATTATGCATCACACCTGATTGTCACTTCATTGTCTCCTAGTTTTTTTTAATTTATTATTCCCACTAGACAATGAATTGACACATCTATGCCATGCCTCCGTCAACAAGTAAAGTCCCTCATGCATGGCTGGCAAACCGACCGTTACAAGGTTTCCTTGCAACTTGTAGCATGGTGTAACGACCGTTACACCCTTTCATTCTCTGCTAAGCCATTGCATAATGACCGTTACACCCACCCTTTCTCTCTCCTCCAAGTCGTTGCATGCCGACCGTTACACCTCTCTTTGAATTCAAACATTTTTTTCAAACTTCCTATCCGTTCCATTTCTATTCCACACAAATAAATACCCCCTAACCACCATTCAATACCCCAACCAATTTTCTCTTCACCATTAAAACTTTGATTCTATATAAACTCTTGAATAGAATTCTACTATCACATCAACTTTCTTCAACATCTCTTCTACCCTATAAACTCTATCATTTCCAACACCTTTCTCAAATGGTCAGAAGAGCTCAAGAAGAAAGAGAGGAGCCAAACCTCACTGATATGGTATTTAGAAATAGAGCCAACGGACATCGACAAGAGCAACTTTACTAAAGATTCCATCAGAGAGGTATACTTCCAACAAGGTATATCGACAAAGATTGCTTACGTGACTTGGGATTACTTGAAAGTGTGCAATTTTGCTCCATGGATCTGATCTCTACTACATTGCTACCATGAATATTCCAACTTATGAATCCCTCACGTTGGAATTATTGAGTTATTTTTCCTACCAAACACCATCCACTCCAGAAGCCGGTCAGTATCTAATCGGCACAACAACTTTCAGATTATTCAACACGGAATACACCATGAATCAAGAGACTCTGAGTCAGATACTCCATTGCAACCATGGTGAAGGCGTGGAATATAGAATTCCGCCTGAAGAAGATTGGAAGGCAAGATCGTTTGAAATTTGGGAGCATTTAACTAATACTCAGGTAAATGATTGGGCTGAGCTTTTATCCACTCACATACACAACCCATGCATCCACTATTCCATCGCGTTCTAGCTAATACAGTGTTCGGGCGAACAAACAACAATAAAGTGAACGCTAGGGAAATGTGTTTTCTACACTGCACCCTCGATCCCAATCTTAGAATTAATGTTGCTCCATTCCTCCTCAACCACATCCAGTCTCTGTTATCAAGGAGTGCAAGCGCATTACCTTTCTGTATAAGAGGTATAGTCACCGCTATTGCCAACTATTTGAATTTGCAAAACAGGTTGGATTAACTACCTTTTTGGCAGGCTGAGTTTCTCGATATTGAGTATTTCCAGTTTGGTCATCTTGTCAGAGCAATAAGGGATGGAAGGTACAACCTGATAGTGCAGCACAAGGTTGTCCTAAGTATTATTCTGCCGAATCCAAATGTAACAAGAATCGACATCGCCGCAAATTGGATTTATGATTTGAAGGCACCAGCCCCTGGAGAGCACATACAGGAAAATCAAGCAGGTGTAGAAAATATTGTACCAGAAATGAATCAACAAGGGCCACAACAAGAACAAGAAGGAAATTATCCTCATCCAGCCACCATTGAAGCTATCTATGCATCGCTTTTACTTCAAGATCAGCGTCAACAAGAACTTATGCAAATGATACAAGAGCTGTAGCACGATCAATGCGATAACGCTTATTGGAACCATCACGACATTTCTAACTTGAACGATGAAATGCGTCACTTGTCATTCCGTGTTGAAGGCTCGCATGCTTATGTTTACAACACTGGCGAATAACCTCCTAGACCCAGAAGAGGTGGAGTAAGAACACGAGAAGGAAGGGCACGAGGTGAAGCATCCAGTAGCAGAAACGTTAGAGATAACAATGAGGAGTGATCTTTATTTTCCTTTTTCCTTGCATTTTTATTATTATTTCTTAAGTTTCCTTTTTGTTTTCTTTTCTCACTTTATTTGTTGTATTGAGGACAATGTTCAGTTCAAGTGTAGGGGAGGAAACATATGTTACCTATGTTATGTTTTTCCATTTTCCTAGTAAGATATTTAAATTTCTGTTATTTCCCTTTCCATTCAATAAATAAAAAACCATTTCCGTAAGTTATTCGTACTTCAATTCTTGAACCATAAAAAGTTTTTTTACTCGCATTAGCTCGGTACATTCGAAACGTATATAGGTTATTCGCAATTAGGGTGCGTTAGATTTTTTGAAAAAGAGTCGACAAATCCTCCTGATCATGCAAATCAGTTTGAGTGATTATGATACTAAAGCCTTAAGTTTTAGTTTTGGATCAACCCCGAGTAGTTTATACTAGCAGTCAACACTGTCTTATCCACAAACTACATAGGGAGCCAATGAATATGAGTGACTGGTCCTAAAAAGTAAAGAAGAAAAAATGTTAAGCATCAAGATATAATAGGGAATGTACTAATTAAGTTAGGTGACCCTTTCCAGGTAATTTAATCCAACAGTCGCGATACCTACAAAAACTGATGTAACAACTAGTTGTAAGCCTGTTCAGTGGTATCTGGTGCTGAACTTGGTAGGGCGAACTACGGTTCGATCCCCCGAGACTTATAATTTGGGAAAGAAAAAGGGTTACCAACTTGTGTACCAGAAACCTGTGCAAAAGAGATCAGAATCGCTAACCGACTACTCTACTATGTGCGTGTGAAAGATAAAGGGCTTAATGTGATTGCGCTAGAATGAAAGCAGTTGATTTTGAACGAAAAGAATTAGGTTGAGCTATGATAGCATAATTCAGACTAGTTTGCAATAGGATAGAGGATTTTGACCATGTGGTTTTGTGTCATTTCTGTATCATTAGTGTCAGAGACTAGTTCTATCTTTCTAATGTAATGCCCCTCAACCACGTACGATTCGAGTCGTGTCATGCGATTGTGTCGGAGATCATGCGTTAAACGATTTTTACTCTATTTGCTTGAGGACGAGCAAAGGTTTAAGTGTAGGGGAGTTTGATAACCCGGAAATGTATCAAATATTTGGATCATTTTACATAAATTTTATCTGCATTTTAATTAATTAAATTACTCTTTATTCGTATTATGCTGGTATTTTCTATGTTTTCAGGAATTTAATGTTTGCAAGGCATGTGCGAAGAAAGTCAAGAAAAGTCAAGCTAATCAAGAGCAATTATGCATTGAGAGGTGTGTGGTAGGATAAGGTGCACTAAAAGCAAAAAGCCTAAGAAAGAAGCATTGGCCCAATCCACTAAGGGAGTGTAACGACCGTTACACATTGGCCCAAAGGACTGTAACGACCGTTACACCCTACCACGCAAGCCTCTCCTCAAAAGCAGGAGTGTAACAACCGTTACACCCTGCCACGCCAGCCCTCCCTTAAAAGAAGGAGTGTAACGACTGTTACACTAAGTCTATTCCGGAGGAGAAAATATCTCAACTCCCGCGCATCCCCAAGGCTATAAATAGTACCTCAAATCTCCATTTTTAGGGACATTTTTCTTTTCCTTGTTTTTATTGTTACTCTGCCAAAAATATTCTCTGCATTATTTCGTTCCGCATTATTTTCTTTACTGATTTGTGGGAGACATCCGATATCCGACAAATATTCTGATGTAATATTCTCAGGTTTAATTTAAGTACTTTATTTATTTATGCCATGATTGTCTGTAATGTTTTCTTTATTTAAATTGTTTGATGATAATTATTTCGGTTGCGCTACTATTGAATTGTTTAATATGCTAGACTAAATTTATTTATCGGTATGTAAGGTCATATAGCCAACGGGGTTTCAGCAACGCCAATTGATCAGTTCGTTTAAAGAAAGAATAATTTTCTGGTTTCAATTACTAGTTTTAAATATTATCTATTTTGTTACGAGAGTAAAATACAGATAGAGGTTAGGATTAATAAAACGAGAGTTTGAGATGATAACTGGACAGTAGTAATTGTGCACCAACTTAAAATACAGCGAGAGCGATTTTAAGTTGATTAGGTTTTGTTTATTTCCAAAAACTATTTTTAAACCCTAATTGAAATAGCGAGAGCACTCACTTAGGTTTGATCGTAGGATCTGAATCAATAAACACGAGAGTGGGAGAAGAGGGTTTTCAAACAAATGCTTCCTACCGAAAACTGTTTTGTTAATCCGAGCTAGGTCAATGAGTTGCTAAATCCCCGAAGTTCGACCATTACATACCGATATTCTCCCTTGAATCTAAACTAGATTATAATCAGTTAGGTTCCCTAAACCCCCTATTAATTACTCTATTAGCCTTAGATTTATGTAGTAACCTAAGATAACGGTAGTTCGACATTTAGTCCCTTGGGATTCGATAATCTTTAAAGCTACACGTGATAGGACTGTATACTTGCGGTCTAGATTCTTTAAGACTCACAAAGTTACGATCAGCTATCACCTAGGAGATTTGATCCACTTCCCATACCGCACAGTCAACTGCTACAACATTTACTCAAGGTATCTTTAGTAGAGCAGAAGTCACTGAATCCTCCGAGGGGGGCACTCCCGCTTAGGTATGATGCAAACGCCAAGTGCGAGTATCATGCCAATTCCTTGGGGCATACTATAGAAAAATATTTGGCTTTAAGACACAAGATCCAAGACTTGACTGACAAAAAGCAGTTGACTTTTGAAGAAGGTGTCTCATCGACGAATGGTCGCCCTTGCTTTGAAAAATCCAAAAACTAATAAGAATCCCCTAAAGTCAGTGAATTGACAAGGGGGCTTATCTCTAGATCATTAGGCCTTTATTATTTCAATTTGTGATTTATTAGTTGTTAAGTTTCATTTGCTATAAATTTGTATCTTTGGATCAGTAATTCTAATAAAAATAATAATGCATGTTTTTTGAAATCAATCCATTCCTCAAATGATCAATGACTTTCTATTCTTATTTTCTATCTTCCATTACATCACTTTATCAAAATTTTATGGAGAATGATGAAAATATAAAATAATCAAATTTTGATGACGTATGCTTTTTAATAGTAAGGCTTATCTGACGATGTAAGGGATTGTTTCACTTCCTAAACAGTAAAGAAATAAGGAGTTAATCCATAGTCAACCTCCTCGATCCAAGAGTTGAAGTTTTGTTCTATTTTTAAAAAAAATAATTAAAACTTAACCAGGGGCAGGGTAGTCTTTCAATTAATTCAATGGTGCATTCTATTCTCAAGAGAAGTGATTTATCTAAACAAAAGGTTCAAGCATATATCTTTCCTTGATACATCATTAAGGAAACGATCTAAGCGAAGGTTCAAAACACATCCTTTTCCTTGCA
Source organism: Vicia faba (assembly GCA_948472305.1). Taxonomy (NCBI): domain Eukaryota; kingdom Viridiplantae; phylum Streptophyta; class Magnoliopsida; order Fabales; family Fabaceae; genus Vicia; species Vicia faba. The sequence continues at coordinate 333,973 of CATIWC010000717.1, forward strand.
TTCATCATCCAAGATTGAGGAATCAATGAAGACAAAGTCAACGACGTCTTCTTCCTCAGTACATCAATCAAGATCGAGGAAACAATAAAGACGAAGCTTACAATAATCAGCATGACAGTCATAAGTGTCAAAATCGAAAAGAAAAAATAAATTCAAAAGAAAAAAAATAAATCCTGCTAAGTCAGGTAAAAATCGAAAAAAACTTGGCTTAGGCAAAAGGTAGGGCATCCCGATGGACCGAAAAAATTAAAAAAAAATCGATCCATGCAAAAATAAAGGATTTCAAATAAATTGGAGAATAATCTTGTGACTGCCACCTCAATAATCATAAAGGCTTCTCATCAATGTTTGGATCTTATCAATGCTTTTGATCGGCGCTTGGATATTTATCTATGCTTCTCGTCATCTGCACGACTATGGAATTTCTCTTGGGAATTAAACGGATTTGTTGCATTAATTGAAATTAGGACTGGAGAATATCAATGAGAATTGGTTGGGCTAAATAAATTTTGAGCCTTATATCTTTTGTTTCTTAAACCATGAACCATGGCCACGTTATAACCTTTAAAAGTCCTAATTGAAGCTAGGTTCACTATGAAAGCATACTCAACAAGGTTTCTGTTAAACTGGCTCCTATGTTTGTTAAAATTATTCTAACTACTTCGCTTCTTCGAATATTCACCTTCTAATCTTCCATTACTTTTCAAATAATCAATTTCGATTTCAAAAACTTGCATGTGCATCAAACGAAATTACTTTTTCAAAATGTACAATTTTATCTACGAATTAATACTTAGCATCAAGGAGATTTCAAAAAGGTCTGATCAAAGGTCATCCTTTCCAAGAATCTTCTAACTAGGGGCAAAGCATCTAAAGGAGAACCATATAATCATAAGCAAGACTATTGACCGTAGGGGCATATCACATGAAGATCCTATTGGCTAGGGGCAATCATTCTGAGTTTCAATCAACTCAGATCATATTTCAAAGCATCAATCAGGGGCATACCTTTCGAAAGAGAATTCCTTAATAAAGTCATATCGCAATAGGGTATGATTCGGTTCCCTCATTTTAACAAACCACTCAAGGTCTTAATAATCAGGGGCAACCTTCCAGGATTCAAATATTGGGGTAGTATGTACCAAGTTCATCTTACTGCACGTAGGGTCCAGATTCCCCTTCAAACAACTTTGGGTACAAACTTTTGAAGCTTTTAATACTTAGGGAAATCTATGTCAAGCTCATGGTGAGATCTAAGTCCTTCTGAAGGTACTTCCTCCAGATCTTGGAGATTGAGGAGCACACCTTTAAAAGTTTCGAATGTTAGGGCAAACCACTGTGAGTCTCGATCAAAAGGAGTTGATTCAAAATGATTCATCAAAGTCAAACATTTTCCAGAATCTTTTAATCAGGGGGCATAATACAAAATAGTGGGGTCATTCATACTATGATAAAATTGCTTCCAAACTCATATCAATGAGAACCTCCTCCAAGACCCTACCAAAAAATTAAGGAAAGACAATCCACATAGGGGAAATCTCTCTGCGTACTTTCATAACCTCCAGTGGATCTTTCTCCTACATTAGCAATCTTCAAGTTCAAATCGAGTATCAGAAAATCATGATAGCACAACATTTAACCACCATGTGACAAGCAACCTTGTTGCATAGGCAAACCTCTACGCTTTAATCATCCACGACCCATCACAGGGGCACCATTCAAAAAACCAACCAGTCGTAATCATAAAGCATAAAGTTGCATAAATAATGCATTAGGGCTTTTCGATCTAGAATCAAGTTATACTTATCAGCTCATCCATGTGACAATGTCCTACAACATGGGTCAAGCATATCTCAAAAAGCTTAATTATGCATTTTCATTTCAAAGTCCAACATCTATCAATACATATCCAAGTCTGTCATTACATGCATCAATAAATCATTACATTTTCATGTATCAATCAAAGTTACACACATAGCATAAAACTTTGTTTTTTGTGAAGACAATCATCTTTGTCAATCAAGTTACCTAATTCTACGTTGAACCTCGACAGAAGGAAGTTCACAATTGAATCTCGGCAGAAGATTCCCTTGGTTGATCTCGGCAGATGGTTTTTTAGAAGACCTTGACAAAAGGTATTTTCTCAATTAAATCTCGACAGTAGGTTCCCTGGTTGATCTCGTCAGTTGATTATTCAGAAGACCTCAACAAGAGGTAATTCACAATTGAATCTCGATAGAAGATTCCCCTGGTTGATCTCGGCAGATAATTTTCCAGAAAACCTCGGCAGAAGGTATTTTCTCAATCGAATCTCGGTAGAAGATTCCCTTGGTTGATCTCGGCAAATGATTTTCCATAAGACCTCGGTAGAAGGTAATTTCTCAACAGAATCTTGGCAGTAGATTCTCCTGGTTAATCTCGATAGACGATTATCCAGAAGACACGACAAAAGGTAGTTTTCAATTGAATATCGGCAGCAGATTCCTTAGAAATCTCGACAGTAGATTTCCTGTCAAAAAGCCTTATATCATGGAGGAAAAGGACAAACCTTTTCGAGTAGGTAGATAGTTCTTAGATGCTTTCTCAAAACAAAACATTTTCCACACCTACACTCCTTCCTAAAAATATTTTTAAAAACAATTTGTATACGTTTTCAACAATACGAGAAACATTACAAAGTTCGCTGCACTAAGGCGTCTTTTGAAAATACTTTTTTTCAAACACACAAACACAAGGTATTTTCAAGTGAGCTATCATCTATGAGCCCATATATAACTACGGATGGAAAGGGTGCTAACACCTTCCCTTTCCATAATCTACCCCTTACTCGGAAATAATCTCAAAAGGTCTTTTTATGTTCTTTTCACCCTTTCCTTTATTGGATAAAAGAAAAGTTGCTGGAGACTCTTGCTTACTGCAACATTTGCGAATACAAACGCAAAACCAATATAACCGTCAGTCCTCCCACCGTATTATAGAACTGGCGACTCTGCTGGGGAAATTGTAAAAAGTGGGGTTACCTTAGAGTTAGATCATTTTAAATTGCTTTCCTTGTTTGCTTTGTCTGCTTTATTTTTAAAGGGTTTGCTGGGGTTATTGTTAAAGATCTTATACCCGGATCTAGGGCACCTTTTTAGGTAAGTAGCAATAAATTATTGAGGTTGTACGACGTAGACCGATACGGACGAAGTGATGGATACGTTAGCATGATACTCTGGCTTGTACTAATGTTCCTTGAGTCAGTCATGGATAACATTAGGCTTCCTCATAGTGTCATTAAGCGCTAACTGACCTTTAGAACCTTTAATTGACTCATCCTAGCCATTATAAAGTAGTGATATAGCCAGATTTGGTTCTGATCGAAGATTGGTTGATACTCGATGTTACACTCATTGAGATAGGACTTTCGGGATATTCCAGCCGCAATATTTCTATACTTGAGCTGAAATAATGCCTGAGAGAAAGGTCAATGGTATAAGACTCCTTAGAACCCGATTATTATTACTAGGACAGGTTGAGCCAACTAAAACTTCAAGAGGATACTTACCTTTAAAACCTCGCGCAAGCCTTTAAACCTAATGTCTTTGTGTGACTTGTTTGCTTTCATTATCTAACAACTTAAACTCCTTGCAGGGATTGTTTGTTTTCATTACCTAACGACATCAGTTCCTTGCAGGACCTATTTGTATCCATTATCCAATAACTTGGATTTCTTGCAAGATTTACTTGTTTACGTCACCTTACACTTTTGCTTGGTGCATAGTATACACATCCTAACATCATGCCATAGAATTTCCTTAACCATTTCAAGGATCTCAAGGGCCTGTGATGCAGGTTATGATGAACCAGACGTTTAGCAAGGGGTAAGGGAATTTATTTTCCTCTAGCCAATATCGTCAAAAGATCAAAGCACGATAACTTGAGTCTGAGGCTATGACCCACTCAACATGGTGAGCTTGATTCTCGTAGAAGGACATTCAGCGATACGAAGTTATTCAATCAAAACTATAGACGGATTCAAACATCTTCTAGTGTTTACCCCACGAGATCTTTGAAAACATTGCATGCATATCAATACATAACAGGTATTCTTGAGACATGTTTCTCATTTTCTCACTGTTTATTTCAGCAGTAGGAAGATGGCTCTCGAACAGAATGACATAGATCTTCAAACTCAAGTTGCTCAATTCAAGGAGTTGTTCCCGAATTTATCCAAGGGGCAAGAAGAATTAAAAACACTCCTCGCTGGGGACATGACTAAGAAAATCCTGAAGACAACAAGGATGACCAGTTGGAACAACTGCAAGCCGAGATGGAAATAACGAGAATCCAGATGAGTAGTCAGATGGCTCTTATCCAAAATATAGCTCGGGGACAAGAAGAGTTGAGGATTCTCATCAACAAGCTTCATCAAGACAGATACGATCGTCTGGAGAAAACTGCTAGAATTTGGGGCCTAATCAATGATCAACCTCTTTTGGCTGATAGGGAATTGGATGACATGTTCATGCGGGAACATTTTGAAAATAAACTCAAAAGTGGGGAAATCCAGGGGACTGCATCTTCAAGTATTCAGAAGAGACCATACAATGGAAAGAAAGAGTCCAGTACTATGTACGACCAAAAGGGTCACAATAAGAGCAATCTCAACCAATCTGTGGGGGTAGTGGGGGTCTCTAATCCAGCATTGGTGCAATATTAACGACAAGGTAATCAGCGTAAGCAGGACACGCCCAAAAGGAAATTCACAAAAATCAACATGTCTTCGGCTCAAGTATTGCAACACATGTTGAGGATGGAGTTGATTACGTTGAAGGGTCCTCCTCAGAATCCCAACACCGCTTCTCCTTGGTACAATCCTAATGTGAGATACGCTTATCATTCCAATAGTCCAGGGCATGACACTAATAGATGTTGGGCTTTTAAAAATAAGATTCAAGACTTGATCGACGAAGGAGTGTTGGAGTTTACACAAGATGGCCAGACTGAATTCTTTTGTCATCCAAGGCACACAATCTGAAGTGACAAGTTAAGACAGAGAGGATTTTTTTCATTAGAATTTTCAAATTTTAATTTATTTTGATTGTTCTAACACTTATTTCATGTCAAACTATGTTACTCAATTAATGCATTGCATATGTTTGACTTTGTGATACGATGGGAGAACTGCCTTGGGGTTTTTGCGTTTGTGTTTGCAAAATATTGCGGTTTACAAGAGTTGCCATCGACTTTTCTTTTATCCAATAAGGAAAGGTGAAAAAGTACAGGAAAGACCTTTCGAGATGTTTTCTTGAGTTCGGGGGGTAGATTATGAAAAAGGAAGGTATTAGCACCCTTTCCATCCATGGTTTTCCACGGGCTCTTAGTTACTTGTTAGATCACTTGCTTTTGTTTGAAAATTATGCTTTTGTGTGGTTTTTGAAAGTATTTTGAAAAGGTGCCATCGTTTGGGCAAACTTTGCAATGATTCCCGTTCGTAAGAATGCATGCAAAGTGTTGAGCTTTTGAAAATATTTCAATGTTTGGAAAGTGTTTTTGAAAGTGTATGTGATTGTTTTTGAAACTAGCAAGGATGTTTGTTTTGAAATTGAGCAAGTAACTAAAAGTAATCTACCTACTCAAAAGGTTTTTAGATGTGTTTTTCTTCCTCCTTTAGATGTTGCTACCTTACCATTGATTTGATAAGAAGCCCCATCGTTGGATGTGAAGGGACGAGCGTTGGGTCATCGTATGACCATGATAGCAATATTGTGAAATGACTTAGCACTTTTCTGTAGAGACTAAGATCATTTTGAAAGGCAACTTTGATAGCGTCATCGAGGGACTATGATCTTTTTCTATTTGTTTGTGTTAAGACATCCCACATGCATAACATGGCCATTTTTGTAAGGAAACAAGTGGAATTACCCTAAGGGTGCATGTGTGCTAAGTGTTTTTGATTGCAGACATTTAGTATTTGATTAGGGTTGTCTATTTGTTGGTTTTATCTTTCCATACACATCTAATTACTAGCATTTATACAAAGCAATAAAAATTCAAGAAATAAATATCCTACACTATTACAACCACATTGAAAGGCAAGAAAATGTAAAGGCAAAAACAAAATAAAAGAAAGGAAAGTGAGCTCTTCGACCCAGGCAGGAGCACCCTTCGATTTGCATTCTGTTGGCCTCCTTCGATTGGGACTAGCACCAGTGAGGTTATGGCCTTCGATTGGATAAGTATGTGCATGGCGAAGGCTTCTGGTTCTGCCTTGTTGCCTTCTTCGACTGGAGGTCGAAAGAAGTGAGGGAATGCCTTTCGAGTGAGCCTAGAATCAGTGAAGGCATGCTTTTCGCCTGGGCCTAGAATTCAACATGGTTTTCCTTCTGGTTGTCTCTTTCGTTTGAGTTGGAAAAAAGAGGTTAGAAGCCAGAAGCTTCGTTTCCTATTTCCTGTTTCCTGTTTCTTTTATTTAAAGCATTAAATGGAAACATGGCCTGAGGCCATGCTAGTATTTGTCTTGTAAACAGTTTAATAGTTAAAGCAAGTTCAAGTAAACAGAAAGCAAAACGATATGGTTAGCTCTGAAAAATATGTTAAAAGGGTGGAAACGAAAGCAACAATGGAATGTACATGTTTCAAACGAAAGGGAAAAGTTACTATACCATGAAACTAAAAGTTTAAAGGTAATAATAACTTACCTTGCTTCAGGCCTTGAATGGATGTGGTTCTGGGCCTTTTTTGTGGTTTCTCAAGTGTTGATGAACTTGAGAGTTTTTTGTTGTGTTTGAGAAAATTTGGGGGATTCGTTCCTCTGGTCCAAAGATCCTCCCCCTCTTTGTGCAAATGAACTCTCTATTTATAGAGAAAGGTTTTTAGGAAGCTTGGGAAGCAAAAATAATAAAATAAGGCTCAGCTGGAAAGTAAGTGTCCACTTGTGCCATAAAAGCAAGATGAATGGTTCAGACGGGTTGCTTCCTTCTGAAGGAAAATCGACGCAAGGCTCAAGACAAACTTTTCTAAAAGGTAGTATTATACTATTAAGTGTAAGTGGTCTTGGACAACAAATGGGTAAAGGCCTATTTTAGCTTGCATAGACAATTAAGTATAGGGTGAGTCATATGTTTGAGGCCTGAAAAGGGAAAACACATAGCCTAGCCTATGGGTCTAAATGTTCAACTTTATCTTTTGAGTCGAATCCTCCATCTTTCTACACCTTTCGACCAGACAAGAACAACACATCATTCGTTTTCACCAGTTGTGTGTCCTTCGAATGAAACAACTGTGTGTTCTTCGAATGGACCTTTTCAGAAGGTTATTAACTTCTGAATTGAAGGAAGCTTTCAGAAGATTATTGACTTTTTGAATTGAAGAAAACCAAAAGGAGGTATTTACTTCCTGAGTCGAAGGACATTCTTGAGTCGAAGGATATTCCTGAGTTGAAAGACATTCCTGAGTCGAATGACACTGTTTCAAAGGGAAGCAAAAACTCAATTAAAGCTTGTATGAAGATCATTTCCTTATGAATCGAAGGAGACCTATTTGAAGTCACATGCCCAGATGAAAGAGGTACGCTAGCAACAACTTTTGAGCAATCGAAGGAGGTGCAAAGTCCAATCGAAGGGGGCTGGATCGAAGGAGACCTATTTTCCTCCAAATTTGTCAAAATGTTATTTTCATCTGTTTTCTCCCTTTTTGACAGCTTCCTCTTAATTCTGGTGCTGGAAAATCCCAATGTACTTGTGCAAGCTTGAATTTTAAGAATCATTGTGAGAGATGCCTTGAGGAATGAGAGGGAAAATTTTGGGGTACAACAACTGCCCCTGTTCAATCTTCTTAAACCTGAAGAGTTAAATTGGCGAGTTATGCCATCCGTGACTTGAAGGTGGAAGATGATTGGACACTAGAGTGCCCAGAAATTTTCACTTGGCGATGCGATGATAGGAGGAATGGGCTTAAAGATGCCATTTGGAGAGGTGATATAATCTTGTTGGAGATGGGCTTGTAGATGCCATCCAAGAATGCTTGTTGAATTGTAATTTGTAAGTTGAAACTGAATAGGTGTCAGAATGGCATTCGTATCTAGAGCGTATCTGTAATGTTTTAAGAATGAGTGACAGAATGACATCCAAATCTGGATCGTATCTGGACTGTATTTGAATGAGTGACAAAATGACATCCGAATCTGGATCGTATATGGACTATATTTGAATGGGATCTGGAATAAGTATCAGAATGTCAGCCATATCTGGACGCATCTGAACTGTCTCTAGAAGGAATCTGGAATAAGTATTAGAATGTCAGCCATATCTGGATCGCATCTGAACTGTCTCTAGAAGGAATCTGGAAAAAGTATCAGAATGTCAACCATATCTGGATCGCATCTAAACTGTCTCTAGAAGGAATCTGGAATAAGTATCAGAATGTCAGCCATATCTGGATCGCATCTGAACTGTCTCTAGAAGGAATATGGAATAAGTATCAGAATGTCAGCCATATCTGGATCGCATCTGAACTGTCTCTAGAAGGAATCTGGAAAAGTATCAGAATGTCAGCCATATCTGGATCACATCTGAACTGTCTCTAGAAGGAATCTGGAATAAGTATCAGAATGTCAGCCATATCTGGATCGCATCTGAACTGTCTCTAGAAGGAATCTAGAATAAGTATCAGAATGTCAGCCATATCTGGATCGCATCTGAACTATCTCTAGAAGGAATCTGGAATAAATATCAGAATGTCAGCCATATCTGGATCACATCTAAACTGTCTCTAGAAGGAATCTGGAATAAGTATCAGAATGTCAGCCATATCTGGATCGCATCTGAACTGTCTCTAGAAGGAATCTAGAATAAGTATCAGAATGTCAACCATATCTGGATCGCATCTGAACTGTCTCTAGAAGGAATCTCAGAAGATGATGATCTTTGTCTGTTGATTGATCTTTCCTGAAAAGGTAAAGAGTTAGTTGTATTGCAATGCCATGATGTATGCATTGTGTAATGATGTTCTCAAAATAAATGAGATTTGTGTCATATATATTTTGTATGCATATGTTATGAATGTTGTTGAAGTTTAATTTTGTCTTGGACTTTGCTCAAAATGTTTCTACTGGGGTTCCCTGTTTTGTTGTTTGAGGAGAACTCCGCTGGGGGATATTGAAAACTCTATGGGGAGTATGTTTATTGGAAAAAGAGTTTAGGAGTCTTAGTCGTCCGTTGCTCTACTGGGGAGTCGAAGTTGAACTGATATCTGGTCGGGTCCAGGTTTCGCAGTAACTTGCTGGGGATTGTAGAGTAGTCTACTGGGGAAGAGGAGTTGTGGTCCTTTGATTTTTAGTAGTCGGAGAGGCAAACTCAAGCTGGGGAATCCTGGTGTTGTTGGGGAAATAAACCCTGTCGTCGGTCCGCTAGAGAGGTGACAACTTCGTTGGGGGAAGTCCTTGAGGATTCTTGAGGTTATTTAAGCTGGGGAAAGGTGTTCAGAGATTATACTCTTGTTGGGGAATCATCCTATGAGAAGGACTTTGGGGAGACTTGTCATTGCCCCTAGTAGCGAATGTTTGTGGCATTGCCAAAAAGTTGGATTGTACGCAACCCTTTGTTGGGATTGACGCTCAATGTCCCAAGTGACGGAGATGGAGACCTGCCCCTGGTTACTCTGCACTTTTTTGAGAGATTTCCTGGAATCTTGACTGGACTGCCCCAAGTGTGCTGGATAGTGACATGTCATGCCCCCTTGTTGATAGGATATTTGTCAATGGAAATGTCATCCTTTTTAAAGTGATTTTGTTCACTGAGAGGGCTTTCGTTCATCGGATATTCGTTGTGTGAATTTCCCCGCTGTCAAACAAATAGCCAAATGCAAAGAGTGATATTCAAGTAATGCGAAGTTTATGCTTGTCTTGAAGTTTTGAAAAATGAATTTTTAGCAGGTAAAGAAGTTTTGTAATAAAAATTCAAACTCAATATTTAGAGTAAAGCCTTACAGGAGTCAGGATACCTTTTGTAACAGTATGCTTTCAAACTAACCCATGCTTCAATTAGGACTTTTTAAAGGTTGTAACATGGCTTGGTTCACGGTTTAAGAAACAAAGGATAAAGGCTCAAATGTATTTGTACCCACCCATTCTTCGCGATGTTCTTCATTCCTAAGCTCAGTTAATTGTACGTTTGAACTCCAATTGAGTCTGGGATGACGTTTTGGTGATGGTTCAGACAGGTGTTAAGTTTGTCAGAAGGCAATCGTTTTTGCAACATTTTTCATGTTGTTGAGGATTTGAAGTGACCTCTTTCTTTTGAATTATTATCCCTGATTTTTGCCTGACTGTTCTTGTTTTGAGATTACAGTCAGCGGGATGCACCAGTTCTCTTAAGTCTCCTTTATAGGTTTTGACTTAGTGGGCCTTTTTTTTAGAGATAATGACTGCCTATGTGATAGGGAACCATCACCGTCTTTTGATTCCAGAGAATGTTTTTTATGTCATTTGTTGTATTACGAAATGAGAGTTTGCGGCTAAACACGCATTTGAATTAACTGAGAGACTACCCTACCTCGGGTTTTGATTAAAGGTTTCAATTTGTATACATAAAACTTCTACTTCTTTGGCTCGAAGGGGTTGACTAGGGATTATCTTCCTTATAACTCCAGTGTTTAGGATTTGAAAGAACGCTTGTACATCATTAGCAAGGTCTATCCAAAAGCATGCTGTATGAGATTATGGCATTGTTTTCGTCATCCTCCCTCTAAAGGCTTGTAACTTTTAGCAAGAGTTGAATGAGTAAAAAGCATAGTTTAAATGTAATGAAAATGAGTGGATCAAATCAAGACAAACATATGCAATGCATTAATGAAACAAAGTTTGACATTAATAGATAATTGTTTGAATAACAAAGAGATTACAACTTGAAAATTCAAATGAGCAAAAGCTTTCAATGATTCGTCATAGGAGCAGTGATTATGTTTGGAGTCTCCGGAGGGTCAAACTCGATCTCCTTGGCATCAATCATGTCTTATACCTTGTTCTTCAGAGCCCAACAGTTGTTTGTGTCATGTCCCAGACTGTCAGAGTGGTATGCACACCTTTCATTGGGATGATAGGTAGGAGCGGAAGTATTTGGGTTCCGGAGAGGAGCCTTTAACGTAATCAGCTCTGCCTTCAACATGTGTTGTAGCGCTTGAGCCAGTGACATGTTGATCTTAGTGAATTGTCTTTTGCGCAACCTCCTTACGCTGATGTTCCTGTCTTTGTTGAGCAGGCGTAGGATTAGAGATCAAGATTGCTCCTACGTGTTGGTCATGAAGACTCTTTTGACCATACACAACATTGGACTCTTTCTTCCCATTGTAGGGCTTTTTCTGAGCATCAGAAGGTGTAACTTCTCGAATCTTCCCACTTTTGATGCCAGCTTCGACCCTTTCGCCGATCAGTATTAGCTCGGTGAACCTGGCTGAGGAGCTTCCGATCAAGTGATTGAAGAAAGGTCCTGTTAAAGTTCCCATGAAGATGTCAATCAGTTCCCTGTCAGTTAAAGGGGGTTGCACCCTACCATCCAGATCTCTCCATTTTTGGGCGTACCCTTTGAAACTTTCGTCGGGACCCATGGTCATGTTCTACAATTGCACACGAGTTGGTGCAAGATCAGCATTGTACGAATACTGCTTGTAGAAAGCAGTAACTAAATCCTCCCAGGTGTGGATGCGAGAACTCTCCAATTGATAGAACCATTCGAGTTGAGTCCCTACTAGGCTCTCTTGGAAGAAATGGATCCAAAGCTTCAGATCAGTGGTGTATGGTTGAATTTTGCGGACATAAAACTTTAAGTGCATCTTAGGGCAAGAGCTTCCATCGTACAAGGCAAAGGTAGGGATTTTGAACTTTGGCGGGATGACCACTCCAGAAACCAAACCCATGTCTCCTAAATCTAAGCCAGGTATCTGTTGAATCTCCATAGCACTGAGGTGATCCTCCAACTGTTTGTACTTGTCATCAGTGGGAGGATATTATTCCCCAGAGTAGTCAGCTTCAACTTCATCATTCTCCAAATTGTGGTCTTCTTCAAAACTATCCCCTATGTTGGATGGAGTTGAAAGATCTAGAGCTTTAGGTCTTCTTCTCAAGTTCAGGACGCCTATTGACTTTTTGGGCTTTTTCTTCTTGTCTTTGAGAAGGAGAGCTTTCAGGTCCTCTTGCCCCTTAGCCCTAGCCAAAAACATTTGTTGGAAATGAGCGTTTTAAGCTTGGAGATCTTTCACCGTTTGTTCCATATCCATCTTACTGAAATAAACAGTAGGAAGATAAGGAGTCCTGTATGGGAGAAACCTGTCATGATATGATGCATGATATGTGGATGCATGGTTTTAAGGATCTCGCGGGGTAAACACAAGAAATAGTTAGAAGTTGAACTTTGATCAACATCTTTGATTGGATTTGTATCGGTGGATGTCCTTCCACGAGGATCAAGCTCACCATATCAAGTGGGTCATAGCCCTTGACTCAAGTTTGTTGTAATTGATCTTTGACGGTGTTTGGTCAGAGGAAAATAAATCCTCTTGCCCCTTGATAGACGTCTGGTTTAACGTGACCCTGCATCAAAAACCCTCGAGATCCTTGAAATGGTTATTGAATATGCTATGGTATGATGTTATGATGTTATGAACAGATATGCGAGGTAAGCAGGTACAAATAATCATATTCACACAAAGCAAACAAATCCTTAGTTTTAGGCTTGCATGGAGTTTGTAGGTAAGTACCCTCTTGAAGTTTAGTTGGCGCAACCTGTCCTAGTTAATAGTAACTGAGTTCTAAGGGATCTCAATATCACTGATATTTCCCCCAAGTTTCGTTCGATAAGCGATTGACTCACAACCAAAGAAAACTCAAGAGTCAAATCTCAATGAGTGTAACATCGAGTATCAACCAACTTCGGACTGCACCAAAGCCGGTCATCTCACTACGTCCTAATGGCCAAGTTGGTCAAGTAAGGTTCTAAGATCAGTTGATGCTTTATGACACCACGCGGCGGCCCCGTACTCTCCTTGACTGACTCAAGGGTTATCGGTACCAACCAAAGTTCCACATCAACGTAGCTACTGCTTCAACCATGTTGGTATACCCCGAATAGTTCCCTTACAGTTTATTGCTACTTACCTAAAATATATCCCCCAAATTCGGGTGTAAGATTTAAAGTAAACCCAAACAAGGAACCAAAACATAATGCAAGCAAATCAAACAATGTAAGCAAGTAAATGTGATCTAACCCTAAGGTAACCCCACTTTTAAGAAAGTCCCCAGCAGAGTCGCCAGTTCTGTGATACGGTGGGAGAACTGACTTGGGGTTTTTGCGTTTGTGTTCACAAAATGTTGCGGTTTAGCAAGAGTCGCCACCGACTTTTCTTTTATCCAATAAGGAAAGGTGAAAAAGCATAGGAAAGACCTTTCGAGATTTTTTCTTGAGTTCGGGGGGTAGATTATGAAAAGGGAAGGTATTAGCACCCTTTCCATCCATGGTTTTCCATGGGCTCTTAGTTACTTGTTAGATCACTTGCTTTTGTTTGAAAATTGTGCTTTTGTGTGGTTTTTGAAAGTATTTTGAAAATGTGCCATCGTTTAGGCAAACTTTGCAATGATTCCCGTTCGTATGAATGCATGCAAAGTGTTGAGCTTTTGAAAATATTTCAATGTTTGCAAAGTGTTTTTGAAAGTGTATGTGATTGTTTTTTAAAATAGAAAGGATGTTTGTTTTGAAATTGAGCAAGTAACTAAAAGTAATCTACCTACTCAAAATGTTTTTAGATGTGTTTTTCCTCCTCCTTTAGATGTTGCTACCTTACCATTGATTTGATAAGAAGCCCCATCCTTGGATGTGAAGGGACGAGCGTTGGGTCATCGTATGACCATGATAGCAATGTTGTGAAATGACTTAGCACTTTTCTGTAAGGACTAAGATCATTTTGAAAGGCAACTTTGATAGCATCATCGAGGGACTATGATCTTTTTCGATTTGTTTGTGCTAAGACATCTCACATGCATAACATGCCCATTTTTGTAAGGCAACAAGTGGAATTACCATAAGGGTGCATGTGTGCTAAGTGTATTTGATTGCAAGCATTTAGTCTTTGATTAGGGTTGTCTATTTGTTGGTTTTATCTTTCCATACACATCTAATTACTAGCATTTGTACAAAGCAATAAAAATGCAGGAAATAAATATCCTACACTATTATAACCATATTGAAAGGCAAGAAAATGTAAAGGCAAAAACAAAATAAAATAAAGGAAACTGAGCTCTTCGACCCAGGCAGGAGCGCCCTTCGATTTGCACTCTGTTGGCCTTCTTCGATTGGGGCTACCACCAGTGAGGTCATGGCCTTCGATTGGATAAGTATGTGCATGGCGAAGCCTTCTGGTTCTACCTTGTTGCCTTCTTCGACTGGAGGTCGAAAGAAGTGAGGGAATGCCTTTCGACTGAGCCTGGAATCAATGAAGGCATGCTTTTCGTCTGGGCCTAGAAGTCAACATCATTTTCCTCCTGGTTGTCTCTTTCGTTTGAGTTAGAAAAAAGAGGGTAGAAGCCAGAAGCTTCGTTTTCTATTTCCTGTTTCTTTTATTTAAAGCATTAAATGGAAACATGGCCTGAGGCCATGCTAGTATTTGTCTTGTAAACAGTTTAATAGTTAAAGCAAGTTCAAGTAAACAGAAAGCAAAATGAAAGGGTTAGCTCTAAAAAATATGTTAAAAGGGTGGAAACGAAAGGAACAATGGAATGTACATGTTTCAAACGAAAGGGAAAATTTACTATGTCATGAAACGAAAAGTTCCAAGGTAAGAATAACTTACCTTGCTTCAGGCCTTGAATGGACGTGGTTCTGGGCCTTTTTTGTGGTTTCTCAAGTGTTGATGAACTTGAGAGTTTTTTGTTGTGTTTGAGAAAATTTGGGGGATTCGTTCCTCTGGTCCAAAGATCCTCCCCCTCTTTGTGCAAATGAATTCTCTATTTATAGAGAAAGGTTTTTAGGAAGCTTGGGAAGCAAAAATAATAAAATAAGGCTCAGCTGGAAAGTAAGTGTCCACTTGTGCCATAAAAGCAAGATGAATGGTTCAGATGGGTTGCTTCCTTCTGAAGGAAAATAGGCGCAAGGCTCAAGACAAACTTTTCTAAAAGGTAGTATTATACTATTAAGTGCAAGTGGTCTTGGACAACAAATGGGTAAAGGCCTATTTTAGCTTGCATAAACAATTAAGTATAGGGTGAGTCATAGGTTTGAGGCCTGAAAAGGGAAAACACGTAGCCTAGCCTATGGGTCTAAATGTTCAACTTGATCTTTTGAGTCGAATCCTCCATCTTTCTACACCTTTCGACCAGACTAGAACAACACAGCATTAGTTTTAACCAGTTGTGTGTCCTTTGAATGAAACAACTGTGTGTTCTTCGAATGTCCCTTTTCAGAAGGTTATTAACTTCTGAATCGAAGGAAGCTTTCAGAAGATTATTGACTTTTTGAATTGAAGAAAACCAAAAGGAGGTCTTTACTTCCTGAGTCGAAGGACATTCCTGAGTCGAAGGATATTCCTGAGTCGGAGGACATTCCTGAGTCGAAAGACATTCCTGAGTCGAAGGACACTGTTTCAAAGGGAAACAAAAACTCAATTGAAGCTTGTATGAAGATAATTTCCTTATGAATCGAAGGAGACCTATTTGAAGTCACATGCCCAGACGAAAGAGGCACGCTAGCAACAACTTTTGAGCAATCTAAGGAGGTGCAAAGTCCAATCGAAGGGGGCTGAATCGAAGGAGACCTATTTTCCTCCAAATTCATCAAAATGTTATTTTCATCTATTTTCTCCCTTTTTGACAGTTTCCTCTTAATGCTGGTGCTGGAAAATCCCAATGTACTTGTGCAAGCTTGAATTTTGAGAATCATTGTGAGAGATGCCTTGAGGAATGAGAGGGCAAATTTTGGGGTACAATAGTCTTGAATTAATCCATTCGTCGTCACTATACTGAAACTATGATTTTACTTCCTTTTTGTGATATTCAACTCTCGATTAAAAGCTGTAAGCCTTTAGAGGGAGGATAACGAAAAAGATATCACAATCTATACAATATGATTTTGAAGAGACCTGGCTGACGATGTACAAGCGTTGTTTTAAATCCTAAACAGTGGAGTTATAAGGAAGATAATCCCTAGTCAACCCCTTTGATCCTAAGAAGTAGGAGTTTTCTTTTTCATACAAATTGAAACCTTTAATCATGATCTGGGGCATGGTAGTTTCTCAGTTAATTCAAATGTGCATTCAGTCACAAGCTCTACCTTTATACACGGTGAATAGTGTCGAAGATGCTCTTCTAAAGACAGTGATGGTTCCCCGTAATCACTAAAATTGGCAGTCATTATTTTTCAAAAGAAAATCCCGCTAAGTCAAAACCTGTGAAGGAGACTTAAGGAAAAACCGGGGCATCCCGCTGACTGTAATCATAAAAGAAACAGTTCAGGCAAAAGGTAGGGATAATAACATAAAAAAGAGTTCGCTACGAATCCTCAACAAAAAATATTACCAAAAAAATGACGACTTCCTTCTCAAATAAACTTTCAGTATCAGAACCATCACTGGAATATCAGGGCAAAGATTCCAGACTCAATTGGGATCTAAATGCACAATTAACTGAGTATAGGACTGAAGAACATCACGAAGAACGGGTTGGGTACAAATAAAGTTCGAGCCTTTATCATTTGTTTCTTGAACTGTGAACCAGGCCACGCTACAACCCTTAAAAGTCCTAGATGAAGCATGTGTTAGTTCGAAAGCATACTGTTACAAAAAGGTATCCTGACTCCTGTGAGGTTTACTATAAATCCTGAGTTGAATTCATATTCTTACAAAATTCTGTTTTTTTTATTAAAAATGCATTTTCAAAACTTCAAGACAGACATAAGATTTGCATTTTAAAAAAATGCCATTGTTTGCATATGACTAATTGTTCGACAACAGAGAAATTCGCACAACGGATATTCAATGAACAAAAATCCTCTTAATGAACAAAATCACCTCAGATGGAGAGACAATTCCGATAACAAGCCTTTCATAATCAAGGGGCATGCATGGTGTCCAACTGATATGGGGGCGGTCGATTCAAGATTCAAGGAATTTCTCAAAAAGTGTCGAATAGCCAGGGGAAAACCCGCATTTGAATCACTTGGGGAATTGAACATGAGTTCCAACAAAGGGGTCACGTATGATCAAGCAAACATTTTCTGGAAGTGTTGAAACGCTTACTACTATGGACATTGACAATTCTCTGCACCCATGTGAAGGGGGACATAGTCGGAATATACTACGCATGAAAAAAAAGACCCGCTAGGTTGATTGGCCTAGGCAAAATAAGGGCATCACGGCGAACCAAAAAATTTAGGAAAAAATTAGGGATATATAAATAAAACTGTACACCCGGAAAGTCGAAAACCTGAAAAGGCGGCTTGGGAAAAAAGGGGTATTCTGGTGGACTGAAAATCTGAAAGACAGTCCAGAAAAAGTTAAAGATTAAAGCGTACAACTATGTCTCATCATCTCGTCACTTGTCTATCAGTAGAAGACTTATCGCCCTGATCAACATTCACCAAGGGCTCTAGAAGTTGAGGCATGTTCAAGTCTCCACGGACCCCCACAAAGCCAATTCCTTGAGATTATCTCCATAAAGTAATCTTCACAAAGTCATACATTCCCCGTATTTTCCCCGACAGATCGCTCTGGCGAATAAAGGAGTATGATCTTCTTCCTGACAATGTCACCAATCTATGGAGTTTCAATTCGTATATTTCATGGAGTTTCTCTTCCCAGCTGAGCTTGTTCCTCAAAGGTTGTAAAATCCCTTGCATACTTCTGCTCTCTAGCAGAGCTCATTTCCTTAACAAGTGTGTTTCCTCAGCAAGAGTACTTCTCCATCAATAGGGTTTATTTCCCCAAACAGTTTATCATTGTTCAGATACAATGCAGATACAATCAAGACATAGATTCATTATGGCACTCATTCCAGATTTCTCTTCTAGATACAGTACATATACAATCAAGACACAAATTCATTCTGGAACTGATTCCATATTTCTCTTCCAGATACAGTTCAGATACGATCCAGATATAGATGTCATTCTGATACTCATTCAGAACATCTTTTAGATATGGTTCAGATACATTCCAGATATGGATATTATTCTGATACCCATTCAATACATCTTCAGATACAATCAAGGCATGGATTTATTCTGACACTCCCTAGCTTGAGTGTGCTTCTACCACAAATCACTGGAAAGTCCCTCTCTCCAGTGAAGTCGTCACTATCCCCAGAGAGTTGCCATGGAACCTGGAAATCAGACTAGATGTCAGTCAACTTTATCCTCCCCAGGTGAGCCAGAAGGTTATCCATCTCTTCTATTCCCAGTTAGGGTATAAACTCCCCAGTAGAATAATAAACATCCAATGTTCTTAAACTCATCTCCCTAAGCAAGAATTAACATGATCCAACAGAGTTTCCTCAAGCAAAGAGAAAAGATCAATGTTCCCTAATGGAGTTTCCTCGAACAAGAAAGCAGGGATCACTAGTGGAAACAATTCCTAGAAGATCGAATATACACATACTCTTCATCCCCAACAACAGTCAGGGATTTATTTTCCCCAAACAAAGATGCTCGAGTTTACAAATGCACCTTAATAACATTTCACATTTATACATCATTTACAAACGACATAGCATATGCATACAAAGCGCATATAGCACAATCTCATTTATTTTGAGAGCATCATTACACAATACAATACCTACATCATGCTATTGCATAAAACTAACTTTGTCTTTTCAGGTTAGTTATCGCATATAGAGATTTTCAATAGTTTGTCATCTTCTAGATACCGTTCAGATACGCTCCAGATACGGATGTCATTATAATACTCATTCCAGATCATCTTTCAGATACAGTTCAAATACACTCCAAATACAAATGTCATTCTGATACTCATTCAGTACATCTTTCAGATACGATTCAGATACGGATTCCATTCTGATACTCATTCAGTACATCTTTTAGATACGGTTCAGATACGCTCTAGATACAGATGCCATTCTGATACTCATTTAGTACATCTTTCAGACACAGTTCAGATACGATCCAGATATAGATGTCATTCTGATACTCATTCAGTACATCTTTTAGATACGGTTCAGATATGCTCCAAATACGGATGTCATTATGATACTCATTCAGTACATCTTTCAGATACAATTCAGATACGCTCCAAATACAAATGCATTCTGATACTCATTCAGTACATCTTTCAGATACAATTCAGATACGCTCCAAATACGGATTTCATTTTGATACTCATTCAGTACATCTTTCAGATATGGTTCAGATACGATCCATATATGGATGTCATTCTGATACTCATTCAGTACATCTTTCAGATATAGTTCAGATACACTCTAAATATGGATATCATTCTGATACTCATTAAGTAAATCTTTCAGATAGAGTTCAGATATGCTCCAGATACAGATGCCATTCTGATACTCATTCAGTACATCTTTCAGATACGGTTCAGATACGCTCCAAATACAGATGTCATTCTGATACTCATTCAGTACATCTTTCAGATACGATTTAGATACGCTCCAGATATGGATTCCATTCTGATACTCATTCAGTACATCTTTCAGATACGGTTCAGATACGCTCTAGATACGGATGCCATTTTGATACTCATTCAGTACATCTTTCAGATACAGTTTAGATACGATCCAGATATAGATGTCATTCAGATACTCATTCAGTACATCTTTCAGATACAATTTAGATACACTCTAAATACGGATGTCATTATGATACTCATTCAGTACATATTTCAGATACGGTCTAGATACGCTCCAAATACAGATGCCATTCTGATACTCATTCAGTACATCTTTCAAATACAATTCAGATACGCTCCAAATACGGATTTCATTCTGATACTCATTCAGTACATCTCTCAGATACGATTTATATACGATCCAGATGTGGATGTCATTCTGATACTCATTCAGTACATCTTTCAGATATGGTTCAGATACGATCCATATATGGATGTCATTTTGATACTCATTCAGTACATCTTTCAGATACAGTTCAGATACACTCCAAATATGGATGTCATTTTGATACTCATTAAGTACATCTTTCAGATATAGTTCAGATACGCTCCAGATACATATGCCATTCTGATACTTATTCAGTACATCTTTCAGATACGGTTCAGATACGCTCCAAATACAGATGTCATTTTGATACTCATTCTAGATCATCTTTCTGATACAGTTCAGATACGCTCCAAATATGAATGTGTTGTACCCCAAAATTTTCCCTCTCATTTTATCAACATTTTCTCATCACAAGACTCTTGGAACTCAAGATCAAACTAGGTTTGCCCTGCTCAAGACACCTCCTTGCACTGTTGACCTAAATTAGGGTTTGAGTTTGCACAGGGATGTTTTGACCTACAATGACCAATTTACTTTCATACTTCATGTTGGGCTCACAAGTTTGTCCATACCAAGTTTCAAGTCTTGATTCAAATTTTTGCCCAGTCAATTGAACAGTTGACCTAGAAATCAACTGTATTGGGGGAAAAGTCAACTGTGGCCAATTGACAGTCAAAACCTCATGAAATTTGACCCACATCAACATTATAAACTCATATGAACCATTTGATCAAGTTTGGATCACAATTCCACAAGAAATTTGATCAGATCACCAAAAGGGCAAAATGGTCACTTTTAGGGTTTTGACTGCACAAAGGCAATTTCTGATTGTTTGACCTAGCCAATGGCAAATCAAGCTCACACATGGACTCAAAGACTCAATTTAATTGTCTTGAAACAAATTCAAAAGATCTCAAATGCATAAGAGTGACAGATGAATTTTTCAGTCAACTGATCAAAATTTGACTGTACACATGAAAAGTCAAACTTTGACTTTTTGGTCAAAATCAAATGCCAAGAGTTATTTTTCATCAAGACATGTCAAATTATGAAGCAATATTCAATCAACCAATTCCAAGAACCAAGATATAGGGCTTGTACAGGCCTGCATTGGGAGAAGACACACTCTTGGTTGAAAAAGAAGAAAAGTTGCAAAACATAGACCATCTCACACATCTGTTGAAACCAGCTTACACAAACAGTGTAAACCAGTTTCATACCTCCCAACAAGCCAGAAACACGACCCTTCTGCCTCCCAAACCCCCTTGTACACAAAATCCCTATTTTGCTGCAAAACAGGGAAAGCTCTGTAAACTTGAAGCCATAACCAAATTCCATTGTGCGTTTTGTCCCAAGATACTTCAAACACCTTCCAATCAACTCACTTGAACTATCCCAGGCCTCCATTGCAAGCTGTAACACCATTAACACACTTTGCCATTTTTGTTTCAAAGTTCTACAGGTTGAGTTCTACAGCACAATTAAAGCTGTTTCAAAAACAAGCCAAGCATTGGAAAAGCTTCCTTGGACCTCAGGCAAGCTCAAAAGAAGCTCAAACACCATTGAAGGTTGCTACATTGTCCAGCTCGAAGTCAACTGAAACAGGTATTTCATGGACTTCTATCTCTCTATTTAGGAATGGTTAGGCTTAGGTTTGTGAATGAAATATGTTGTACTCATAGCCCTGAAGCCATACATATGCTTAGTTTTCATTTACATTAATCGTGCTAGGAGAATTTCATTCGTGAACTTTCTGAAAAAACTAGGTTAGAAATTAGGGCCAGAGAAATTCTCTCTGGTCTTTGAGAGTTAATCCAACTTTTTTATATGGTTGGATTCGTTGTTTAATGCTCTACAATGTTCATGTTATGAGTTTTGTCAAAAATCAAAGAATTATGAGATGTCATTTGTGTACATAAGTGCGCGTGTTTTGTTCAAAGGAAGAAGAAGAAGTGGATTCTGGGTTGGGCCTGGTTTCCTTTACTTTTGACACCCCTTTATTCAGTTTGCACCCCCCTGACCCATTTATTTGAATATTTATCATTTTGACATTTTTATTTTTATTCTGACTTTATTATTTCTTGTCCAAATATAAAAAATGCCAAAAAATTATTTTCTATATTTTTCATATTTTATTTCATATTTATTTTTATTTTACTAGTATAAATAGGTAAATAAACTATTTTCTTTTTATTAAAACACATAAATAATACAAAGAATATACTTATCTTCATTTATTATTTTTATTTACACTTGAAAATATTTTCTAGAATATACACATTTTTTTGTAAATAATTAATTTTTTTTATTTTTATATATTTATATATATATATATATATATATATATATATAATATATATATATATATATATATATATATATATATATATATATATATATATATATATATATATATATATATATATATATATATATA